>CM035159.1:39403551-40003551 GCA_020205615.1 Panax quinquefolius | reverse complement strand
GATTTTGGTGGATGTAATTTGCGTATGGTGGAGGGTAGATATATTATAATGAAAGTTGTCAATTTGGTGGGAGGGAAATAATGATGCGGGGAGATGTTTTAAGTCGGAGAAGGAAAAGGCATCACACGGGTGATGCTTGAGTGTGATGCGGTGATATGTATATATATATATATATAAATATATATATATATATATATATATATATATAATAAGTTTTGTTCTATTAGAATATTTTATGGATCGTCCGATTAAAATTAAATCAATCTAGACCGTTCATGGATTAGTTACTATTCAGTCCATTCTTCTATAAATAGAAGCTCATTCCTTCATTATTTCTTACAAATTCACTGAAACTTTAGAGAAAGAAACTATAGAGAGAAAGAAGAAAAGTAGTCTGCTACTTCACTACTGTTATATCCAATTTCTTTTACGGTAAGGGGTATTATTTCTTTTGTATTCATGAAGAGAACTTCTGTTATTCCATTCTTTATTATTCTGTTGGAATATCCTCTCTGTTCATTTTACGCCGGACCTAGTTCCGTCTTTATTATTCTATTGGAATATCATGTCTGTGAGTTTTACACCGGACATGGTTCTGTCTTTGTTATTCTGTTGGAACATCCTGCCGGTGCGAATTTCACCTGACTTGATTCCATTATTTATTATTCTGTTGGAATAACCTGTCTATGTGAAGTACCACATGAATGGTTATTTCTTTTGTTATTCCATTCTTTATTATACTCAGTTGGTAAAAGTTTTGATTTCTAAACTCCATGAAATTAGTGGAATATCCTTGATATTTGTGCTTCATCCAGTATCTTTTCATGAAAATATTATTCTGAGCATTCTTGAATTTTACTCTACAAAGAAGTATCATGTTGACAATTTGGACGTTATTAGTTCCTGAATAAATTAATTCTTGAACTTACTTTATTGAATTCTTATATCATTGTCATCATCCTCATGTTTATATTTTTTTTAAAGTCATCAGTGGCCTGTAGTGCATAGATGGACTTGGTATGATTATGACAAGGATTATTCGATTGTAATCATGGTAGTAATGTTACAAATGATGTGCTAAAAGTCCTCATTGGCCCGTAGTGCATTGATGGACAGTTATTGGCATGATTATGACCATTGATGAATACACGAATATCCTTGGCATGTAGTGCATGGATAATTTGTGGTTGTGATACTGATATCCTTGGTCGTAGTTCAGGGAAGATATGGGTTATTTATTATGCTGAATCCCAGCGATAAAAGTGATGAGAAACCTTTTAAATCATAAAAGATAGTAGATTTTATTCTCTACTTGACTCTTTTAATGGATTGCTTATTCCGCTGCAGTTAAACTTGATATTTATTGTATTTTATCAGTTTAACATTGTTAAAGACTAATGATAATTTATTCTGCATTATCTTAGTCATAATATTTCTTACTGGGCTAGTTGAGCTCACCCTTTCTTTCATTGTTCTCTTCAGGAAATGAGAACGTAGCCGGGACTAGTCAGGGAATGGAGTGACGGTCCATGTGATAGTATTAGTAGTCCTCACTATTCTGCAAAATAGTGTGATAATAAATGTAACGAGGACTTATTCTAAGAGTGGATATTGTCTAGAAGATAATAATTGTATTAAAACTCACAGCTCTCTTGTTGTATATTAAAGATTGTATTCGTATTTTGTTCCATATTTTTGGCGACTCAAGATGGGTGATGTATACCTATTTTGGGGGCATCACAATTGGTATCAAAGCTTAGGGATATGATCCCTAGCTAAGATGTGAGACAAGAACTAGGAGGGGAGAGACGGGGAATTCTTTCGCTAATATGACCTACCTAAGTTTATTTGGTATTTATATGGTCGGTCAGAGTATAGGGATAATATGTGATATGTTAAGTAACTCTTGTTTTGTGGAAGTATTTGAAAATGACATCCGAGAATGTCGAGAACATCAATGGAGCACAGGAGACCGTTGAGTCTCCATAGATTAATAATCAAGATAATATGCATCAGGAAGGCGACAATCCTCAGGCAAACAACAACACTGACCAGATGATGAAGGATGGAATGTTCAGAGGCTTTATGCAATTCATGCAACATCAGGCAAGAGTGGCTCCTGTACAAAATGCAGGTGGAATCACTGGCAACTCACGGATGGTCACACATCTAGCGCCTTCGAGGCTGGGACCACCGGAGTTTTTGGAGAGCCAAAACCACTTAAGGCGGAGATGTGGATAAAGCAGATCTGCAAGATATTTGATGTCTTGGGATGCTCCGAGGAGCACAAGGTTCCCTTTGCCACCTCCATGTTGCGTGTAGAGGCAGATTACTGGTGGGAATCTGTAAAACGTACTCAACCTGCCGCACTGAAGATTACTTGGGAGAAGTTCCAAGAATTGTTCAACGACAAGTACTTTCTTGAAAGTATTCGTCACATGAAAGAGGTAGATTTCATTAAGCTGGAGCAAAACAACTTGACCGTGTCACAGTACGATGCTAAGTTTGCTGAGTTGTCCCAGTTTGCTTCCCATTTAGTTGATAACGAGGAGAGAATGACGCGAATGTTTCTAAGATGTTTAAAACCCGAGATACGTCAATATCTTATCTCTCATAAACTGTGTTTGTATTCAAGCGTGGAGGGAATCAACATGTCAGAAATAGTAACCACTTTAGTGGTAATCATGACCAAAACAATAAGAATGGACATTTCAAGAAGAGGAGATTCAACAATGATGGAAAGACATCAGCACCAACACCCGTTGTTAATGAAGGTGAATGACCACCTATCATATGCTTCAAATGCGGAGGGGAGGGACACATCAGTCCAAACTACGCGATGTCGTCCAAAACATGTTATAATTATGGAAGAGAAGGTCACCTAGCCTAATTTTGTCGTTCACCGAAGACAAGTTCAGCTAGGATGGAGGCACTAAAGGACTTCCCAGAAAAGTCAAAGCCAATAGTGCAAGGGAGAGCATTTGTTGTGACCTCCCAGAAAGCAAGGAACCCAAACGAGGTCATCACGGGTAAACTTATCATAAACTCTAGTGAAGTATATACCTTATTTGATACCGGTTCTACCCATTCTTTTATTTATCCTACTTGCGCTCAACGTTTAAATTTTACTCCGGAGAAATTAGACTTTGACTTATCTGTTGAAACTCCATTGGGAGAAACCTTCATTACATCCACTGTTTATAAGTCTTGTTTGGTTCAAATCGGTACCCTCACATTACCTGTGAATCTTATTTCATTGAAAATACTTGCATTTGACGTAATTCTAGGGATTGATTGGTTAACTACTCATCATGCAAAAATTGATTATTTTTGTAAGGTTATTAACTTTTATATTCTTAAACAACCTATTATGCGAATTCAAGCAACTAAACCATTAAAATCAATCACTGTCATCTCAAGCCATAAAGCTATTCATTTATTAAAAAATAGATGTCAAGCTTTCTTAGCTCATGTCACGGATCTAAACAAAAATACGTCAGTTTAAAATGCTATTTCTATTGTTAATGAATTTCCTTACGTATTCCCTGAAGAACTTCCTGGCCTACTCCCAGAACGTGAAATTGAATTTTGTATCGACCTTGAACCCGGTACAAAACCCATTTCCATAGCCCCATATCGAATGGCTCCTATTGAACTTCAGGAGTTAAAGACCTAACTGCAGGAATTGTTAGACATTGGCTTTATTCGTCCTAGTACTTCTCCTTGGGGTGCTCCTGCTCTATTCATGAAGAAGAAAGATGGGAGTATGCGACTTTGTATTGATTATCAGGAGTTCAATCATGTCACCATAAAAAATAGGTACCCATTGCCACGTATCGATGACTTTTTTGACCCGGTTTGCAAGGCGCCAAATTCTTTTCAAAGATTGATCTTCGTTCTGGATATCACCAATTGAAGATTAGAACCGATGACATTCCAAAGATGGCTTTCAGAACTCAGTACGAGCATTATGAATTCCTAGTCATGTCTTTTGGATTGACTAATGCTCCTGCTTCTTTCATGGAAATGATGAATCGAGTATTCAAGTAATATTTGGATCACTTTATGGTCGTCTTTATTGATGACATCCTTATTTATTCCAAAAGTCGTAAAGATCATGAGCAACACTTGAGGCTGATACTCCAAAAGCTTTGTGAATATAAGCTTTATGCCAAGTTGAAGAAATACGAGTTCTGGCTTGAGGAAGTAGAATTCCTTGGGCACGTGGTATCAAGTCATGGAATATTTGTTGACCCAGCAAAGATTGAAGCTATTCAAAGCTGGGAGCAACCTAAATTAGTGACTAAAGTACGTAGCTTTTCTCAGCATAGTTGGTTATTATAGGAGATTCGTGGAAGGATTTTCTCGAATCGCTACTCCATTAACTCAGCTGACTCGGAAAGATACAAAATTCGGTTGGAGCGGGGAATGTGAGAAGAGTTTTCAGAACTCAAGAGGAGACTCATTTCAGCACCTGTTCTGATAATACCATCTGGCTCGGAGGGATTTGTCATCTACAGTGATGCTTCGGGCAAAGGGTTAGGATGTGTTCTTATGCAACATGGGAAAGTCATAGCTTATGCCTCTCGACAACTCAAAGAATATGAGAGGAATTATCCTACTCATGATCTAGAGTTGGCAGCTATTGTTTTTGCACTAAAGATTTGGAGGCATTACTTGTATGGGGAGAAAGTAGAGATCTTTACGGATCATAAAAGCCTCAAATATTTCTTCACTCAAAAGGAACTCAACATGCGACAACGACGTTGGCTTGAACTGTTGAAAGATTATGATCATACCATCAAATACCATCTTGGAAAAGCAAACGTGGTAGTTGACGCATTGAGTAGAGGTTCATATGCGGGTATGAGTGCGATATTGTCAATAAAGAGGACCATTTTGTATGACTTGTATAGGATGTAGATAGAGATAAAGACTCCAGAGACCCACATGATGATGGCGAATATACGAGTAGAACCGACTTTAATCGATAAAGTTAAAGCTGCTCAAATTAAAGACCTGGAACTGATGCGTATGAGGAAGAAAGTGCAAGAAGGTGCTATGCCGGAAGCAAGAATCGATAAAGAAGGAATACTTCGAGTCAACTCCAGACTTTGTGTTCCTAACGACCCTGATTTAAAATATAAAATCATAATGGAGGTGCACAACACACCGTTTGTAATCCATCCTGGGAGTACCAAAATTTATCATGATCTTCGACATACATTTTAGTGGGGCAATATGAAGAGGGAGATAGCGCTGTTTATCTCAAGGTGTTTAACTTGTCAACGAGTCAAGGCAGAGCATAAAGTACCAAAAGGTCCATTTCAACCACTTGAAATTCCAGAATGGAAGTGGGAGCATATTACCATGGATTTCATTACTGGTCTTCCCAAGGTTTCTCAAGGCATAGATGCAATTTGGTTCATTGTTGATAGATTGACCAAGTCTACTCACTTCTTACCAATACGAGAAACTTATACACTTGAACGTCTTGCTCGTATGTATATAAACGAGATTATAAGACTGCATGGTATGCCAGTATCCATAGTTTTTGATCGAGACCCAAGATTCACTTCAAGATTTTGGGTTAGTTTACAAAAAGCTATGGGCACGGATTTACGATTTAGTTCGGCATATCATCCTCAAACGGATGGACAATCAGAGAGGACTACTCAAACTCTTGAAGATTTATTAAGACTCTGTGTCCTTGACTTCAAGGGATGTTGGGACAAGTTCTTACCGTTGGTGGAGTTTTCCTACAACAACAGTTATCAAGCAAGTATTGGCATGGCTCCATTCGAAGCGTTGTATAGAAGAAAGTGTCATTCTCCAGTATGCTGGGATGAGGTGGGTGAAGCAACGTTGTTGGGACCGGAGTTAGTACGTATGACTACGGAAAAGATACAAACGATCCGTCAACGTATAAAAACCTCACAAGACCGACAAAAGAGTTATGCTGATCTTCATCGAAAGGACGTGAAATTCGATATTGGAGATCATGTGTTGTTACGTGTTGCTCCATGGAAAGGAGTTGCGAGATTTAGAAAGAGAGGAAAGCTCAATCCTTGATTCAGTGGCCCATTTTTAATCCTCGATCGAGTAGGGACTGTAGCCTATAGACTTGCTTTACCGCCAAGTATGTCTCGTGTTCATAACATTTTTCATATACATGTTACGTTAATATGTGAAAGACCCGAACCACATTATTGAGTTAGAACTAGACGAAATAGCGGAAGATTTAACGTATGAAGAGGTTCATGTTCAAATCTTTGATAAGAAGGAACATATTCTACGCTCCAAGGTTATAGCTCAAGTCAAAGTTTTGTGGAGAAACCACGATGTTGAGGAAATGACCGGGGAGTTAGAATCTGAAATGAAATCAAGGTATCCTTACATCTTCAACATACCAGGTACGTACCCTAATTTTGAGGGTGAAATTTCTTAAGAAGGGGAGGTTGTAAGACCCCAACTTTTATGAATAAAGATGATTTTTCTATAAATATAATTTTTGAATATTATGGAATGAATTTGATATAATGTTATAGTTGTGGGTAATATTTATAAATTTTCCAAAGTACGCAAGTTGTTATATAATATTCGATTGGTCGGGAATATTTGTTTTATCGGGGAATATTAAATGCGGCAACACAATCGATGGTGGGCCCCACAATGAAATTATTATCGGATTGAGAAAACGATAAAAATATCTTTTTATGAAAATAACGGTGGAAGTTTTACAGTTAAAACTGTTGAACTACTCGGTAGTAAAAGTACAGTAATACGTGTGGTTGCATAGTAGCACACAGTATTGATTATTGATGCTTACGTGAGAAGTCACTCAGTTTTGTTCAATTATTGCTACAGTAATTGTTGCATAGTATCTCACTTTATTTGATTCAATTATTGTTGATATTTTATATATTATTAAATCAATAATTGAGACGACAAAGTTATTAATGTTATTATTTGCAATATTACCGATGTCTAGAAGTTCTGTCAAGGAGAGGTTTGGTCACCTAATTGGGCGCCAATAGGGAGAAATCCTTATTGGAAAGCCCCCTCTTTCCTGGGAATGACTTGGTCGATTAATATTGTGAATTATAATAATGATGATAAATGTTGTTAAAAATATTGAGGTGAATTTTTATGAAGTATTTGTTGTAAAATGTGGCTTATTAATTGTACCCCCATTTACCCATTTTTCAAAATTGTCGGTAGAAAGTTATCTCAATTTTGTTTTATTACATATATATATATATATAAGTTATTATATATATTTTTATAAATATCAGTGTATATAGGTATATATATATATATATATATATATATATATATATAATTGTGAGTGGGATGGGTGGTGTAGGCTTTGGTGTAGGTTTTGGATTTTGGTGGATGTAATTTGTGTATGGTGGAGGGAGTAGATATATTATAATGAAAGTTGTCAATTTGGTGGGAGGGGAAATAATGATGCCAGGAGATGTATTAAGTGGGAGAAGGAAAAGGCATCACACGGGTGATGCCGTGTGATGCAGGATATATATATTATAATCAGTTTAGTTATTTTATAATATTTTATGGATTGTCCGATTAAAAGTAAATCAATCAGGACCGTTCATGGATTAGTTACTATTCAGTCCATTCTTCTATAAATAGAAGCTCATTCCTTCATTATTTCTTACGAATTCACTGAAACTCTAGAGAGAGAAACTACAGAGAGAAAGAAGAAAAGTAGTCTGCTACTTCACTACTCTTATATCCAGTTTCTTTTATGATAAGGGGTATTATTTCTTTTGTATTCATGAAGAGAACTTTTATTATTCCATTCTTTATTATTTTGTTCGAATATCATGTATACATGCATTTCTGGCCGGACTGGTTACATCTTTATTATTACATTGGAATATCTTGTCTGCATGCGTTTCTGTTGGACTGGTTCCGCCTTTTTGTTATTACATTGGAACATCCGCTTGCAAGTAATTTCGCTTTGACACAGTTCCATTATTTATTATTCTATTGGAATAACTTTTGTCTACTGCAGTACCGCATGAATGGTGATTTCTTTTGTTATTCCATTCTTTATTATACTCAGTTGGTTAAAGTTTTGATTTCTAAACTCCATGAAATTAGAGGAATATCCTTGATATTTGCGCTTCATCCAGTATCTTTTCATGAAAATATTATTCTGAGCATTCTTGAATTTTACTCTACAAAGAAGTATCATGTTGACAATTTGGACGTTATTAGTTCCTGAATAAATTAATTCTTGAACTTGTTTTATTGAATTCTTATATCATTGTCATCATCCTCATGTTTATATTTTTTTAAAGTCATCTACGTGGCACATGGTGCATAGATGGACTTGGTATGATTATGACAAGGGATTATTCGGTGTAATCATGACCGTAATGTTACAAATGATGTGCTAAAAGTCCTCATTGGCCCGTAGTGCATTGATGGACAGTTGTTGGCATGATCATGACCATTGATGAATACACGAATATCCTTGGCATGTTGTGCATGGATAATTTGTGGTTGTGATACTGATATCCTTGGTCGTAGTTCAGGGAAGATATGGGTTATTTATTATATTGAGTCCCAGCGATAAAAGTGATGAGAAACCATTTAAATCATAAAAGATAGTAGATTTTATTCTCTACTTGACTCTTTTAATGGATTGCTTATTCCGATGCAGTTAAACTTGATTTTTATTGTATTTTATCAGTTTAACATTGTTAAAGACTAATGATAATTTATTCTGCATTATCTTAGTCATAATATTTCTTACTGGGCTAGTTGAGCTCACCCTTTCTTTCACTATTCTCTTCAGGAAATGAAAATGTAGCCGGGACTAATCGGGGAATGGAGTGACGGTCCAGATGATAGTATTAGTAGTTCTCACTATTCTGTAAAATAGTGTAATAATAAATGTAATGAGGACTTATTCTGAGAGTAGATATTGTCTAGAAGACAATAATTGTATTAAAACTCACAGCTCTCTTGTTGTATATTAAAGATTGTATTCGTATTTTGTACCATGTTTTTGGCGACTTAAGATGGGTGATGTATACCTATTTTGGGGGGGTCACAATGTCGGGGAAGATAATATGTGTACGGAGATTCCAACGGCTGTCGCACCAGTGCCTGTAGCCGAGGTGCCAGCGCAGAGCGAGTCAGTGGAAGAAGTAGAGAAAGATGAACCAATGATCAACCTCGGGAGTGATCATGATAATTATTCTAAGATGTATCTAAGTGGTGATGAGGAGGCAGAGTCTGAAGAAGCTAAGGTAGAGTTGAAGAATAAGATCAAAGTTGGAGAACAAGATCAGCTAACTCTAGAAGTTCAGGAACTCCTGAGTAAGGTATTTCACTTGGAGGAGTTGTGGAAGACAGAGCGGGCGTTACACGAATTGACTGAAGAACGGAACGAGCTGAAGGCGCAGGTGGAGAGGATGAAGATTGAAGGTGGTAGATCATCTGAAGGAACCAGCAAGAAAGACAAGAAGAAGAGAAAGAGGGCCAACGACAATGACAACCCTAAAAATTCAAACCCTAAGAAGAGGCAAGCCTGTAGCAAGTGTGGGAAGACTCACGTGGGAGAATGTATGATGTGGAAGAACGTCTGCTTCAACTGTTAGTAGGAAGGACATATTTCTTTGCATTATCCAAAGCCGAATATGAGGAAGTGTTTCTCATGTGGAAGAACGGGTCACAGATTTAACAAGTGTCCCAATAAGAAACTGGTGAAGGGAGTGGTTGGTAGACAACTTAGATATATGTAATAGTATCTTTTGGTAGAAGCTTATGATAGTAAGTGTTATAATATTGAGAATGATGTTTAAGCATATATAAATATATATGTTTGAATGAATGAAATCTTTATTTTCTATATGAAGATAAGATTAAGATTAAGTTGTGTGTTCTTAAAACTCATACTTATGGTAAGCTCATGGCTCATGATTATATGAAATATTTTGAACCCCTCAGCGAATGGACGCCAAAGGTCTGACTAGGATAAGTTCATACACTCATATAATCATGGCAAGTTACTAAACTCCTAAGTATGGTAAGTTTGATGAACGGGGATTAGATATGTGAGTTTGGTAAATGGCAACTTTTTGTGTAAAGTTGGAGAAATTGTAGCTTCCTATGTAAAGTTGAGTATGTTAATCCTAGATTTATTTTTTTTAAAAAGATAGTAATATGTGTTAAGTACTATATGTACTATGTGCTATTTGAATAAATATGCGATTACATGAGAACTGTGTGTTGAATTCTTATTGTGTTAAGAATTTGTATGGAGAAAGAAAATTAATATAAGATTTTTTATCGGATCATACGCTTGGCAATACGAATCGAAACCAATGAGAAGAGCAGTCGGTGAATAACTAAGGAAGTCAAGTTGACCCAATGCAAAACTTTGAAAATATGATAGCCGAAACTATGGAAAATATAGTTCCTACTGCAAGACGAAGATCGAGGAATCAGCCAGCTGACAGATTGGCTAACTTCAAGGACTTTAAGGCGGTAGGACCGCCTGAATTCAAGGGAACCATGGATCCGATAGAAGCCCAAACTTGGATAAAGGAGATAGAGAAAACGTTCGTCATTGCGCGAGTGGCAAAAGAGAAAAAGACGGCTTTTGCAACATACTTAATGAAGGGAGAAGCTAACTACTGGTGGGAGACTAATCGGCAAGAGTACGGCACAATGGGTAAGCGTGACGAGATTTAAGGAGTTGTTCTTTGAGAATTACTTCTCACCGAGTATGCAAGTACGGATGGAAGTTAAGTTCTTGGAACTTAAGTAGGAGAACATGTCGGTATTGGAGTATGCTGTCAAATTCAATGAGTTAGCAAGATTTGCACCTCATCAGGTGGACACAGAAGCAAGAAAAGCGAGAAGATTTGAGAACGGACTGAATCCGGGGATATTCAATAAGGTAGCGGTATTGCAGATCAACACCTTCGCGGCTTTGTTAGAGAAAGCGTTAATTGCTAAAGGAGGAAGTGAGGTTGCATCTCGATTTCATCAAGAGAAGAAGAAGAAGAACAATGATGGTGGAAGCAGTGGTGGTAGTAATCAGAATAAGAGGAAGTGGAGTGAGAATACCCAATCGGGTAGCAAGACTGAAGAGAATAGGAAAGGAAGGGAACCATGCGCGACCTGCGAAAACAACCATTCTTGAGTCTGTTTAAAGAAGAAAGGAGCCTGTTACAACTACGGGAAGGAGGGGCACATGTCACCCAATTGTCCCAGTCCGAAGAAAATTCAAGGTTGTTTTGCCTGTGGATCAACTGATCATATAGTATAGAATTGTTCGAAAAGGAATGCGAAAAAGAAAAGTGTCAACAACGGACCCAGTGGTGGAACCTTGGCGATTCGAGGACCTGCACAACCAGGAAGACCAACGGCCCGTACATTCAACATTACGACGCAAGATCAAGTGACTACTCAGGAGGTGGAAGGTAACGATTTTGTTTAGAAATTTAATTACGCGAGTAAGCTTGGTTAGTTATTGCTGTGAATTGTTTTCTTTTATAGGTTCAAGTCATAGGTTAGAATTTGAAACACAAATTAATATTGTGTTGTTAAAAATGAATTGATGATACAACTTTAAAAGATTTTAGAGAATAAGAAAGTAGTGATTCCAAGGATGGAATCCTTTTAAGAAGGGGTGGATGTGATAACCCGAGATTTCGAATAATCCAAATTTCACGAATAAATTTTTTTTATTAAATATTGACATTAACTGTTAATATTGTAATGTGTATCTGTGATACGAGTAACGAGAAGTAGTCAATTTGTGTATTGACTGAGAAATTAGAGTATAGTTGTGCTTAACAGAGAATAGAAACCTTAACCCTAAGTCCGGATAGGGATTCGATTGAAAATATAATTGAAATAGCTATACTGATGAGTATGTGTTTGTACGATATAGAATGTTAATCAATGATTGGTCGGGTAGGGTACAATATTTATAAACCCTAATAAGGGATTGAAAACTCTAATCTCAAGATTTGAAACCCTAACGCGTACATAGGAACCCTAATTGAAAGCCGAGAAACCCTAATTTTTAATTCGGGCATCCTAAACCCTAATTAGGAAACCCTAATCCTAATTATTAAGCTCTAAAGTGATTAATATACTTTAATGTGATTAGTATACTTTAATATAATTAGGGAACACTAATTATATTTTTAAAAATCTTAATTTTCTATTTTAAAGATCCTAATTTAGAAAATCCTAGAAGCTAAAGTTGTAAAACCTTAGGGTTAGAGCCTTAGGGTTAAACCCTAAGGGTTTGGTGAATTCCATGTATGCCATTAAAATTTCATGTACAAAGTCCAAAGTACCCTTTTACTTAGATATTAAGTTAGAAGATTTTCAAGATCTAGTGAGTCATCACTTAAGATTATCCCATGTACTAGAAATCTGCCCAAGTCTTATCCATATCTTGTCAACTTCCACACTTGGATTCATTACATCTAGGATATAAGAGATCTAGAGAGAGAAAGTTCATAAAACTTGCTCATTTTTAACTTTGCTCTCACCAACTCTTATTCTCTCTCATACCTCCAAAATTCAAAGGTAGACCAGTCCTAAATACAGCCCCTAGATCAACCAATAACAGATTGGAGAGTATAGATCAAGGATTGGAAAGCTAGAAGGTATAAACCCAAATTGATTTTTGCTCTTTGTTGCTAAGAAAATTTTTATGTTTATGTGTTTATATTTATGTTAGAAGTTGTTTTTAGTTGATCTATGTTGATCCATCATGGATCCATAGCATCAAAGTGGGTAAAAATTCAAGTTTTCAAAATCTGTTCTTGAGCTCTGAAGGTGACTGACAAGCAAATGTCAGAAGGCTTAGATCTCTGTATATTAATGATTAATAAGATGTTATGTGTTAGATCTATTGTTTGTTATGTTGTCTTTCATCTGCAAGTGGTATCACAGATATTGATTAGCTAGATTTCATTTTATTCACGGTCAAATCCCGTTAACCGGGCATGATCGGACAAAAAAATTGGGCAACCCAAGAATTGTTTACACAGCGTCTGACAAGATTTCTAAGCCGCTTGATCTGTCAGGATTTTTGTGATATGATGTTGTTGTTGTAATATAATTGTAGTCTGCTTGTTGTAGTCTATATACATGGCTTTATAACTCTTAAACAATCAATAGATTAGATGTAATTAAAGGTTAAAGTAAGCTAATTGTACGCGGATCGCGTTCACAGGAAAAACACGAAAGCAGATGAACACCATTTCGACGAGAGTTGACCAAGAAGTTAGATCTCGCACATGTGATGTTTTTCAACCGAGATATTGACATGTAGTTGCTCTATGTCATGTATACTACCCGTTTGAATCATAAAATCATCAAAACAATTGAGCAGAACCTATAATAAAATGGGGTTTTGAAAGTGACACCACGAAATACTGGGTTTACAGGTTTGCCCAGAAAACCTAGGTATGGTCTGACATTAACTTTGAGAGTCCAGATCTGTTTTTCTGTGTTATTGTTTGATCAATATGTTGTTTGTGTGTTGAAGTGTTACATAAACACTACACGGTCACATTTCAAACTAGCCCATAAACTAAATATATTGGGAATTAATCACGGTCACACATGGACCCTTGAAACCTGTCTGACAGTGTTCTTAAAGCTTAAGAACACCTAATATGACAGATTTGTGTCGCTAAAGGCTTTAGCGACGGTTCCTATTTATTTATTTTCTAATTTTTCTGGAAATTAATTAAAAATAGAAAATAAATTATAAAAATTACCAAAAATGGTTTAAAAATTATTTTAAATTATGAAAAATTATTTCTGACTATTTGGAATATTTTTCTTTAATATTTATATATTAAAGGTATTTAATTTATTTAATTAGTGTAATTAAATAAATTAGAGAAAATGATTTAATATTATGAAAAAATCATTTTAAATAAGAATAATGTATTTAAAAATATTTTGAGTTATAAAATGTAACTTTTAATATTTTAGAAATTTTAATTAATAAATTAATATTAATGATATTAGATTTATTTAATTATTATATTAAATAAATGAATTAAAAATAATTTTATTGATTTAAAAATCATTTAAAAATGAAAAAAAATTGATTTTAAAATATTTTAAGTTATAATTAATGACTTTTAATATTTTGATGATAATTTCATTAATATTTGATTATTAATGGTGATGATTTAAAATGATTTTAATTACTTTAAAAATCATTTAAGTAGAATATTGATGATTTAAAAATATTTTTAGTTATTAAAATAACTTTAATATTTTGACAAGTATGTTATTAATATTTTTATATTATTAAATATTAATAATAATGAGATTATTTGATAATTAAATCATTTAAAATTGATTCCGATGTTTGAAAAATTATTATAAATTATAATAATTGCTTATAAATTATTAAAAGCTTTCGAAAAATATTATAAATGATATTTGACTTATCTAAAATAATATTGAAGCTTAGAGACCAAGTTTAATTTATAATAGCTATATTAAGTGTTGGATAGGGTGACCAGATCACCGAGAATGGACCAAAGTCCAACCAGACCGAAATAGTTAGACTTGATAAGTTTTTATCTAGGTTATAATACCTGATGTGGCTATGTGGTAATGTGCCTAGGAGAAGTTTGAGTGTGAATTATAGTGTTATGTGTTATAAATTATCGTGCTAATTGTGAGACCGATATTATTGGTTATAGGTCTTACGAACACAGATAAGTTTATTGTGTAGGTGTAATCAGCGGAAGAGGCAAGTTCCCTAACTCAACCTTGAGTTAATATTGTTTAATTATTATTGGTGGTTAATTATTGCTAATTAGACCACGTCCAGGGATTTATTGTTGATTATTCAAAGTTAGTGCATGTTTAGTAATTCAAAATGAATTACTGATTCGGAATATATACATTTGTAGAATAACTGTTGTTGGATACACATATCCGTAGAAGCTAGAATTGACAGTACAGATAATTCCTGTTTATTGTCGAATTATGTTGAGAAATGTCTTAGCCAATTATTATGGTTAAACGAACATTTGTTAGAACTTGATAGGTTTGAGAAGAGAATTAAATTATTATTGACAGATCGATGCCAATTATTTCGGCTAGATCGAGAAGTAAATAAAATTTAAAATCACAATATTTCATTGTAAAATTGAAATCTTGATTCTAAGACTGAGAAGAACAACCTTTTATATAAAGGGAATATTTTATAGGTCGAGTATTCGGCCTTTGCGCACGATTAAGTATTGTGCATAATATAGGGTATACTAAACCTGATCACTTTATATACTTACAGAGGGGTATGATTTAATCTTTATGGTTATCTGATACACCTAGGTATATCAAAGTTTAACTTTGATAGTTACTCAAGAAGAAAGTTCAAGATCGATGGATCGCTTTCGAAGATAAATCTGAAAATATTCCACTTTGCTATTTAAGTAGAATTAATTCTTGATTATTCATTTGAATATCGTAGAAAACCTTGAAAGCGTTGTACTCTTTCATTATCGAATTATTGTTGCGTAGAATGTGAGAAGGTTTGATATTGATTTCTATATCTTTATTGTATCTCTGAACTTACAGAGAAAACTTGTTGCTCACCCTTGATATAAATAAAACTTTTCAGCTAGGGACGAAGTTGCAGAAGGTGCTGCGAAGAAGAACAAAGGAAAAGGAATAGTTATAAATTAATTATGATGAACAATATTATTATTATGTTATATTGTATTGTAAACCCTTTTTGTATATCTGAAAAGGTATGTCTATAATGTTAAGGTTAGTAGACCTGGGACTTATGTATTAACAATCTATGTTAATGAGTTATGTATTCCTATTTATATTAAAATGGGTAGTTAGATGGTATTATATTGTGGATCGTGAACACCAAATTCGGGGGTCAGGTAACCTGGATTTGGGGGTGTCACAAAGATTCTGTCCCCAAAATCTCGATAACACTACATCCACCATTGAGGAAAATTTTTCCATCATTTTAATTTCAAATTCCCACACTGCTTCTTCGGCGTTGTTGTTTCTCCAATTCACCTTCTCCGAAGGTATTATCTTAATTAAAATGTCTTGTCACTTCCTATCAATAATCTGAGTTGGATTTATAAAACTCAAATTCCTCCTTCAAAATGAGATAATACTTGATCGTCTCTTTATCCTATATCCTCTTATTCATTTGTTTGCACTCCTCGTTACCTAGTTGCACTGAATTAACTTGTTCCATTGTCGTGGATTGAGTTTACGTTATGAATAACATTTCTACTACTTCATTTCATAATTTAACTTCTAACTTCGTCCTCAACATATTCGTTATTAACTCATTTTGAGTCCTTCTCTACCGCATATTCACTCCTTCTATGTGAAGATATATTTCAGACTCTTAGAGTCCGTCTATATCTTACCTTTCTCCCCGAATCAATACTATCTTTAGATTTTTAATTCGAAAATTAAAGCTACCAATTATAGATCATAAGTAGGATAGACCTTCCCATAATCCCTTAACTGGTGTGATGCATACATAATAACCTTGCCATGCTACATGAGCACGCAATCTCGTCATTTATGTGAAACATCTAGATACACTACAAAATGCCTCGTATCATCTGATAGAGACAATACAGGTACATCACTTAACTTTCCTTTTTAGTTCCTGAAAACTACTTTTCTCACTTCTTATTCCAACAATGCTAACCTGTGACGCTAATGATACTTTCAAACATAGCACCTCACAAGGGTACCTATTAATTTGCCATCGACTTACTCGGCGCCCCTTACGGAAAGTCTAACATCAGTACATCAATCAACCCATATAACATAACCAGAAACTCGTAATAACCATAACGAGTTCTGAACGTCGTCATAGGTACCTCGTCCTTCCTTACTTTCATCTAGCAATACCCCGTACACAAATATATCTTAAAAAAAATTCTTTGCCCCTTTTAACTGATCAAAATAGATCATCGATCCTGGGCAATGGGTATTTATTCTTAACTGCTAATCAAATAGTCATATATTTGACTTACGTATTGGTTCACTTAATTTTACTTCTTAGTGTTCACGTTCTTTCGACCTAAGTTTACGCGACCTATTTTCATTACCAGCTTACAGCTTCATGATATACGGAGATGTCTTAATTACTATGCTCATCATCTTCGATGATTTACATTCTTATATTCTTTTTATAACTTCTCTAGGATTCAGCACAAATTGCTCCTCTGCTAGTAGTCCATATGGTACTCTGAGTGGTTTCCCACAAACAATCAACAAATAAGTTCCCGTTTCATCTACATTTCCATCACAATGAGTTAGATCGGTTGCCAGTTTCGTATATACCTTCGCTCTCTGAAGGAATTGTTTAGCTCAACTCCCATATGTCAACCATCAAAGGTTACGATCGTACCACAACCTAATATTATCATCTTTCTAGATTGCGCCATGATTAGACAACAAGAATGTTTCAGTGATTTATCACCGTAAATTACTACCTTGGGTTTCTTTAGAAAACCGAAGATTCATACTTTTATTCTAACAATTTATTAAAGTTCTATAGTTAATCAACTCATTCATACCAAGAATTACTTCAAATTCTCTCAATTTTTATCGGTACTTATCTTCCGATACATACTTACATTTCTTATTCATTTTCACGAATATAATTAACGAAAGTTATTTCCCCATTCTCTACCTTAACGTATAAAGGTATTTATAATCCCTTTCAGAAATGAACTTAGTTATTTAGCAAACTCTCATGCTATAAAAGAAAAGTAGCACTCCAATTAAATAACACATAAGCATTTATTGTATTGACTGGAATGATACCTGCTACTAAATCCGCTGATGCAACCGCATCATGGCTAACTTACCACTACTAACACTTTTACTTTCCTCCGACCCCTTATTTGGGAACTTTCTTGTCATATAGTCCAACGACCCACATACAAAACAACCATGGTTTTTCTTAGGATTAGGACAATTGGGTAACATATGACCCTCATGTCCACAGTTATAACAAATCAATTTCCCCTTCAGACAGACTCCTAAATGAGTCTTTCCACATGTCATACATGCTTCAATCCTACGCTTAGGATCCCTTTGTCCTACTCTAGTATTTCTGGAGTTAAAATTCTTTATTGTGGGCATATTACCACTACCACTAGCATTCTCTACCTTAGTTCCTCCCTCTTCCTTGCTCTTATCTTTCCTCTCTTTGTGGTATTGGGTTAACACCTCACTACCACCCTCTGCTATAATCACCTTCTCCAGAATGGTCCCATAGGAAACACTCTGGTCACCGAAATCCTACTATAGAGCAAGGGTTTCAGGCCCTGCTCTAACCTATGAGCCTTCCTCTCTTAAGTGTCCACTTGATGTGGAGTAAACCTTGCCAATTCGTTGAATTTGGCCGCGTACTGGAGAACCGTCATGTCCTCTAGTTTAAATTTTAAGAACATAATCTCCCTCCTCTACTACATATTTGTAGGGAAATAATTCTCGAAGAAAATCTTCTTGAATTGTTCCCACGTTACTGCATCTGTTCTAGCCCCACCTTGGTGAGCCTCCCACAAAATTTGGCTTCCCTTTTTCTTAATGTAAGTTGCAAAAGAAGTCTTTTGCGCCTCACCTATGTTTGTAATAACAAACGCATTCTCTATTTCTTTTACCCATGTCTGGGCCTCTATTGGGGTTCATCGTTCCTTTGAACTCCGACGGACCTACGCTTTTAAATCCTTTAAAGGTAGTCGTTCTGGCTACCCTAGGTTATGCGGTTATCCTACCCCTGGTTTGGTTAAATGCAGTCGTTAATAACTTAACGAACTCTTTCATAGGGTTGATTTGACCCCCCCCCCCCTTAATTACATTGTCTGCTTCTTAACGACCTTTTCTAATTAGGTCAATAAAATTTCATTATTACCTATTACTTACTTATTTATTATTCGCCACATAATAACTCATATCATCACAAAGCATATTAAATGAAAACTTCATTATATTCATATGCTTGTTCATAGTCAAAACTATTTACAATTTGCTTGCATAGCCAAAAGCTATTCCATTTCTATCCCACAATTGAACTTCTCAAAAGTGTAGGATTTATAAAAAGACTACCCTATTATTAAAAAGAGGGTTTTAGATCACTACACACATATTTATAATTCTAGCTTTCTAATAATGCATAACAACGTCCTCGTGTTTCTCATTCGCAATCTTCACTACAGTATCCCGACTAATAGTATGTCGAGTCTGCCCTGACTCTATGGAATAACAAGCAACTCTAAGCTTGAAATCCTTATGAGCACTTTCATGGATGTAAGACATCCGTGCTATCTTCCGGTCCTTCTCCTCCAGTTTTTTACTAAGATCTACCACCTCGTTCATATAATCCCTAGCCTTATTTATCATGAGCACCTTCTCATCATGATCTGACTCAAAATCTGCTTCTGCAGACTCCTTCGCTTCATAAAGAGCACTAATCTCTTCATTTTGATTTTGCATAACTGTACTCAGTTGTACATTCCTGTGAAGCACTGCCAGATACAATGCTCTCATTGCATCTGGAGGCAATGACTCTGAGGTAGGTATCACCGTACCAATCGACATTATCTCCATTACTTTCTCCTCATAGACCATCATATTAAGTTATGACGCTATATCCATATCTCCCTCGGAGTAGTCCTCCTCAGAAAAATACTCCATTGTCTTCATCTCCTCTAGAATAACTAATGGTACCTCTGCCACTGGCATAGGTACAGGCTCTACTCTGTTCAAAATTTCTTCGCTCACCGTGTGTATGTCTCTATACATCAAGCAATCGTTCGACATCCTAAAATAACACATAACATGTTGATTAGTACATAGCACACAATAGTATAAGCACCAATCACATTTAATTTATTTAGGGTTACTTTCCATCTTTTAAATCTTTCGGTACTGAGTTTCCTCAATACGTTATTAACTCGTTCGACTCACATTTACTTCTTTCAAAATTTTCTTCCATAACGAGGTTATTAGCCTAAGGTTCTTCCCCCCCTTAAGTTTTATAACCTAATGCTTTGATACCAACCTGTGATGCCCCCAAATCTGGGTATCTTCCAACCCGACAGATGGTGCTACACGGTACTCATAACTGTACATTCATTCTATTGAAACGACATCAAAATGTGCGTATCAACGACATTTTTATTACATTATTACATCCCGTTCCCAGGTTCTAAAACCATTACATTCTTTGTTCATCATACTATAATATATAGAACTTACTAGTTTATTACAAGGTAAACTAATCATTCATCTTCGTCTTTCCTTTAACCTTGTCAGATCCCTCTGTTCGTTCCATCCTAGCTGCATTCATATGGTTCAAGCAAGAGTGAGCATAACAAGCTCAGCGAGTACAACAATTTCTTTTAAACGACATGCTTGAAACATAGGAATCATATATCTTCAGTAACTGAACAATAGTTACGAAGTACTATCGATAATTCAAAATAGCACTTCTTTTCTTTCAAAATGTTTTACAACAACAATATTCAGTACAATATCAATTCTGGCTCAAGACCATAAGCAGTTCATAATTTCTTTGAAAAGGACAACCCGACACTAAGTCCGTAAGTCCGGCATATCTTACGATCACTTCTGGGTGATCAGCCCATAGTACTCTATGTTGATTAACACTACATTCATTAAACGTGTTTACGTTTAAGTTTTGGCAACCTCACGTGCCCATCGAATTATCGATGAAAATACATTTTTTTATTCATATTCAGGCTTACCTTGAATCTGAACCAAATACTTGGCGTAGGATAGCGTTAGCAATTCTATATTGAAAGACTTGTAAATAAATAAATCAATCTTCAAGATTACTCTAGCCGAGTCAAAAATTGCATCGAACCTTTCTTTAAAATCATTCATGCATCTCATAACATGAATCATAGAAAACTTGGCTAACACGAAGGTTAGACAAGCGATAAGAAAACTTGTCTTCAGCGTCTGCTACAATATAATAACATTTCCTTTGGGTCTTTATAGTCTCTACAACACATAACCACATAACATACCACATTAGGTCATGAATGAACGTACATGGTTCCTAATGAATCTTACCCTTCTTTCCAATCTAATTTTATATTAGATTTGTTATTATTTGTTCCGGCTTGCCATTATCTTTTACTTCATTCTTACCAACTCCTTCCTCTTCTATAACTTAACTAAAATTATTTCATTAATACAACTCTTTTTGAGTTAATCATCCTTCCTCATGGCTTACTACCGTCCTTACCTTATTAGATCATTACTCGATCGTCATTTGGTTAAGTATGCTTATTGCATACCGTTCACGTTGACATTCAATTTTTTATCTTCAACCCTAAGTGATCATATATAAGGTTTAAGATTATCTTAATAATGTCACCTGATGTTTGTTAAGGTTGTGATACTTCATTTGTCTTTTCTTTTCTTTTTTCTTTATAATCATTTATCTCTATGCAAGCCCAAAGGCTGGCGCTGCGGCTCCGGCTATTCCTCTCTGTGTCACGCCTGGGCATGACTTAGCAGTGTACAAGATCTGGACTCTCGGTCTTTGCACTAGTCTCCTTATCATGGCAGCCATATTGCTTAATTAGCAGTGTGCCTATTCTACGCCCTTATTGCTGGCACGGGTCTTTATACTTGGAGTCGTGACTGCTGGACTCTATGCCTTAGAAATTTTTAACAGTTTTCCAACTTTGCAAAATTCCCGGACGCATAACTTCTTCGTTATAAGTTCGATTTGGCTCGTTCAAAAGCCTAAAGTTCACAAATTACATACTCTACACGTTTATGCGAGAATTTTATCTATTCGACTTTGTTCGCTAAAATTTCACCTATTAGTCCATTTTAACAAAAATGATGAACGTTTGTGAACGTTCAATGCTCGTTTCTTCGTTCTAAGTCAGAATTCAGTCATTTTTGAGTCCACAACTCTATAATGCCAAATGAGACTTGTCTCCATTGAAAACCAATGTTTCCAAGCTCAATGTCAAAATTCGACCTCCATTCCGAGAATTTTACGAATTCGACGATTATCGTCCGAACTCGTGAATTCCGCCATAACTTCATTGCTTGAGATTTGTTCTTCGCTTTAGATGGATTCAATCCATTTTATTAACATCTTGACATACATACTTCATTAACTTATTTACATGATAAGTTATTACTTGTTCTTCATTAGTCTATAACTTTTAAAAGTATAAACTACTTATGAATTCACTTTGCATGACTTATCATAGCTTAAATCTTTTAACCATTATCCTTGCTTCTTATTATCATACAACCTTATTATTTCAACATAAAACAAGTTCATACAAGTTCTTCTTTGTTTCATAACTTATATGATTACGAATCGCTTATTCATGACTTATACGGCTTTTTAAGACTTAAGCCCTTTGATTACTCATTCTTATCATTCCTTAGCATACATGTTCTACCACTACCCATTTCCCTACCAATGGAAGAGAAAGAGAATTATGGTTGAAGTCCTTACCTATGAAGATCACTTGATTAATCCTTATTCTCCTTCTTGCTTCTTAAATTATGAAGACTAGCTTTCTAGCTTTTCTAACTTATTCTCACTTATTCTCTCTAACCAATAAGCTCTCAACTTGTTGGTGTTTTTGAACAAGGAACAAATGAAATCCAAAGCTTGCTATTTATGGGAGTTACTAGGTTAGAGCATAAGGGTCATTAATCCACTCCACCTCCTTAATCACCTCATTACTATTCCAAGCTTAAGCACTAAGTTAACTTGGCCTCCACACTCTTTGCTTGGCCATCACAACATTTAACCATTAAGTTAACTTGGTTACCACACATAAGCACTTTACTTGCTCATCACACATAAGCACTTTACTTAGCCTTTAAGTTACTTAACTTATCCTTTGCTTAACACTTAAGTCTACTTACTCAACAAACTAAATTCTTGGTCACCAATTCACCCATGGGTTGGTGACGTAAACGTTGAATATGCAAATAATTCTCGTGAATTGTATTCACGTCGAGCGAACGTTCTAAGTATACATTGGTTATATGACTTAGACGTTGACGAAGGTAGTAAGTAAGATATGAATTATCAAGAAAGTCATAGTGAGCGGTAATAAGATTAATGAAAGGCGAATGTGAGTCAGATGAGAATATTAGAATGGAATGTAAGCGTTGAACACTTGAACCGAATTAAACAGGTAGAACCTTCACCCTGTGTATGGTTTGACCGTAAGGTAATGAAGATCAACGATTAAACCTGTGAATGGTGAAGGAGATGAATTAAAGACAAGTACGTATAACGTAAAAGAAGCTGAGTTAATGTTTATAACTTGGATGACGTTCCGAGTCGAATGAACCTGACGTTGTAAGATGAGAATAAGGTAATGTAAAATGCTTAACGCTATAAATACGTAGAATGAATATGGAATGATCGTCCTGAGTATATAAAAGACTGTATGACTTAATCGATGATGAATAAATCATGAGGTATGACATTTATTTGTCAAAAAGCCATAAGGAATAAGTAATTGACTTAACAAACATTATAGTTTAATAATTCGAATAAGTTAGATGAATTTAGGTTGTAATACAATCGTAACCTTTGATGGTTGACATATGGGAGCTGGGCTAAATAGTTCCTTCAGAGAGCGAAGGTATATACAAAACTAGCAACCAATCTAACTCACTGTGATGGCAGTGTAGATGAGACGGGAACTTGTTTGTTGGTTGTTTGTGGGAAACCACTTAGAGTACCATATGGACTACTAGCAGAGACATGATGTGTACTGAGTCCTAGGAGAGTTATAAGAAGAAGATAAGAATGTAAATCATCAAAGATGATGAATGTATTGAGTAAGACATCTTCGTATGTCATGAAGCCGTTAACCGGTATAGGAAGTTGGTCGCGTAAACTTAGTTTGTAAGAACGTGAACCCTAAGAAGTAAAGTTAAGTAAACCAATGTGTAAAGTAAAGTATATGACTAATTGGTGTATGTGTTATTTCCTTATGTGCTACATAGGAATTGGAATGAGCAGTTCAGCGTAAACTATAAGCTGTAGCTGTGCGTAAGGCAAGTTTCCTAACTTCATTCATATTGTAAATGAATGCTAGTTTCTAAAACTTCTCAGATGTTGAACTTGAGAAGTTCTGTCTATGTGCAAATGTTTGATATTTGTATAAGGTGTTTGAATATATGAGGCCTTATGGCACAATTTAAACACTTCGGTGTTTCAATGAGATGAACTGTTATGTGATTTAACTCTTCAATAAGAGAATGTTCTATTTATACATGAACCGTTATTATTAATTCTGTACTATTGATTCTAGCCAAACAAAATGTGTATGAAAGATAGTACAGAATGAAAGTATTTCAAAGTTAATGTGACTAATGTTTTAAAATGATAGGAATCGAGATTATTCCTATTATTCAAGCTGCTTCATAACTTATGTTTGGTTATTGAGGTCTTAAAAGAATGTTTAAATTCTTAAAGTTGTTTGTTCAACTATTATGACTTGCTGGGCAATTGAATGCTCACACTTCCTTAAAATAAAAATATTTTCAGCAAACGATGTTAGAAGAACTTAAGGATCCCATAAAGATCAAGCTGATCGGTATCCAGAAGAAGTATCATTCATTATATGAATGAACGTGAAGATCAAGCGAATACTTGTAATATAGGATCGTGGTTTAGGATCTTACTCTTGATGATTACTTGATTAATCTTTGTTCTTCCTTCTTGCTTCTTGAACTATCAAAGTCTAACTTTTCTAGCTTTTGTAGCTTTTTCTCTCTAACCAATAAGCACTTATAATGTTGGATCAATGAAATAAAGCAACCAACAAATGAACTAGCACTCCTTCTATTTATAGAAAATCCTAGATTAGGGTAGTTTAGTATTTAAACCATCCCACTTCCTTAATCACCTCCTTACTATTCCTTTACTTAGTCACCAAGTATAAGCACTTTACTTAGTTACCAAGTATAAGAACTTTACTTAGCTACCAAGTATACTTGCTCATCACAACTTTTATCCTTTGCTTGCCCACCAAGATCACCAATGTGATCATGGGGCCCACATGGGTTGCCCCATGGGTCATTCTTACCCATTGGATTCTTAGTTTGGACTTTAGGTTTAATTAACTTAACTTAATCTTTGGGCTTGAATTTAACAAACACTTAGCTTTAACATTAGTTAGCATTGGGCTTTGTCATAATTCCAATTGGACTTTACAACTTCCTATACAATCCTACAAGTCCATTACATATGGCTTAAAGCCTTAGAACGTATCGCCTACGTATTAATCTTGTATTCCAACTCATATATTTATTCATCATATACGACATACCATCATTCATACATACTCGTTTATGCCTAGTATCATACTCGTATTCATTACCTCTTATAATACTTACACATCATACGATCATCGTTTCATTTATTAACGCTTTACTTTTCTTAACGTTCTCAAATTTAGTACGCAGGCGAAAAACTAGGTTTGTCATATGTGAATTATTATTACATAATCCATCTCACCTCGATATTCTATCGTTACATATTTCTCGGAAGTTCAAAAATAATTTTCGGACAGAAATCAGTGAATAGTGTTTTTACAAAAATTTCTCGAAAAACTTTTATTTTCGTCTTAGAAATTCAAACACTTTAATTCTACCATGTAGCCAAAATCCTAACCACATCCGCACATTATAGGTCATAGAACGACCTTCACATAGCCTACTCACATAAATAATCAATTAAATTCATTTAATCTACATAATCAAATAAAAATTTAATTCTCATAAAAATCTAATTTTTCTCGGGCATTACATTCTTCCCCCCCTTATAAAAATTCCGTCCTCAAAATTTCTTCAAACCACACCATACTCGGGTTATCACATTCACCCCTTCTTCAAAGAATTTTTTCCTCGAAATTTTAGCTTATCATTCTTCTCAACTTCTCTTCAAACAAGTTCTTATCCATCAAACCTTCCCTAACCTTCATAACTTATCAAGAATAATGAAATAGAATGAATAACTAGGAATATAGGAATTCCTTTAAAACATTTCATACTTTTGCTGAAGGGTCAAATTGACCATGAACTCTTATTAGGTTTAATAGCATAACGCCGTAAACTTTCTTCCACGATCAGTTTACAATCACATAGAAAGTAAACTAGCTCTTTCACACGTAGGCAATCAACCGATTGTATAACCCCATTTCGGGGTGTGTTCACCTCAGACTTGATCATTAGATTCCGTACCAAAACAATTTGGTTTGGCACAATTTCTTTAATGAAAGCTCAATTTTCTTTTAAACATGACATACCAATTGTCTTAGCCAAATCAAGTAGCTTAGACCATACCAATAAATTGGATATCAACTGGAAATATTCATCTTGTCAAATCAATTAAAATCGACTACCTTTTAAATTTCTTTCGCAATACATCAAAACGTGTTATGACGTCATGATACCATACTTTTCACAGTACGTTGAGGACTTCATCAGTTTATGACTTCATCATTATACATCATACCATAGTGGGTTGTTGATCCTAAGATCACATCCAACACTAGGTTTAATTGCATTAATAACTCCATCTTTTTACCATCCTTGCATAAAATACACTAATGATATAAAATTCATTTTGATATTTCAATCAATTTCTGTCTAGCCGAAATAATTAGCGTAAACATACCAAGAATAGTTCTTTTAAAATCCATTGGTTCCAAAAGTTGAACCAATTATTTCATTAATCTTCATCTTTTCATTTGTAGTTTTAATAGAGAAGTGGATATTGGTGGAACATGTATAATAAGGAGGAACAAAGATGGCTATTAGTGGACTTAAACATTAATAAACCATGTTACAAGTGTAATCATAATTATAGAGTTATGAACTAATGAAGAACATATGAATATTTATCATATGTTGTTGATGGACAAATTTAAAACCATCATATGTAGGATTCGATGATATATGTTGTGTAGTATGATGGATGTTTGGATAATGGAATGAATCCATTCAGAACGAAGTAAAAATTGTTAGTTCCCAGAGGCACAATAGGTTGAATAGATATTTTAAAATTTCTTTTGCAAAATACTTGTCAGATTTGTTAATGAACTAATCACAGCAGAATTTAGGTTTTGTTTGTTTTCCCTTTAAGATAAAACGAGTTAATAGAAGATAAGCAGTTATGACAAATATAGCAGTTATAACAAGAATATAAGAGACACGGTGTTTTTAAGTGGTTCAGAGGACTCAAGGCTCCTAGTCCACTCTTCTACTCCTTGAGTAGGAAATCCACTAAGGATATCTTTACAATATTTGAATCTCACAGATTCCTTCAAGACCAGCAGTCTTGGAACTTCTTAGTTCACACAGAACTCTTCAAGTCCATGAGACTTGGAACTTTTTCTTTGCTTTAAAGATGGTTGAGTTCTTGAATGATGCTACTCAGTTGCCGTTAAGCTTTTGTTCACAAGAACTAAGTAGCTGAGCAAGCTTCCTTTTCAGATTGTAGAGTTAAGCGTTGAGTGTTCTTCAACTTTTTGTTCAATGCTTGTTTATCTCTAACATCTGCATTTGATTTGAATATAAGGTGCCTTTGAAATGAATCTTTTTGAAGGCATCCATTGAAGCATTAATTGTATTTGTCATTTCTAAGAACTAATCGAGACTTTCTACAAATCTTTTGATTAGCCATCTAGCCCCACTAACAAAGCAGACTGTTGTCTCACCTAACACCTGAAAAGGTGTCTTCAATTGACCTATAGTACTTTCCTTAACTTCTTCAATACTTTTCTTTGTTATATACTAAGGATGAGTGTTGGGTCATTGGGATTCCCGAGAGTCTCAACGTCTATAATCTATTCCATATTTGTTGTATTTTATTCTTTAACAAATGGACAGAGCTCGATGCTTCTGATGTAGATAGATGATGCACTACGATCATGATCGTGGTTTATTGCCATATTGGTGCTTGTTTCAGTATTGATAGAAGAGAACACTACGACTTCTCTTAAGCAATGGTAGACTACAATCTTTTCCTGCTTGACTTGCAGACTCTACTCTTCCAAGAGCACACTATGATTTTTTAGTTTGCTCGGCAGGCGTCTGGACCACTCTACGATTCTTCGAGAGGCCCTCCAAAGCAGACAGACTATGATTCTTGATGCTCTATAATTCTACCTTGGCTTCTACAATCTCTTAACTAGCTTGATAGACTATGATTCTGTTGAAGCCTGTCTATTACATCTCAAGGGATAGATCAACCTAAAATCTTTGTTCTTTTCTTCTATACATTCATTTACAGAATGTTAAACATTAAAGCTCAGATCAACCTAAAAAGTGTGATCTACCACTAAGTCCTTGTACATATATTCCTTGAAGGACTTTTCATATAAACATGAATATTTACTTTCATCAAAATTAAATATGCAATTTCCCAACAATCTCCCCATATTTGATGTTGACATAACCAAGGAGATTTGTATGATGATCATCAATTTCTAGATGCAGTTGTTAGAAAGTAAACATGACCTATTGTTTCATTGAACAGCTGTAATCTCTTGAGAATAAGCATAAATTTATTAATGTTTGTAAGGATAGATATTACAATAATGCTTAGTTACATCAATAAGAAATAAATTCCAACTTATCTCTATTTCTTCTATCTTTTGCTCTGTTGATCGATTTCGCAATCAATGAATAAGTGCAAGTATACACGGTCAACAAGTAATAAAGTGAAAGTAGAGTATCGTTCCCACGAATAATTATTTAATAAAAATTACCAATTACTAACTCTTAACCAAATTAATTTTATTTAAACAATCGCAAATTGTGATTTTTCTAATTAAGAAAACTAAATTAATCAATTAAAACTAAGACTTTAACGAATGAATTCAGATAAATAAATATTAAGACTCCAATATCCCCAATTATGAACTATAAACCAATTATCCAATTATCCCAATTATTATGTCTACTGAATTTGTTAACTGGAATTCTCAAGTGCCAAAAGCCCTTTCTCAAGTGATCATTTGCCTTCTATTTAACCCAGATTAATTTTGCTATATCTCTATGCAAAAAAATTGAATTAAACTCGTTACAACCCCAATTCCTTATGTGTTACATGCGGCAAATAGATATTCTCATTCTATTCACAAACCTAATTATTCATTTGTGCAAATAACTAAGTCACATGTCACCATGCCCAGCTTCTAACCCTTGAATTCCTTTCTCAATTCCTTCTAGAAATAACAAGGTAATTCTTGATCAGATAATTAATCAATAAGCATAAGGCAAGATGAACAATTCACTTCAACATAAATAATTGGAATAAATTAAATAACTAATTTATAGCCATAAAAGGTTCAATTAAAATCTTAATAAAAGAGTTAGATCATAATTAATGAATTAAAACCAAGAATCCACAATTGAATATAGATTAAAAGATAAAAGTATGAGAAGAGAAGAGAATAGAATCTATTGTCAGCAAATCTGATGCTCCCCTCTTGCTCTTGCTCTTGATCTTCAGTGTTCTTCAATTTGCTTCAATCTCCAATGGCTAACTAAGAACTAGGGTTTAGATTCTAATTTAATGGAGTGTTTAATCTAGTCTAATCTATGTAATCACCCTTTATTTTATGCCTTACATCATGTATTTATAGGTTACAAGTCCAATTTTTAGTTTAGGAACAAACACAATCCAATTTGGAGTCAAAAAGGTGTCAAAATTCGCCCAAAACGTGTCCAGGCCGCACCTAGCTCTTCCCCGGCCTTGACCTTCAAGCACGATGCTCGAACATTGCTCCCGATTGCCTCGATCTTTGGTATATGCCTATTTTGGGTGCCCCGGCGCTGCCCCATGTTCTGACATTTTCTGCTCCGACGTCCTCTGGTAAAATGGCCATAACATTTGATCCGGGAGAAGTTACGGGGCCTTCCACCTATCAAATCGAAGATATCGACTAGATATACAAATTTCCTTCTTTGAGGATGGAGAAATTATGGCCGGATGAAGGCTTAAATTGAGCTGGAAGTGACTACTATGCCAATGACCACCCAAAACCATGGCGTTCGACGTCCGTTGGTACAACGATCATAACTCTTGCATCCGAACTTCGATTGGAATGATTCAAAATATTCTGGAAAGCTAAGACAATGCTCTTCAATGTAAGCTAAGTTCCAAACCAAGAACATGAAGTAAACATGAAAGCCCAAATGATGTCCGGTTTGTTTTTGTTTAAGTTTTCATTGCTTTTCCTTACTAATAGTCGCTCACACCCATTCCCCAAACGTATAACCTACAAAATGAACACAAAATGTATGAAAAGTAACTAAGACACATAAATATAAGCAACTAATTCAAGTAAAAGATACCCGGATAAGTGTATATAAAATCCACTTATCAAATACCCCTAAACTTAAATAGTTTGTTGTCCCCAAGCAACCTGACATAATGCAAGATACAATTCAATGAAATGCAACTAATCTATATGCCTACAAATCCAAAGAAGATTTGATAGAATCAAATCTATTCACTCGGCCTTAGAGCAATCAAGCAAACACGACAATACTTCATATCAAAACCAATCAACAATTTCCTAGTCAATCATCAAGTCTTAAACTGGTATTACTGGTATAGTGCGTGTGTGTGCTCAACAACCATGCTAACTGATATAAAATCAAATTTAACACATAACAAGTCTCTTCGAAGGCATCATACAGTGTAAACTCAAGAAATCCAAAAATAAGATAGATCCAACTAAAATCAAACAATTACCAATATCGAGGGTCAACATAGGATACTTATGCTTTATTTTCATCTACGGGGGCTTTTTGCTCTTTTTTCCCGCTTTATTCTCTTTTTTTATATACACATAGCTATGCAATGTCTTATTCCCTTAGGCTTTTCAATGCTACCTTAACGAGCTTTCGACCAACGACTCCCAGACCATTAAGACCTTAGGCGCTTAGGTGTAAAGACAATCCCTAAGAACTTTTTACTCAAGTAACAAAGGCCACAAAACTAGACAAGCATGCCACGGTGTTTATTCATACTTTTTTTTTCTTTTTCTTTGTTTTCTTTTTTTTTTCTTTCTTCTTTTTTTTTATATAGCTTATATACCCCAAATATTCCCCCAAACATAGGTTCTTGTCTAACTTTAGTCATCACTACTTATTCTTGTCATTCTTTCATTCAAACTAGCATTATCCTTTAGAGTCCCATTATGTATCAATTTAAACTCAATCAATAAACAAGTTGTTTTTACTGTGCTATCATTATTATACTAGTTTCAAATAGAAAAAGATTCAATTCATAACAAGAAATCACATCAAAGCTCTAATAGTCAGTATTATACTTGTCTAACCAATTCCAATCTCATCATTGGCCAAAATAATCTTAACTATAACAAACCGCTGGACTTATGCAAAATGAACATAGTAACTAACTATTATTTTTGAATTTTTGAATTTTTTTTTTATAATAAACCTAAACTATATTAACAACATATGCAAAATAACATAACATAAACATGAAACTAAACATGCAATAATGAACTAAACTAAACTCCCCCAAACTTAGCAATTACAATGTCCTAATTGTAAGAATATAGCGATAAGTAGAAGAGAACTTCCCTGTAATCGCCTAAGCGTGAGAGTCTTTGGTGGCAATGGTAGCGACGATCATTTTCCTATCCATTGAACCTCCAATACCTGCAATGAAGAGAGACAACATATATTAGATTATAAGAGAACTTACTAAGCAAATTAATTCATATCTACTAAATAAACTAGTAAAGCATATAAATATAAAAATTCTTGGGTTGCCTCCCGATTGACACTTGATTTATAGTCTTCACCTGACTTTATGCAGTCAATGCTATCCAATTCCTCTTTGAAAGTTGAGGAACACTCCATCCATCGGAAATAATATAGCTTTTGGTAGGTTCCTATTTACGATAGCCATTGTATTAAAGTCACCTAGAATGCTTTGTTTAGATAAGATCACATTAAAGAACGTCCAACATTTAGGTGTTTATTCCATTGTGTCTGCGAATAGATTCTGGCATTGAGGCTTGTCAGACACAAAAATCTCTTCTTCTATCTTCTCCAACTCATTGAACCATGGCTTCGAAGTTGTACTCGCTTTTACGTCACAAGGAGTATTGTCGACGACATGACTACCTAGCGGACAAAGTTTTGCAAATCTAACTGGATTCTTGAACTTTGGCAAAGAAGGAACTTGGGGCACTAATAACATCGGCTCCTCCTCGTTGGTAATCATAGTTAGTTCTTCACCGACCTTATTTTTATTATCCCCACTTGTCTCCTCTTTTTTAACATCTCGTGTCTCATCCAGTTGTAGATTTGGCTCGGGCACTTCATCAATTTCGTCATCCATGTCATAAAGCCAAGTGTTTGGAAGAAGGTTGTTTATGACTTTGGTCATTTGCTCTATCTGATCTACAAGTTTTAGAATTGACCCCGTTTGATTAATCCCTCTCTCCTCGAACTTGGACCACAATTCCTCCAACCTTGAATTTTCTTCTTTTAATAGAGGTTGATATGAGAATTTCGGCGTGTATGTTGAATTTGGAGTAGAGTATTGTTCTTGATAGTTATAGCTCCATGAAGAATTCGGGTGATACCCCCAAACTTGTTCATAATTATCATATGCATACTGATTGAGGTAGTTACCACCATCTTTGCATCTACCCAAGATTGATGGTGCATTGATTACTCGGGTGATTACCCGGCAAGATAATAGTATAATAATCGCCATCCTTCGACTCTGTTGGGATGCGATAACGTCCAACTTCCTCGAAAGTTCTTTAATTTGTGCTGACATTGCGAAAAACGTCGCGAGTCTATCAATATCCATTCCCCTTGGTTGAGTCACGTTCGTGTATGGCCATTGATACTCAAAGTCATCCATGGTACTTAAAATGACAGAAATATAAGAAGAGAATTAAAAATAAAAATAAAAATGTTTAAATTAAGACTAATTTGATTGAAATTAATATTGGTAAAAAAAATATTAAACTAATTCCCCAGCAACGGCGCCAAAAACTTGTTGATCGATTTTGCAATCAATGAATACGTGCAAGTATACATAGTCAACAAGTAATAAAGTGAAAGTAGAGTATCGTTCCCACGAGGAATTATTTAATAAAAATTACCAATTACTAACTCTTAACCAAATCAATTTTATTTAAACAATAGAAAATTGTGATTTTTCTAATTAAGAAAACTAAATTAATCAATCAAAACTAAGACTTTAACGAATGAATTCAGATAAATAAAGATTAAGACTCCAATATCCCCAATTATGAACTATAAACCAATTATCCCAATTATTATGTCTCTTGAATTGTTAATGAGAATTCTCAAGTGTCTTTGAAGCCCTTTCTCAAGTGATCATTTGCCTTCTATTTAACCCAGATTAATTTTGCTATATCTCTATGCAAAACAATTGAATTAAACTCGTTACAACCACAATTCCTTATGTGTTACATGCGGCAAATAGATATTCTCATTCTATTCACAAACCTAATTATTCACTGTTCAAATAACTAAGTCACATGTCACCATGCCCAGTTCTAACCCTAGAATTCCTCTTCAACATGGCCTCTAGAGGTGATCCACCAAGGAAGAAGAAATATTCAAGAAGAAGGGTGGTTGACTAAACCCTAGTTTTCTATCTCAATAGAAAAAGAACGTACTCTTCAACAATTGGAATCATGTCTTTTGTGAAAAAGTCAACAACCACACACCCATAATAAGACTCCTCTTATTTATAGATGTAGGCAACCCTCCTTAACAATTAAGGAATTGAGTTTTATTTTAATTAATTAAATTTCTTTAATTAATTAGGCTCTCAATCTTATTAGGAATAATTAATTAAACTCTTTTAATTAATTAGCCTCATAATCTTATTAGGATATTTGAGAGTACTTTTATTAATTAATTCCCAAACTCCTTTAGAAATTAAAAATAATAATAGTAATAAGAATAATAAGACTACTCTTATTAATTTATATTTAATATTTTCATAATATTAAATAATTAATATTAAGTTATTTAATTTATTCTATCACTATAAATTAAATTAAATATACTTAACCTTTTATTACGATTATGCCATTAACTTCTTAAATAATTATTCTACCTTTTATGGTGTGACCCTTTAGGTTCTCCATATTAAACCTAGGTTGTGAATAAATCAATTAGAATACATTCTAATCTTATTTAAATAAATAAATTAAATTATTAATTTATTTAATTAAATAATATTTATTCTACAATAGGATAAGCCTCATAAATCATCAACGACTTTCCAAATAATATAGATTTCAACATTAATCATAAAAGAACCTTTGAGTAAATAGTTACCGTACAATTCGATCCTTTCACCATACACTGTCCCAGTTAAATATAAAACATTGAATTACTATCAAGTCTTATTTTATTTAATTATATGTATTTCGACTCTTAAATGCACAACTCCTAATAATGCAAATTAGAAACTCCTTTCTAATTTTATTCTGCCTTGGCCAAGGACTACTGGGTTGTCATTTATCGAATCACATAGAACATTTTTCTTCTTTTACTAGAAGTGATAGATTCTTTATTGATCATACATTATCTCCATGTACAACTTTTTATACACAAGCATACCCTTTGATATACCCTAAGGGTCATAAGAAATAAGTCAAAGTATAACTCATCATACACAAGATACTATGATAATCTCAAGTCCAAGGATCACTTGTACTACTATCACTATAGGAATTCCTATTGACAGGCAAGTAAAACTCCATTAGGTATTCTTTAGCAAGCCACGTTTAGTGAACTTATTCTCTAATAAGCACCTACATACTTGCTTTAGTATCTCCACACAAATGATCATGAGATCAATCATCCTCATCCAATGAGCAAGCAAAGTATGTGTCAATCTATCCGGATTCACTAATCCTCAATATAGTAATCCAACGATTGGGAACAATTTTAGTTTTAAGCTTTCTAAAAATTTAGATCTCATTAAAATGATTATCATCATTATTCTAAAAGCATTGCTTAAAACTATGGGTTTATCACATATTATAAAATACCATTATGTAGATAATTAAAATCCTTTAATAAATTAATACTTTTTTATTAATAAATGAATAAGATTGTTACAAAGTATATGCTTTATCATCAAACATGACTGGCTTGTGTGCATACTACTTTCCATCTCCCACTTGCACTAAAGTCAATCTTCATGGTATCTCATACCCTTCTTCTCTAAGTGACGATTATCTTGCTGTTGGATAAGCTTTAGTTAATGGATATGTAATTATGTTCTTGAGAGTCCATTATCTCTATAGTGATTTCCCATCTTTCAATGATTCATATAATCAAATGAAAGTGCCACAACACATGTTTTGATCAAATATGAGACTTAGGAACTATTCCTAGTTTTGTCATAAACTTTTCATCTAAAACCAACAACTCTTTGCTGTTTGGAACCTTTCCAATTCACTGCACCACCGTTCAAGGTAACACTTTACCTTAAAGTTAATTTTCTGTCGTCTTGGTCTTTTTGAAAAACTTGAATCTGTTAAGCCCTCTAGTTTTAATTCCGACCCACCATGAATATGATCACATCCTTAGTGCCAGTTAAGTACTTTAAGATGTTTTTCACTGACTCACAGTGAACTTCTCCAGAATATGACTGATCATCATCGGGTCTCGTATATTTCATTGTATACATGATTGTCACTCATGCGATCTCTCTTTTTAGGAGTCAATGGGGACTTTTAAGAAAGATACACTCCAGGGCTCATCAACATGAGGCAACTCTTGGAGTTTGCCATGCTAAATGTCTTTAGCTGTCATGCTAAATGACTTTAGCATCAAATGAATATACGTTCCTTGGGTTAAGTCAAGCATCCTCTTGAATCTATCTATATAGATTTGTATCCCCAATAAAGATGATCTTTCCAAATCATTCATGGAGGAATGTTTAGATAACTTTTTCTTTACTGATTCTAGCATGTCATTCCTTATTCGTAGTATATCAATATATAATACTAAGAATGTCACGATGCTCCCACTGACCCTTTTGTACACACTATGTTCATTCTTATTTTTGATAAAATCAAACTCTTTTGATTATCTCATCAAAACGAATGTTCCAATCCATTTCTCTGAGTGGCTACAACTCTTACCATATCATATGTAACTAGATCATCATCTTCTATGATGTGTACCTCATCATCATCATCTATGATGAATCCATACCTCCTAGGTATCTTCAAGATACTATTCGGTTTATGATTCTATGTTATGGTACAATAGAATTACATCTACGTGTTCTTCTAATTTGACTTAAGTGTTTTGTGGTTCTTGAACTCTTCAAGATCTATTATCTTCCCACTTGCCCCTTCAATGATAAACATCTTTATCTTAGAAGGCAACATGTTTCGCAAAAAACACCTTTTGCTAAGTAGGATTATAGAATATATACCATAAACTTACTTTAGGATGTCCCATAAATCTGTACTTGTCAAATCTTGTGTCAAGCTTATCCATTGAAACTTTTTCACATAAGTTGGACAACCCCTTATCTTAACATACTTAAGATTATGAATCCTCCCTATCCATAACTTTTATGGAGTCTTGGGGCCGGAAGCCACCCCAAGTGTTTGCCCTCTAGAGGTGATCCACCAAGGAAGAAGAAATATTCAAGAAGAAGGGTGGTTGGCTAAACCCTAGTTTTCTATCTCTATAGAAAAAGAACGTACTCTTCAACAATTGGAATCACGTCTTTTGTGAAAAAGTCAACAACCACACACCCATAATAAGACTCCTCTTATTTATAGATGTAGGCAACCCTCCTTAACAATTAAGGAATTAAGTTTTATTTTAATTAATTAAATTCCTTTAATAAATTAGGCTCCCAATCTTATTAGGAATAATTAATTAAACTCTTTTAATTAATTAGCCTCCTAATCTTATTAGGATATTTGAGAGTACTTTTATTAATTAATTTCCAAGCTCCTTTATAAATTAAATAATAATAATAATAATAGTAATAATAATAATAAGACTCCTCTTATTAATTTATATTTAATATTAAGTTATTTAATTTATTCTATCACCATAGATTAAATTAAATATATTTAACTTATTATTATGATTATGTCATTAACTTCTTAAATAATTATTCTTCCTTTTATGGTGTGACCCTTTAAGTTCTCTATATTAAACTGGTTGTGAATAAATTAATTAGAAACAATTCTAATCTTATTTAAATAAATAAATTAAATTATTAATTTATTTAAATAAATAATATTTATTCTACAATAGGGATAAGCCTCCCTAGCGATCAACGACTTTCCAGATAATATAGATTTTAACATTAATCATAAAAGAACCTTTTAGTAAATAGTTTCCGTACAATTCGATCATTCCACCATACAATATCCCAATTACAAATAAAACATATAATTACTGTCAAGTCTTTTTTTATTTAATTATATGTATTTCAACTATTAAATGCACATTATCTTCTTAGCATCAAGCTATAATTATTCAAACATTACTAACCATCTTCCTTTTATAACTTAAACAGATCACGTCGTGATCTTATTCTATAATCATCTCCCTTAAAATTCTTGTCTTAACTCGTGATTATTTTGTTTTACGATCATCTTTATTTCCTTTTTCATCATTTACGATTTCATTTATGCTTTTAATCTTCCAGATTTTGTGTATTTATCATTATTCGTTACCTTAGCTAATGGAGTTAGGTAACTCTCATTCCTTATCTTTATATCACTTCAAGATTCTTCTTTGAATTCTCTTGTTTATAAAATAATTCTTCCTTTAAGAATTTCTAACTTCGTTTACATTGCTCAACATTTCATTCGAGTTCCACATTTTCATCATACGTATGCACTTTCTATACTTGGTACACATCGAGTCTCTAACAGTTTTAATATGGTACACTGAGTGGTTTCCCACAGACAATTAATAAACTAGGTTCTAGTTGCTAGTTCGTATATACCTCCGCTCTATGAAGGAATCGTTTAGCCCAGATACAATACATCAACTATTATAGAGTACAATTGTACTATACTTAAATATAACTTTTTATTCTTAACTTCTTTATCATTCTCTTTGTATAGACATTGTCTATTTATTATCACCTTACATCCTTATTATTGGAGTTGGATAACCCCACATTCATATTCCTTATAACTCTGCAAGATTCTTCTTTGAATCCTCTTACGCATGTTTTAATCCCTTCTTTATAAATTTCTTAAAGTACTCCTTATTGTTCAAACTTTATTTGAGCTTATTCGTTCATTATCTTCACCTCTCTTCTCTAAGGTTATAGCCTAAGGTACTCTTACCTAAGGTTTCTAACCTATTAGCTTTGATAGCAACTATAACGTCCCCAAAAATTCATACAATAATTCTCGAATTCGGTCATTAACAATACATTCAACCTCTAATTTTACATCATTAAACGATATTACAAACATTGAAATTTACGGAATAATTAAAATTTTCTATCACAAACTATTCTCGTTCCCAGAACTTTCAACCTTTACATCTAAATATCTCAGAATCATTTTAATACTATAAGAGTTTACATCGCAAAACGATATTACAATTCAACATTAATACATTATTCGGAACCTTAAACATGGTTCAAATAATGATAACTCAGCCAAAGTATATAAATCTTCAAGTATCACATCTGATTCATATCTTTCAAGTAGCACATACTTTATCTTAAATCTTTAACCTGCAAAAGTGGTTATTTACAAGGTTGAGCTCGACAGCCCAGCAAAATCTAACAGTTTTCATGCATCACATAGCACATAATAACATGCTCGATATACATCTCATAAACATTGGACTAACATAACATATATGTTGTAGTTCATATAACAAGTATAAAGATTGAGTTCCTAACTCAATCAACGTAGTCATAAATTGACTTTAACATTTCATACTTTCAACATTAATATAACACACCATGCTATTTGCAATAAAGATTTCAAACAGTTCATCATTAAATTCACATAGCAAATAGGAACTGAAAGACTTGCCTTGATCGTTGTTTACCAATAACAGTTTAACAGCTTACAATTATATATACTTCACGTGCCCTACACAATTATATAATCATTCACATCAACTATTAGTCACATAGCAACGCATAGTAGTTGTAATGTAATCTTTAATGTACATCCTATAAATCTTCCTATTAATCAATACACAATGTTCAATTTGATTGTGTTAACTTTAGACTTAACTCACTATATTCTTCTTAGTCAAACTCGAAGTTCATTCAAGTGCTTAAGTCTTGCTAGGACTACTTATTGGTTTTATATTAAATCCATTCCATATCTTATAATATTCATTTCAATTGAATTGAAACACTTTTTAAGTTCATTAACACTTGGCATGGTGTTTCGACAATCATTCGTCACACACCCGATTCGTCTCTCTTGTGTGTCCTTAGTGGCCTTTGGCAAACAAGGCCTTGTGGCCTTTGGCATTATTCCAACTGACGAGTATTTTTATTTTTCTAACGTAAGGGAGCGTGGGAGTGGTTATATTTTTCCTAGGCGTATTGTTTTCTAAGGCTTGCTAACAGAGGAAGAGAGAATTGCTGAGTTTTGAGGGTGAGGAATTGAGAGAATAATCTTTGTGAGTTTGTCAAGGGAAGGAAGAGACTCACCAACTTGTGCTAATAAAAAAGATTAAGGTATAATTAACTCCTAAATCTATAAATTTTAGTTTTATCCGAGTTCTCTGTAAATTGATTTTGTTGAATTGTTGTTTCAAACGTGATTATGTGATATTAGTTATATTGTATAATCTGTTGTCATCATGAATCAGTGTTGTATCAGTTATTCAATTTGTGATAATTGGGTTTATAGGAGGGAATTGAAATATCAGTGTTATGTTCGTATAAAATGGCTTTAGAAAGTACCAAATTTCTTGTCCAATGTGTGTAGTAATCTGTAAATTGATGCTTGTATATGGTAGTTCATTGAGATACGAACATAACTTAATTTGAATGGAATGATTTGGTCAAGTAATGAGTTCACAGTGATGATTTTTGGACAGATTAGCAAAAATGGAGTTTTATGTGAAAAACATGAAAATTGAGAAATTAAAATAGTTCTAGTTGTTGTTAAATTGTGCTAAGTGGCTGAATATGTTAGCAATCATGATATGATAGTTGTATAATTATTTTACATGTTGTTATCACCGTTTGATCGGTGAATTTCGTGTTAGTTGGAAAAAACGGCTACTACTCATTATCGTCTCTGCGTCTATCTGAACACTAAGCCTTGCTACCTTAGTGCTAAGGCAAAAAAGCAGTAGCAATTGCCATGGCGTCCCAAGCCTAAGTGTGGCGCACCCTGAACTAAGTCAGTGAGGTCTGCTTATTGGCAGATCATGCGTAGTGGACTTATAATTAGTTTAGCATGCATGTTAATGATGTTGAGGCATAATATAAACCACAATAACAGATTGTCATGCGTTGTTATATAAAATGTAAAAGAATTTAAGTGATTACTTGAATAAGTTATGTAATGAACCAAATGTGATGTTTTCAAAAATTGAATATAAATGATAAGGTTTATAGTGTGATTTCAGAATCGTTAAGGTGTTAACTAACGTGGTTAGGTGCTAGGTTAGGGTTATGACCTAAATGATGGTTTAAACCCTAAAAGCTAATATTCATGCAATTAATTATTGTGGCGATTTCTATGATATGTGTAGGATAATTGTAGATTATTTTACATTTGTGTAGCTTACAATCAAGGTAAGTTCTCTAACCCTACTTTTATAATTGTGCAAGTTTCTAAACCTTATCTCTTTACGATTTAGCAAGTTTTCTAACTATACCTTGTTATTATTGAGCAAGTTATTAAACCTTAACTCTTTACATTGAGCAATCTTTCTAACTTCATTCTTTTCATATTGAATGCAAGTTCCAATTCTTAAATTATTATTGTGCAATTGTCTAACACTATTTATAAAAATTGAGCAAGCTTAACCTATCTTACGTATGTTTGTACAAGCTTATGTAACCTAATTCGTTACATTGAGCGAGTTTTACTTTCCTTATTATCATTTGAAGCATATATTTTTCTAGTACATTGATTCATAGAAGATTGTTCTAAACTCCTTTGAATATAGCACTTTTCATGTATATCATGTTATTCAGTTATAATTATTGTTGATATCTGATCTTTAACTTTGATAGCCTTGATCAGTTATACATTCTTGTATTAAACCTTTACTGATGTAAATCGAACAATGTTCTAAAATTCTAGAAACACTGATAAGTTAGTTCCAAACTAAACTTTCTTCAGTGCGGAAAATTCTAAATTCAAACTGAGACGAACAACCCTAACATAGGAGATTTTTTACGTGTAACGTTTAGATGTTTGTACACAATACATGGTACAAAGGGCTAATCCCCCTAGGTACGTTAAGAAGGGTCCGTATAGTCTAAATGACTGTTAAGGTTGGGTAATAATACCTAAGAACCGGGGACATAGTTCATGGTCTTAAGACCCTCAGATAAATAAAGTTCAAACTTGTTTTCTATTTTGAATTGCAGAACAAGTTCCTTATTGTTCAGCTTTCGTTGTTCACTCTCATGTTATTATCATGCTACGTTCTATAATAGTGAGCATTTGTTTGCTCACTCTTGCAATTAACACTGCAGCTAAAGTGTAGAAAGTTGAGGAGCCGTCAACTAGCAAAGGCAAGGGCAAGACGTCCAAATGATGAAGACTTATGAGAATTTTATTTTAATGAATGATGTTAAAGACTTGTTTAATTTTATGACGTATTCCGCAAACTGATGTAATAAATTATAAGGTTAGATTACTTGGGATTTAATTTGAGATGATGATATAACCCTTTAATGGGAGAGATTATTGTTTAAGTTATTTAAATTATGTCTTTATCCTTTATTGATGGGTAGTTAGATGTAATAGTTTTGATAAGTGAACACCAAATCCTGTGGGAATGAATTACCAGGATTTGGGGGTGTCATAGGTTGGTATCAAAGCTTTAGGTTATGAACCTTAGGCGGGGAAACCTTAGGAAGTAACCTTTAAGGAAATAAAAACATAGAGGTGTTCAACTCTTATCGAGTTTTAAGGAATGGATTAAGGTATCCATTGAAGTTAAATAATAAAAGACATTATGTGCTATGTGTTAATAACTTATGTGCTCGCGAGTATCGAAAAATGTTAAGTAAAACTTAAAATATTTTGTTGTCAGGATGTCTAGCGAAGGAGGACCAGACCAGCTAGAGAGGTAATACCTCAGATACCTATAGATGATGAGCCCCGGGATATTCACGTAGTGTGGGAGCAGTTGATCCAAGAGGATGTGCCTGTGACCGATCCCGAGGAGGATAGTTTTGAGGAGGTAGAAGAGGATGATGATGAGGAGGATCCTGAGGAGTTTCCACCAAAATCCATATCGGCCCAGATGTATGATGCTTTGTATGACCGTAACATAGAGTTACAGGACGAGGTTGAGAAGCTGAAGGAAATGGTTGAGATGCATCACGCTTCGATGGAGCAAAAGGATTCAGAGATTCAGGAACTTGATTCGAAACTTGGAAACACGGAGTGGGATCTGGTTCATACAAAGGGTCAGCATGAAGACCTGTTGGCAGTGCACGAGAAGATGAAGACTTACATGGAGAAATTGAAGGATGATTTCAAGAGCGGAGGATGCGTGGATGAAGGGGACTCAACGTGCAGATCATGCTGAGGCTAAGGTCCAAGTGAAGAAAGCCGAAATGAAAGAGATGGATTATGCTTTTAATTCGGCGATTGATAGGGCCCAGGACGGAGTCTACTATTATCCACCTCAGTTTGAGAATTCTCCGTGGTTCGTGATGGATCTCAGAATGGCATATCGTATCATGGAGGAAGAACGTCGGGAAGCCTTACGACGTCTTAATATGCCTAGATAGAATAAGATAGAGAATAATATGAGGTTAATTATGTGAATAAATAAATTGTGAATCCCTTATTTTGAGATAAATAAAGGGATATTATGAGTATGTAATCCTGAAACGTGTTTAGTTCATGAAAGTGAATGTTTATAGTAGTTATACTATTTTGAGTATGTTCTAAAACTTTATGAATGAATAAAATATTAGAGTTTATTTGAAATGTTGTGTGTTAAAGCTTTAATCTTGGAATGTTTAAGTTAGACTTTAAATACTCAAGAAGTTAAGTAATGAGCTAATTAGCGTATATTTTAACAGAAAATGCCTCCTAGAAGAAGACAACCACGTCAGCAAGCACCTCTTGAGGGGTCTACTAATAATAATAACGAGACCAATGTAATCCAGCTCAGCAGTTGGTAGCTCTGTTGACGGGTGCACTTGCGAATCAACCGCAAGCTAAAATCATGACATTCAAGGAATTCAAAGAGGTTGGACCGCCAGAATTTCAAGGGTCTATGAATCCAGTGGAAGCACAAACCTGGATCATGGAAATGGAGAAGGTGTTCGACGTTGCTAGAGTTAACGAAGATCAAAAGATCTGCTTCGCAACGCTTATCTCAAGTCTGAAGCTAGCTACTGGTGGCAAGCAAACAAGGTTCGTGGAGGACAAGGAGTGATAGCGTGGGATAGATTTAAGGAGATGTTCTTTGAAATGTACTTTCCAACGAGTTCTCGAAATCAGCTGGAAATGCAATTTCTTGAGTTGAAGCAAGGAACTATGACGGTGCTGGAATATGCTGCGAAGTTTAACGAGTTGACAAGGTTTGCCACTCATCAAGTCAATACTGACGAACGTAAAGCAAGAAGATTCGAACAAGGATTGAAGCCCTGGCTTTACATCAAGGTTTCAATGTTCCAGCTAAACACATTTGCTGCTGTACTGGAGAAGGAAATTATCGCAGAATGTGGAAACGATGCTTTGACCAAGTACGACCAAGAACAAAAGAAGAGGAAGAGTGAAAATGAGAATAAGGCGGGTGGAAGTAACGTTGGAAGTAATAATCAGAAGAGGAAATGGAGCAAGAATTCGACTGTGGGAGGATAACAGGGAAATCAGTAGAAGAAAAAGTTTAAGGCTTGTACAACTTGCGGGAAAAACCATACTGGGGTATGTTTGAAGGGAAAGTGGGCGTGTTTCAATTGTGGTCAAGAGGGACACATTGCACCGAACTATTTTAGTCCGAAGAAAGGAGCATGTTTTACCAGCAGTTCGAAGGATCACATGGCTCGTGATTGACCTAAGAAGCCAGCGGGAAGTGCAAGTGGCAGAAAAGGAAACAACAACGGTGGTGGTGCATTAACTATCACTGGACCAGCTCAATCAAGACGACCTACTGCGAGGACTTTCAATATTACCGCAAGCGTGATCTTTATGCGATCTAAGGATGTGGTGTCGTATCATTCAGATTAATGGTATTAATGCTTATGTACTATTTGATTCGGGTGCTACTTGTTCATTTATATCCGATGAATTTGCTCAGAACTTACATTTGTCTCAGGAAGAATTAGAATTTCCCTTAAGTATAGAGATTGCGAATAGGGAAGTGATTCCTGTTAAATTCATATATAGGAATTTTAGAGTGGTTATAAAAGGTCATGAGATGATGGTAGATTTGATACCAATTAGACTTGGTGAATTTGATGTTATATTGGGAATGGATTGGTTATTCAATTACGGAGCAGTAATTGATTACCAAAGGAAGAGTGTTAACCTTATGACTCCGTCAAAGGTTTTGTTCTTCGGTAGCAAGTCACCTCAACAAGCAAGTTGTCTGATGGTGATGCGAGCCAAGAAGTTGTTGAGACAAGGATGTGTAGGATACTTTGCCTACATTGTCGATATGCAGAAGAAGAGTGCGAAGCTGGAAGAGATACCGATCATAAGAGATTTTGTAGATGTATTTCCAGACGATTTGCTGGGTCTTCCGCCGGATCGAAAAATCGAGTTCGTGATTGATTTACTACCAGGAACGGCCCCGATATCTAAGGCACCTTATAGAATGGCCCCGATAAAGATGAAAGAGTTGATGGTGCAATTACAAGAGTTGCTCGATAAGAAGTATATTCAGCCGAGTGTTTCGCCATGGGGTGCACCAATGTTGTTTGTTAAGAAGAAAGACGGATCAATGCGACTCTACATTGACTATCGAGAATTGAATAAGGTCACAATTAAAAATAAGTATCCATTACCTAGAATCGATGACCTGTTCGATCATTTGAAAGGAGCGCGGTATTTCTCGAAGATAAACCTGAGAAGTGGTTATCATCAGTTGAAGGTGAAGCCGAAGGATGTGCCGAAGACAGCGTTCAGAACTCGGTATGGTCATTACGAGTTTCTGGTTATGTCTTTTGGTTTAACTAACACACCTGCAGCGTTCATGGACTTGATGAACAGAATGTTTAAACCATTCTTAGACAAGTTTGTGGTGGTGTTTATTGATGATATACTGGTATATTCCAAAACCAAAGAAGAACATGTGGAACATTTAAGGGTGACGTTGAGAAAAGAGAAGTTGTACGCTAAGTTCTCAAAATGTGAAATTTTGGTTGGAACGTGTACAGTTTCTCGGGCAGCATGTTATTGATAAGGACGGAATTTTGGTAGATCCATCAAAGGTGGAAGCTGTAATAAACTGGGATCAGCCGAAGACACCGTCAGAATTGAGGAGTTTCTTAGGATTAGCAGGTTACTATTGGCGTTTTATTCAATACTTTTCCAAGATCGCGACTCCGTTGATGAATTCAACTAGAAAAGCGATTAAGTTTGTTTGGACAAAGAAGTGTGAGGAAAGTTTTCGAGAATTAAAGAAGAGGTTGAGTTCAGCACCTGTGTTGTCGTTGTATGATGATACAGGAAATTTTGTAGTGTATAGTGACGCATCGCATAAAGGACTAGGCTGTGTGCTTATGCACAATGGCAGAGTTATTGCATATGCATCACGTCAGTTGAAAGATTACGAGAAAGGGTTTCCGACTCATGACTTAGAGTTGGCAGTAGTGGTGTTTGCCCTGAAAATTTGGAGACATTATCTTTATAGAGAGAGGTGTGAGATATATACCGACCATAAAAGTCTGAAGTATATCTTTACACAAAAAGATTTGAACATGCGACAAAGAAGATGGTTGGAGCTGATAAAAGATTATGATTGCGAGATTTTCTATCATCTCGGAAAGGCGAATGTTGTTGCTGATGCCTTAAGTAGGAAAGGACGGGAGAAGTTAATGATATTAACTGAGCAAGAGAAGCTAGTGTCGGAAATGGCTAAGATGGAGTTGGAAATAAAATATCCGACAGAATCCGATGAAAAGTTATTCCAGATGGGAAATAGTTCAACATTGGTGAATAAGGTGAAAAATACACAACTTCAGGATGGAGACTGCGAAAAGATAAAACAGAGGATATCTGAAGGTGAGAAAAGCAAATTCAAAATTAATTTGGAAGCGTTACTTCGATTCGAAGGGAGAATTTGGGTTCCGCAAGTAATAGAGGTTAAAGAAGAAATTCTGAATGAAGCTCACAACTCAAGATATTCAATTCACCCTAGGAGTACAAAGATGTACCAGGATCTTAAACATCATTTTTGGTGGCCAAATATGAAGAGGGATGTGGCTGAGTGTGCGGCAAAATGCTTAACGTGTCAAAAAGTCAAAGTTGAACATCAAAGGCCAAGCGGATTATTACAACCATTAGAGATACCAGAATGGAAGTGGGAGCATATCACAATGGATTTTGTGGTAGGTCTTCCAACGACTCAGCAAGGTTACGATGCCATCTGGGTGATTGTCGATCGATTGACGGAGTCAGCACACTTTTTGCCAATCAAGATTCGATTTACTCTAGATCGGTTAGCAAAACTGTATGTGAAAGAGATTGTGTCAAGACACTGTGTACCTATGTCTATTGTATCAGACAGAGATCCACATTTCACATCTAAATTCTGGAAACGATTACAAGAATGTTTGGGGACACAGCTGAGAATGAGCACAGCGTACCATCCTCAAACCAACGGACAGAGTGAGAGAACCATCCAAACACTAGAAGATATGCTTAGAGCATGTATCATGGATTTCAATGGAAATTGGGATGACCATTTGCCATTGGTGGAGTTTGTTTACAATAATAGTTATAATGTGAGTATTGGCATGCCACCTTACGAAGCGTTATACGGCGGGAAATCCAAAACTCCATTATATTGGGACGAGGTTGGTAAACGTCAACTATTGGGTCCAGAATTGGTACAATAGACTGTCGAGATCATCAAGGTTATTCTAGCTAGATTGATCACAGCACAAGATAAACAAAAGAAATATGCCGATCAACATCGACAGAATCGGGAATTTGATGTCGGTAGTTATGTTTTCTTGAAAGTGTCTCCCTGGAAGGGGAAAATTTGATTTGGCAAGAAAGGAAAATTGAGCCCAAGATTTATAGGACCTTTCAAAGTGCTTCGACGAGTTGGCGAAGTGGCATACGAGGTAGCCTTACCTCCGGAGTTAGAGCATATTCATAATGTTTTCCATGTTTCGGTATTGAGACAATATAAGCCAGATTATAAGCATGTTATAGAATATGAGCCCTTACAGTTTGAGAAGGATTTGTCATATGAAGAAGTCCCTGTTCAAATTGTTGACAGAAAAGAGCAACTACTGAGGAATAAGGTAATACCTTCTGTTAAGGTAATCTGGAGAAACCACAATGCTGAGGAAGCTATGTGGGAACTTGAAAGCATTATGATGAAGAATTATCCTCAGTTGTTTGCTTGATTTTGTATAACGATTCTGGGGACAGAATCTTGTGAAGGAGGGAAGAATGTAGCGAATAAATTTTTCAAGTTGTGATTCTAGGGACAGAATCCTTTTAAGGAGGGAAGGATGTAACGATCGAGAAATTTATAATTTAATTTAAATATTTATGAAATTAAATAAATATTTAAAATAATTCATTTATTGAGGAAAATAAATATTTGATGAATTGTCATGAATTAATTTAGTAGCTAAATTAATTAATGTTAATTATGTGACGCCCCCAAAATAGGCATACAACACCCATTCTGAGTCGCCAAACACATGGTACAAAAGCAAACTACAACTTCAATAATATAATTGTCATGCAAAATACGACAACACATACTGTGAATTTAAATACAAATATTGTCTTCTAGACAATATCCACACCCAAATAAGTCCTCATTACAATTATTCATACATTATTTTATAGAAATAGTGAGGACAGCTAAAACATCTTTCTAGAACCATCACTCCATACCCCGACTTGATCCTACTATGTTCTCACCTTTTGAGAAGAAAAATGGAACAAAAAGGAAAAGGGTGAGCTCAACTAGCCCAGTAAAGAATATTATGACTAAGATAATATACAACAAATTATCACTAGTCTTCAACAGGGAAAAATATGATAGAATATAATAGACAACAAGTTTTAGATCAATATTCTACAGCGAAAATAGCAATCCATTAGAAGAGTCAAGTAGAGAATGAATTCTACTATCTTCTAAGATTTAAAAGTTCATCATCAATATTTTATCCCTGTAACAACAATCAATATACATCTTTAATCAAATATTCATCTTTGCACTACAGGCCAAAGGTATTCATTTGTATCACCAGTTGGTCATGTTCATCTCAACACCTGTTCATCTTTGCACTATGATCCAAAGATATCCATCAGTTAATCATTCATCTTTGCACTACAGGTCAAAGATATTCAGTAATATCATCATTTATGACTAAGGATGATGAAAAATATTTTAAAGAAAACAAATCCAGTGAGACAGAAGGACAATATTAGGGATTCGTATAACAGTTTATCCAAGATCAATAATAATTCATAATAACCAATTGTGAAGCAGAATTCAAAGATAATGATCAAAACATGGATACAATTAAAGATAGTAGCCAAAATAGACATCTTGGACAAAAAAAGAAAATTTTTATTTTTCGGTGAATAGTGTCATATTCGTGAATAGTGTTGTATACATTAATAATGTCGTATACGTGAATAGTAACCCCGACACAAAAAGTTCTAAATTTGATTAAAACGTTCACCAATATTTCGACATAATGATATTGAAGAAAATAATATCATTTAAGAAGAAAATAACATCCCTTACCTCAAAATAACGGTACTTCTGATCGGAATATCGGATAGAAAGTCGAAGGAAACTTGTACCGAACAACAACTCTCAAAGTATCAAAATACTCACAAAAGTACGCTCGAGAATCTAGAGAGAAAGAAAACTTGTTTCTGGTGTGATTTTCAATTTTAACATAAGCGTCTATTTATAGGAAAATGCTAGAATGCCATAGGAGACTAAAATAATAAAATATATTATTTCTTTTTCTTTCTTCCACGCATGTGCTAAGATGAAAGTCTAGACCAGCCATCTTTGAACCAAATTGGCAGCCCACATGTTGTAAAACAAAAGTGGGTCCTACTCATAATTTAATAAAAATCATTTTATTTTCTGAAACTTCAATAATTCATAGAAAATAGCCCGTTTATCAGAAAATTACGAATTTTATGTCCATTCTGCCTGAAATCGAATTCTCTACAACTTTGTAGCTTTGAGTTTTTCCAAATTCCAAACAAAAAATATCTGAAATCCACAAACGGGTGATTTTTAATACTTCTACTCCGACAAAATACTGATAAAATACCTCAACATTAATTCATTCATTTATAACCATATAAAATAAATAAATCCATCATCAAATAAATATTTCCTCATCATATAAATCAATAATTAATTATTCACAAATAATATTACAAAATCACATTTATGACAACCATGCAGTTCCCAGGAAAGAGGGGGCTTTCCAATAAGGATTTTTCCTTCTTGGCCGCAAGCAATTAGGTGACCAAACCTCTCCTCGATGTAACTTTCTAGACATTGCCAATAATGCTATCTAATAATATTATTCAAATAATATGAATTATTGATCCGATAATGGAAATATTGTGCAATGACAATTATTGAAACAACAATAATATAAACTATCAATGAAACAATTATTGAATCAATAAAATAAAATATTGAGCAAGAACTCACCGTAACAATTATTGAGTAGTGCCTTCTTACGCAAGAATCAATAATTCAACAATATTGTAAATACTGGTATCTACTGCAAGCAACCACGCATATTATCGTATTTTAACCACCGGGTAACCCAACAAAGTTAATCTGTGAATAATTACGCCTGCTATTTATAAAAACTCATACTTTTTTGTTTTCCTTCATCCAACCATTTTCCGTTATGGGGCCCACAAATGGTTGCGCCATCGTACGAATATTCCCTGACAACAAGAATATTTCACGACCAAACGAATATTCTCCGACAGAAATGAATATTTTATAACCACTTGCTTATTTTGTAAAACTTGCACATTTCACCCATAACCAAAGCATTATATCAAATTAACACCTTCTTAATTTAGAATAATGAATAGAAGAAAATTCAATTTTATTATAATAAGTTGGGGTCTTATAAATTAAATTGAGTAGTGATAATTTTATTTGAAGGATTTAATTTAAAAAAATAATTAAATTAAATCAATTGCTTAATATTTAAGAAAATAATTAAGCTAAATAAAGTATTTAATTTAATTAAAATAAATAAATTAAATAAAATGATGTGTCTAATTAAATTAGATATATAAAATTATTTATTAATTATAAGGTATAATGATAATAAGAAATTTATTACTATTATAAGCTAAAATCAAAGTTATTTAATTAATTTAACTAAGGTGTGACACATGAAAACTATGTAATATAAATAATATAATAATAAACTAGTTTGGGATTATTGTGGTAGCAAAACAAGGCCTTGTGGCCTTTGGCATTATTCCAACCGATGAGTCTTTTTATTTTTCTAACGTAAGGGAGCGTGGGAGTGGTCATATTTTTCCTACGCGTACTGTTTTCTAAGGCTTGCTAACAGAGGAAGAGAGAATTGCTGAGTTTTGAGGGTGAGGAATTGAGAGAATAATCTTTGTGAGTTTGTCAATGGAAGGAAGAAACTCACCATCTTGTGCTAATCAAGAAGATTAAGGTATAATTAACTCCTAAATCTCTAAATTTTAGTTTTATCTAAGTTATCTGTAAATTGATTTTGTTGAATTGTTATTTCAAACGTGATTATGTGATATTGGTTATATTGTATAATCGGTTGTCATCATGTATCAGTGTTGTATCAGTTATTCAATTTATGAGAATTGGGTTTATCGGAGGGAATTGAAATATTAGTGTTATGTTCGTATAAAATGGCTTTAGAAAGTTGTGAGACCCCAGATTTTATGAATAAAGATTTAAATTTCTCAAAATATTTTTTTAATATTATGGTGTGGATTTGATATAATGTTATAGTTGTGGGTAATATTTATAAATTTTTTAAAGTATGCAAGTTGTTAGATAATATTTGATTGGTCGGGGAATATTCGTTTTAACAGGGAATATTCGTACGATGGCACAATCATTGGTGGACCCCACAACGGAAGAATTATCGTAGTTAGAAAATGACAAAATTATTTTTTATAAATAACGGCGAAAGTGTTACCGTTAAAACTGTTGAACTACTCGGTAGTAAAAGTACAGTAATACGCATGGTTTCATAGTAGCACACGGTATTGACTATTGATGTTTACGTGAAAAGTCACTCAGTTATATTCAATTATTGCTATAGTAATTGTTGCGTCATATCTCTCATATTATTGATTCAATTATTGTCACATTATCATCTGCATTATATGATATATTATTAAATCAATAATTGAGACGACAAAGTTATTCATATTATTAAATTGCAATATTTACAATTTCTAGAAGTTCTGTCAAGGAGAGGTTTGGTCACTTAATTGCGCGCCAATAAGGAGAAATCCTTATCGGAAATCCCCATCTTTCCTGGAAACAACCTGGTTGTTAAATATTGTGAGTTATGATATTAATGATGAATAAGTTCGTGTTGATTAAAGATGAATTTGATAGTTCCATTGTGTTGAGATTATTGGTGTTAGTTGAAATTGACATCTATTCCGATGATAATTGATGTCTGGGGGTTATATTGATAAATCGGGTAATTTATCGTATAAATGAACAATTTATTGCTACTAATTCACATGCTTATATAACTATTTGTTCACATGTGTGTACTATTGATTCACATTATTTACTATTAGGGGAGTTGGTGCAAGATTGATAATACTTGCATGATTAAATTACAGAAAGAGGTATAGATGGAGGTACTATACTGTAATTCGTATATTCACATGTTTAGAACTATTTGTTCACATGATTTACTATTGAATCACATTATTTACTATTAGGGGAGGTGGTGCAAGTTTGATAATATTTGCAGGACTAAATTAAAAAGGAAGAAAAAGAGGAAGGTATTAGAATGTAATATTTCGAGCCCCAAAACGTTCCATTATCGAAACTATATTTTTCTATAAATAGAAGCTCATTCTTCCTTCATATCTCACCAATTCACAAAAGATATAGAGCAATTGTTATAGAGAGAATTTATAGAGAGAAAGAAGAAGAGAAGTCTGCTACATTTCTATTCCAGTATCCAGCTTTATTCTAAGGTAAGGGGTATTATTTCTTTCGTATTCATGAAGAGAGCTATTGTTATTCCATTCCTTATTATTCTGTTGGAATAACCTGTATATGTGAAGTACCGCATACATGGTGAAATTCTTCTGTTATTCCATTCTTTATTATTATGTTGGAATAACCTGTATATGCAAAGTATCGCATACATGGTGAAATTCTTTTATTATTCTGTTCTTTATTATTCGTCGTAATATCTTGTCTCATATGCTTCTGCCTGGACACAGTTCCGTTATTTATTATTCGCTTAATATCCTGCTTCAGCGCGTTCTGCACGACCGGTTCCATTATTTATTATTCTGTTGGGAATAACCTATCTGTGCAATCTATCGCATGCATGGTGAATCCTTCTGTTATTCAATTCTTTATTATTCTGTTGGAATAACCTGTCTATGTGGATTACCACATCCATAGTGAATGACCTTTCATATTCATTCTTTATTAAATTGTGGAAATGATCTGTTTACGTGGATTAGCGCATGGTGGATGAAAATCTATTTACAGTTTTGTATATTCTATTATACTCATATGAGATATCATTTCTTTTGTACTCGTAATGAAATATCATTTTATTTGATATTTTCTGTTACGAGTTACTATTCACCCGATTACTATTCAATCTAGTATTATTCACTTGGATATTCGGGGCACTTTTCATGTTGGAATACTATTCACGAGTTACTATTCACGGGATACTATTCACCTAAATTACTATTCACCCGAATATTATTCACTCGGGTATTTGGAGTACTTTTCTTGTCGGGATACTATTCACTAGGTACTATTCTTGAAATACTATTCATGGGATACTATCCACTCGGGTATTTTGAGTATTTTTCTTGAACATGTTTTATTGAATTATTATGTAATTGTCATCATCCTCATGTTTATATTATGTTGAAAGTCATCTTTGGCTTACGTGCATAGATGGACTTGGTATGAGTATGACTAGGGATTATTCGGTATAATCATGACCGTAATGTGACGAATGATGTGGTAAAAGTCCTCAGTGGCCTGTAGTGCATTGATGGACAGTTTTTGGTATGATTATGACCAGGGATTATTCGGTATAGTCATGACCATTGATGATTTAATGAATATCCTTGGCCGTAGTACAGGGATGATTCGATGATGTGGTTTATTTATTAAGCTGAGTCTCAGCGATAAAAATTGATGAAAATATTTTTAAATTATAGAAGGTAGTAGATTTTATGCTCTACTTTACTCTTCAAATGGATTACTTCTTCCGCTGCAGTTAAATTTGTGTCTATTGTATTTTATCAGTTTAACATTGTTGAAGACTAATGATAATTTCTTCTGCATTATCTTAGTCATAATATTTCTTACTGGGCTAGTTGAGCTCACCCTTTCCTTCACTGTTCTCTTCAGGAAATGAGAATATAGCTGGGACAAGTCGGGAAACGAAGTGATGGTCCAGATGATAGCATTAGTAGTCCTCACTATTCTGTTAAATAGTGTGACAATAAATATAATGAGGACTCCACTGGGTGTGGATATTGTCTAGATGATAATATTCTTATTAAATCTCTCAGTTTATGTTTTGTTGTATTTTACACGACTGTTGTATTATTAAGTTGTATTTGTATTTTTGTACCATGTATTTGGCGACTCAATATGGGTGATGTATACCTGTTTTGGGGGAGTCACAGTTGGTATCAAAGCTTAGGGATATGATCCCTGGCTGAGATGTGGTAGAAGAACTAGGAGGGGAGAGACGGGGAATTCCTTCGCTAGTATGACCTACCTAAGTTTATTTGATATTTAATTGGTTGGTCAGAGTATAGGGATAATAAGTGATATGTTAATTAACCCTTATTTTGTGACAGTGTTTGTATTCAGATGTTGTGAATAGGGCTCAGTTATTGGAGCGCGATAATGAGTCAGCACAACCAAAAGGCAACGAGCAACAACACGATAATAATCGTCTTTAGGAAACGGCCATCTAACAATGATAACCATCGTGGGGGAAATTATCATGCCAAGAATGGTATCCACTTCGGTGGTAATCATGGCCAAGATAATAGAAGTGGAAATTTCAAGAAGAGAAGGTCATCTAGCCCAATTTTGTCGTGCACCAAAGTCAAGTCCAGCTGAGACGGAGGCACCAAAGGCGGATATGGACAAAATAAAGTCAGTAGTTTCAGGAAGAGCATTTTTCGTGACTTCTCAAAAAGTGAGTAACCCGAACGAAGTTAGCACGGGTTAGTTAATTATAAATTTTTGTGAAGTCTATACCTTATTAGATACTAGTTCTATCGATTCTTTTATCTCTCTTGCTTGCGCTCAACGTTTAAATTTGACTCCGAAGAAATTAGACTTTGACTTATCGGTTGAAACCCCATTAGGAGAAACCTTCATTACATGTGTTGTCCAAGTCTTGGATGAGAGTCACAATTTTGAATGATATTTCTATTGATAATAAATTTCCTGATGTATTCTTGAAGACTTCTTATCCTACCCCAGAACGTGAAATTGAATTTTATATTGACCCCAATACAAAACCTATTTCTTCAACCCTTAAATATTTCTTCACCCAAAAGAACGTATAATGTACCAAAGACGATGTCTCGAACTGTTGAAGGTTACGACCATTCAATATCATCGTGGAAGAGCGAACGTGGTAGCTGACGCGTTGAGTAGAAGATCGTATGCATTTACGAGTGCGATATTGTTAACACAAAGACCCATTTCGTATACCTTACAAATGATGAAGATAGAGTTAAATACTCTAGGGACCCACGTGAAGATAACGAATATACGAGTAGAATCGACTTTAATCGATAAAGGTAAAGCCGCTCAATCTACACACTCAAATCTGATGAATGTAAATAAGAAGGTTCAAGAGGACGTTATTCTAGAAACAAGAGTCGATGAAGAGAAGAAATCTCAACCCTCAATTTAATTGGCCCATTTGAAATACTTGATCGAGTAGGAAATGTGGCCTATAGACTCGTTTTACCGCCAAGTATGTCGTGTGTTCATAACGTTTTTCACGTATCGATGTTACGTAAATATGTGGAAGACCCGAACAACATTATTAAATTAGACCTAAACTAGATAGCAGAAGATTTAACGTATGAGGAGATACGTGTTAAAATCTTGGATAAGAAGGATCGTATTCAACACTCAAAGGTTATACCTCAAGAGTTAGAATCTGACGAGGTATCCTCACCTCTTCGGCATACCAGGTACGTACGTAAATTTTGAGGGCAAAATTTCATAAGGAGGAGAGATTGTGAGACCCCAGATTTTATGAATAAAGATTTAAATTTCTCGAAATATTTTTTTTTAATATTAAGGTGTGGATTTGATATAATGTTATAGTTGTGGGTAATATTTATAAATTTTTCAAAGTATACAAGTTGTTAGATAATATTCGATTGGTCGGGGAATATTCGTTTTAACAGGGAATATCCGTACGATGGCACAATCATTGGTGGACCCCACAACGAAAGTATTGTCGTAGTTAGAAAACGACAAAATTATTTTTTATAAAAATAACGGCGAAATTATTACCGTTAAAACTGTTGAACTACTCGGTAGTAAAAGTACAGTAATACGCGTGGTTGTATAGTAGCACACGGTATTGATTATTGATGCTTACGTGAAAAGTCACTCAATTATATTCAATTATTGCTATAGTAATTACTGCATCATATCTCTCATATTATTGATTCAATTATTGTCACATTATCATCTGCATTATATGATATATTATTAAATCAATAATTGAGATGACAAAGTTATTCATATTATTAAATTACAATATTTACAATGTCTAGAAGTTCTATCAAGGAGAGGTTTGGTCACCAATTTGCATGCCAATAAGGAGAAATCCTTATCGGAAAGCCCCCTCTTTCCTGGGAACGACCTGGTTGTTAAATATTGTGAGTTATGATATTAATGATGAATAAGTTCGTGTTGATTAAAGATGAATTTGATAGTTCCATTGTTGGGATTATTGGTGTTAGTTGAAATTGACATCTATTCCGATGATAATTGATGTCTGGGGGTTATATTGATAAATCGGGTAATTTATCGGATAAATGAGCAATTAATTGCTATTAATTCACATGCTTATATAACTATTTGTTCACATGTGTGTACTATTGATTCACATTATATACTATTAGGGGAGTTGGTGCAAGATTGATAATACTTGCATGATTAAATTAAAGATGGAGGTACTATACTGTAATTCGTATATTCACATGTTTAGAACTATTTGTTCACATGATTTACTATTGAATCACATTATTTACTATTAGGAGAGGTGGTGCAAGTTTGATAATACTTGCAAGACTAAATTAAAAAGGAAGAAAAAGAGGAAGGTATACGCATGACCTGGTTCCATTATTTATTATTCTATTGGGAATAACCTGTCTGTGCAGTCTATCGCATGCATGGTGAATCCTTCTGTTATTCTATTCTTTATTATTCTGTTGGAATAACCTGTCTATGTGGATTACCACATGCATGGTGAATGACCTTTCGTATTCATTCTTTATTAAATTGTCGAAATGATCTGTTTACGTGGATTACCACATGGCAGATGAAAATCTATTTGCAGTTTTGTATATTCTATTATACTTATATGAGATATCATTTCTTTTGTACTCGTCATGAAATATCATTTTATTTGGTATTTTCTGTTATGAGATACTATTCACGGGTTACTATTCACCCGATTACTATTCATTCTAGTATTATTCACTCGGGTATTCGGGGAACTTTTCATGCCAGAATACTATTCATGGGTTACTATTCACCCAAATTACTATTCACCCCAATATTATTCACTTGGCTATTTGGAGTACTTTTCTTGTCGGGGTACTTTTCACAAGGTAATATTCCCGAAGTACTATTCACGACAAAAAATTGATTCTTTTCTGTCCAAATTATTTTTGGTGCATGAATATTATTATTGAATTTTACTCCAAAAAGAAGTATCATGTTGACAATTTGGACGTTATTGAGTTCAGGATAAATTAACTGATAAATCTTTAAAATTAATTCTTCAACTGTTTTATTGAATTATTATGTAATTGTCATCATCCTCATGTTTATATTATGTTGAAAGTCATCTTTGGCTTACGTGCATAGATGGACCTGGTATGATTATTGTGACGCCCCCAAAATAGGTATACATCACCCATTCTGAGTTGTCAATACATGGTACAGAAACAACTACAACTTTATTATTACAACAAGATGAAATCGTGAGTTTAAATACAAATATTATCTTCTGACAATATTTATACTCACATAAATCCTCATCACATTTATTGATACATTATTTTACAAAAAATGGTGAGGACTACTAAACAATCCTTTTCTAAAACCTTCATTCCATACCCCACTGCATACTTTCGCTATATTCTCGCCTCCCGAGAAGAATGGAACAAAAAGGAAAAGGGTGAGCTCAACTAGCTTCAAGAAAAAGATATTATGACTAAGATAATATACAACAAATTATCGTTAGTCTTCAACAGGAAAAATTTAAAAGAATACAATAGACAACAAATTTTCAATCAATATTCGCAGCTGAAATAATAATTCATTAGAAGAGTTAAGTAGAGAATGCAAACTACTATCTTCTATGTATGAATTTAAAAGTTCATCGCTCTATCTTTTATCCCTCAGAACAACAATCAATATACATCTGGAATCAAATATTCATCTTTGCACTACAGCCAAAGATATTCATCATTAATCATGTTCATTTAAACACTGTTCATCTTTTGCACTCTGAGCCAAAGATATTAATCACCGTCATGTTCATCTCAACACTGCTCATCTTTGCACTACAAAGCCAAAGATATTCTTCGAAATCATTCATCTTTGCCTACTACAGCCAAAGATATTCAATAATATCATCATTTAAGACCGAGGATGATGAAAAATATTTTTAAAGAACGAATCCAAAGTGAAACAAAATGACAAGGATTAAGGATTAAGGATTCGTACTTTGTTTTTATCCATGTTCAACAATACCCCAAAAAATAATCACAAATTGTAAAATTCAAGAATGATCAAAACATGGATACAATCAAAGCTAGTATCCAAAATAAATGTTTTGGACAAAAAGAAGAAATTTTATTTTTTTGGTGAATAGTCCGATATCGTGAATAATCAGATATCGTGAATAGTCTTAGATATCGTGAATAGTAACTCGACACCAAAAGATAGAAATTCCACAAAAAAAAACATTTTCACGCTTAAGTGAATAGTACTCGTGAATAGTAACTCGTGAATAGTAACTCATGAATAGTAACTCGTGAATAGTAACTCATGAATAGTAACCCCATATGAAAAAAGTTCCAAATTTGATAAAAACCTCGAGATCAACATTTCAAAGATAATGATATTGAAGAAATAATATCATTACGAAAAATAATATCCCTTACCTCAAAAGAATCAAGATTTCGGAAGGAAAGGTCGGAAGTGATCTTTGAATGAAACTTATCTTGACAAAGAACTCTCAAAGTATCTAAATACTCACAAAATACGCTCAATAATATAGAGAGAGAGAGAGAAAACTTTGTTTCGGTGTGATTTTCAATTCTAACTTAGCCCTCTATTTATAGGAAAATGTTAGCCGTTGCAAAGCAGACTTGACTTGCCACCGATGGCTTTACTCGCTACTATTGCCACCCACCACATTTGAAATAAAATTCAGCACATTTCTTCACCAACCACAAGTGGGGCCCACTCAATTCTAGAATTTTCCACCAAAATCAATTATAACCCTAATTTCCTAATCGACACACCTCTTAAAATTCATAACAAATCATTCGTGCATTTTTAACGGTTCAAAATTTGTGGACATATACTCAACTTATGTATGTATAACATACCCAAAAATTATCACAATCCAACGGTGGATTAAAAATTATAATCCCATATATATATCTCAAAACCCCGATTTAATTTTTAATACCTCCAACTGGTAAAATACCGATAAAACACCTCAACAATAATTTCTTCATTTATAACCACATAAATAAATCCATCATTTATATCCACATAAAATAAATATTTCTTTATCATATGAATCAATAATTAATTATTCACAAATAATATTACGTAATCACAATTATGACAACCAGTAGCCGCTCCTCAGAAAGAGGGCTTCCGATAAGGATTTCTCCTTCATCGCCGCCGCAATTAGGTGACCAAACCTCTCCTCGATGTAACTTTCTAGACATTGCCAATAATGCTATCTAATAATATTATTTAAATAATATGAATTATTGATCCGATAATGGAGATAATGTGCGACAATTATTGAACAACAATAATATAAAATATCAACGCAACAATTATTGAATTAATAAAATAAAATATTGAACAAGAACTCATAAAAATTATTGAGTAGTGCCTTCTTACGTAAGGATCAATAATTCAACAATATTGTGCAATCTGGTAACTCAATGCGACCACAGCGTATTCATCAGATTTTAACCACCGGGTATTCCAATGGTCTTAATTCTGTGAATAACTACGCCAGTTATTTTTAACCAACTTATATTTGTCGTTTTCTTCATCCAATCGCTTAGTTATGGGGCCCACACATGGTCACTACTTGTCGCATTTAATATTCCCAAGCGATCTGACTATTCCACGACCAAACGAATATTCCCCACAAAATGAATATTTTATAACCACTTGCTTATTTTGAAATATTTATGTATTTAACCCTTAACTATCCACATTAATCAAATCAACCCTTACTATTTCAAAATAATAAATAAAGGAAATTCCTTTTTATTTAAAAAAAATTTGGTCTTACAACCTCCCTCCTTATGAAATTTCGTCCTCGAAATTGACGTGACGTACTGGTGTTTTGAAAAGGTGAGGATACCTCGCTTTCATTTCGCTTTCCAATTCCTGTGTCATTTCTCTATAGCATGATTCCTCCACAAAACTTTAACTTGTGGTATGACCTTTCATGGCGTAGACATGCTCCTTCCTATCCAAGATCTTGACAGTACCTCCTCATACGTTAAGTCTTCTACTATCTCGTCCGGTTCTAACTCAATAACGTGGTTCGGTCTTTCATATATTTACGGCACGATATGTGAAACACATTATGAACACGAGACATACTTTGAGGTAACGCAAGTCTATAGGCTACATTTCCTACTTTCGGTCAAGAATTTGAAATGGACCAATAAATCGTGGATTGAGCTTTCCTCTCTTCCCAAATCTTGTAACTCCTTCCATGGAGCAACTTCAACAATACATGATCCCCACATTAAATTCCACGCCCTTTCGATGAAGATCCGCATAACTCTTTTGTCGATCTTGAGCCGCTTGTATACGTTGTCGAATTATTTGGATCTTTTCGGTGAGTCATACGTGATTAACTCTCGGGTCCCAACAATGTCGCTTCACCCACCTCATCCCAACATATTGAGAAACGACATTTTCGTCCCATATAATGCTTCAATGGAGCCACACCTATACTTGCCTAATAACTCGTTGTTGTAGGAGAATTCCACCAATGGTAAATACTTATCCCAACCGCCCTTGAAGTCTAGGACACGAGTCTTAATAAATCTTCAAGAGTTTGAATAGTCCTCTCGATTGTCCGTCTGCTTGGGGATGGTATATGCGAACTAAATCGCAAATCTGCGCTCCATAGCTTTTTGCAAGCTAACCCAAAATCTTGAAGTGAATCTTGGGTCACGATCCAAAACTATGGATACAGCATGCCATGCAACCTCACAATCTTCATTTACGCATATACTAGCAAGACGCTCAAGTGAATAAGTCTCCAGATCGGCAAGAAATGAGCGGACTTGGTTAATCTATCAACAATAACCCAAATAGCATTGATGCCTTGAGAAACCGTAGGAAGACCTGTGAATCTAAATCCATGGTAATGTGTTCCCACTTCCATTCCTAATCTCAAGTGGTTGCAACGGACCCTTAGGTACTAGATGCTTCGCCTTTACACGTTAGCAAGTTAAACACATCGAGATAAACTTTGCAATCTCTCTCTTCATATTATTCCACCAAAATGTATGTCAAGATCACGATACATTTTAGTACTTCCAGATGGATTGCAAATGGTGTATTGTGTGCCTCCATCATAATCTTGTACTTCAAATCGTAGTCGTTAGGAACACAAAGTCTAGAGTGGACTCAAGTATTCCTTCTTCATCAATTCTCGCCCTAATAGCTCCTTCTTGTACTTTCTTCTTCATACGATCGACTCGGCCTGCGGCTTGAGCAACCTTAACTTTTTCTATTAAAGTTGGCTCTGTCGTATACTTGACATCATCGCACTTCGTCCTCGCATATGATCTTCTACTCAATGCGTCGGCTACCACGCTCGCTTTTACCGTGATGGTATTGAATAGTGTGGTCGTAGTCTTTCAATAGCTCGAGCCAACGTCATTGCCAGCATGTTGAGTTCTTTTTTGAGTGAAGAAATATTTAAGGCTTTTATGGTCCTAATATATCTCCACTTTCTCCCCATATAGATAGTGCCTCCATATCTTTAGCGAAACGATCGGGCCGCTAACTCTAGATCATGAGTAGGATAATTCCTCTCATACTCTTTTAAGTTGTCGCGAGGCATAGGCTATGACTTTCCCACGCCAGATGAGAACACATCCTAACCCTTTGCACTCAAGCATCATCAGAGATAACAAATCCATCCGAACCAGATGGTATTGTTAGAAAAAGTCAAATAAGTCTCCTCTTAAGCTCTTGGAAACTTTTCTCGCATTCTTCGCCTCTAAACGAATTTCTCAGATCCTTTCGAGTTAGCTGAGTTAATGGAGTAGCGATTCGAGAAAACCCTTCCACGAATCTCCGATAATAACCAAATAAGCCCAAAAAGCTACGTGACTTCATCCACCGACTTTTGGTTGCTCCTAACTTTGTATTGCTTCAATCTTCACGGATCAACAGATACTCCATGTTTTGACACCACATGCCCAAGAAATGCTACTTCTCTCCGCCGTAACTCGCATTTCTTCAATTTGGCATATAGTTGGTTTTCACGAAGCCTTTGGAGTACCAAATTTCAAATGGTGCTCATGATCTTCACGACTTTTGGAATATATAAGGATGTCATCAATAAAGACAACAACGAACTGATCCAAATATTCCTTGAATACTCGGTTCATCATATCCATGAAAGCCGCAGGAGCATTAGTTAGTCCGAAAGACATGACTAAAAATTCATAATGCCCATACCGAGTTCTGAAGGCAGTCTTTGGAATATCCTCATTCTAATTTTTAAATGATGATATCCGTAATCTAAGATCGATTTTTGAAAAGAATTGTGCCTTGCAACTGGTCAAACAAGTCATCAATACGGTGTAGAGATACCTATTCTTGATGGTGACATGGTTCAATTCCCGATAGTCAATACAAAGTCGCATACTCCCCGCTCTTTCTTTTTACAAATAAAACAGAGCACCCCAAGGAGATGTACTAGATTTAATGAAACGGATGTCCAACAATTCACAGTAGTTGGACCTTTAACTCCTGAAGTTCAATAGAGCCATTCGATATGGGTTTTAGAAATGGGCTTTGTACTGCGTGTTCAAGATCAATAAAGAATTCAACTTCACGCTCGGGGTAGACCGGAAGTTCTTCGAAATACGTCGTGGAAAGTCAATAACAACAGAATATTATTCAAATTTGACGTGTCTTTATTCAAATCCATAACATGGGCTAAGAAAGCTTGACATCCGCTTTTCAATAAACGAATAGCTTTATGATTAGATATGATGATGATTGATTTTAATGGTTTAGTTGCTTGAATTGCATAACAAAGTTGGTTAGGAATATGAAAACTAACAACCTTACGAAAACAATCAATTTTGGCATGATGAGTAGTTAACCAATCAATCCTAAAATCACATCAAAAGCAAGTATCTTTAAAGAGATAAGGTCAATGTGTAAGGTGATGGTGCCAACTTGAATCAAACAAGATTTATAAACAAAGGATGATGATGAAAGTTTCTCCCCAACTGAGTTTCCACAGATAGGTCAAAGTCTAATTTCTCCTGAGTCAAGTTTAAACGCTGAGCACACGCAGAGAGATAAATGAATGGGTAGCACCAAAGATTAAGTAAGGTATAAACTTCGCAAGAATTTATAAATAAGCGTACCCGTGATCACCTCGTTTGGGTTCCTCGATTATGACCAAATACAACAAACGCCTTCTTCCGGAATCGCTTGACTTTGACTTTTCGGGGATGTTTTTTTGAGTCACCGTCCCTCATTGAACTAGGTTTCGCTACGCATAATCTCGAAGCGATATGTCCTTCCTTTCCACAACTATAGCATACCTTGAACTCGTAGGGCGCTTTGATCGATATGTCCCTCTTTTCCAGATTTGTAGCATATGACCGGTGGTCGTTCTCCTCCCTTAGAACCAGATTCACGCAGACCGCTGCCTTCACATAGTCGTTGTTAAATCTCCTTTTAAAATCTCCTCACGACTCGCTTCTTCGCTTTTCATGACCATGATTACCACCAGAGTGGTTACCATTTCTGTCCGCTCTGCTTTTTTCTCCGCAGTTATCATTATTCTGCTGATCGCCATCTCCGTACGATCCTCGGTTATGGTCCTCAATTGACTGTACTCAAGTATCTCGCCTAATAATTGAGCCCTATTTACAACATCTCAATAAAGAGAAAGTTTATGAGAAATGAGATATTGGCGTATGCCGGGTTTCAAACCTCTAAGAAACATCCGCCATACGCGTTCCTCATTCTCCACCAAATGAGGTGCAAACCGGATAACTCTGCAAACTTTGCCTCGCATCGAGACACCGCCATGTTATTTTGCTCTAACTCGATGAACTCCACTTCCTTCATATGACGAACACTTTCGTGAAAGTATTTGTCATTAAATAGTCTCTCAAACGCTCTCCCAAGACATGCCGAAAGTGCGGTGGATGGGTACGCTTCACGCATTCTCACCAAGAGTCTCGCTTCGCCACCACGGAACATAAAGGTGGCGAATGGAACCTTCTGTTCTCCGCATCCCAAGACATCGAATATCTTGGTAATTTGTTTGACCCATGTTTCCGCCATGATCGGATCTGGCTTTCCTTTAAATTCTCGTGGTCCCAACTCTTTGAACTGCTTGGTCAGGATAACCCATGAATTGCTATCATTTCTCCTCAGATTTTGAACACGAGTCTCCTCGTTCCGATTTTGCATGAACTCGCAAAAGCTTCTAAACATCCCTCGCTCATCATCTGCCAATGGTGTTGTTCACAGGAGGAACATTGCCACCTGTTGACGCTTCTCCTCGTTGGTAAAGACAGCATCTCCACGGTCTCATTTACTCCATCAATATTCTCGATCGACATTCTCAAATACCGCCATAAAACAAGGGTTAATTAAGGAAATCAATATATCACATAATATCCCTATATACCGACCAACTAACAAATAAGCTTAGGTAGGACACACTAGCGAAGGATTTACTCGTGTCTCCCTCCTAGTTCTATTCCCCGATCTCCGCCAGAGATCATATCCCCTAAGCTCGATACCAACCGCGACGCCCCCAAAATAGGTATACATCACCCATTCTCGAAAGTTGTCAATACATGGCACGTAAACAACTACAACTTTATTATTACAACAAGAAATCAGTGAGTTTAAATACAAATATTATCTTCTAGACAATATTTATACTCACATAAATCCTCATCACATTTATTGATACATTATTTTACAAAAATGGTGAGGACTACTAAACAATCCTTTCTAAAACCTTCATTCCATACCCCACTTGCATACTCTATATATTCTCGCCCCTACGAGAAGAATGGAACAAAAGGAAAAGGGTGAGCTCAACTAGCTCAAGAAAGAATATTATGACTAAGATAATATACAACAAATTATCGTTAGTCTTCAACAGGAAAAATTTAATAGAATACAATAGACAACAAATTTTCAATCAATATTCGCAATGAAATAATAATTCATTAGAAGAGTTAAGTAGAGAATGCAAACTACTATCTTCTATGTATGAATTTAAAAGTTCATCGCCTATCTTTTATCCCCAGAACAACAATCAATATACATCTGAATCAAATATTCATCTTTGCACTACAGCCAAAGATATTCATCATTTGTCATGTTCATTTAAACACTGCTCATCTTTGCACTACAGCCAAAGATATTATCGACCGATCCATGTTCATCTCAACACTGCTCATCTTTTGCACTAAAGTGCCAAAGATATTCTTCAAATCATTCATCTTTGCACTACTGAAGCCAAAGATATTCAATAATATCATCATTTAAGACCGAGGATGATGAAAAATATTTTTAAGAAACGAATCCAAAGAAACAAAATGACAAGGATTAAGGATTAAGGATTCAGACTTTGTTTTATCCATGTTCAACAATACCCCAAAAAATAATCACAATGGTGTAAAATTCAAGAATGATCAAAACATGGATACAATCAAAGCTAGTATCCAAAATAGATGTTTTGGACAAAAGAAGAAATTTTATTTTTTGGTGAATAGTGCCAGATATCGTGAATAGTCTCAGATACGTGAATAAAGCCGATAATCGTGAATAGTAACTCCACACCAAAAGATAGAAATTCCACAAAAAAAACATTTTCACGCTTCATGAATAGTACTCGTGAATAAGAATCGTGAATAGTAACTCATGAATAGTAACTCGTGAATAGTAACTCATGAATAGTAACCCCGACATGAAAAAGTTCCAAATTTGATAAAAAAAACCTCGATCAACATTTCAAAGATAATGATATTGAAGAAATAATATCATTACGAAAAAAAATAATATCCCTTACCTCAAAGAATCAAGATTTCTAAGGAAAGGCTCAAGTGATGTTGAATGAAACTTGTAGATCTTTGTGCAAGAACTCTCAAAGTATCTAAATACTCACAAAATACGCTCAATAATATAGAGAGAAAAGAGAGAAACTTTGTTTCGTGTGATTTTCAATTCTAACTTAGCCCTCTATTTATAGGAAAATGTTAGCCGCCAAGGCATTTGACTCAAGCACACCGATGGCTTTTACTCGCTACTATTGCCACCCACCACATTTGAAATAAAATTCAGCACATTTCTTCACCAACCACAAGTGGGGCCCACTCAATTCTAGAATTTTCCACCAAAATCAATTATAACCCTAATTTCCTAATCGAGACACCTCTTAAAATTCATAACAAATCATTCGTGCATTTTTAATCGCTTCAAAATTTGTGGACATATACTCAACTTATGTATGTATAACATACCCAAAAATTACCACAATCCAGCGGTTGGATTAAAAATTATAATCCCCGCAATATATCTCAAAACCCCCGATTTAATTTTTAATACCTCCAACTGTAAAATATCGATAAAACACCTCAACAATAATTTCTTCATTTATAACCACATAAATAAATCCATCATTTATATCCACATAAAATAAATATTTCTTTATCATATGAATCAATAATTAATTATTCACAAATAATATTACGTAATCACAATTATGACAACCAGTAGCTCCTCAGAAAGAGGGGCTTTCCGATAAGGATTTCTCCTCATCGGGCGCCAAGCAATTAGGTGACCAAACCTCTCCTCGATGAACTTTCTAGACATTGCCAATAATGCTATCTAATAATATTATTTAAATAATATGAATTATTGATCCGATAATGGAGATAATGTGCGTTGACAATTATTGAACAACAATAATATAAAATATCAACGCAAAGAATTATTGAATCAATAAAATAAAATATTGAACAAGAACTACCGTAAAAATTATTGAGTAGTGCCTTCTTCACGTAAGGATCAATAATTCAACAATCTTTGTGCAATACCGTAAAGCTCTTTGTGCAACCACGCCAGACATCAGTATTTTAACCACCGGGTATTCCAATGCCTTAACGATAACAACTACTGCCTGCTATTTTTAACCAACTTATATTTGTCGCTTTTCTTCATCCAATTGCTTTCCGCTATATGGGCCCACACGGTCACATTACCACCGTATTTAATATTCCCCCGACAATGACGACTATTCCACGACCAAACGAATATTCCCCGACAAAAATGAATATTTTATAACCACTTGCTTATTTTGAAATATTTATGTATTTAACCCTTAACTATCCACATTAATCAAATCAACCCTTACTATTTCAAAATAATAAATAAAGGAAATTCCTTTTTATTTAAAAAAAAATTCGGGTCTTACAATTATGACCGTGGATTATTTGGTATAATCATGACCAAGTTATGTGACGAATGATGTGGTAAAAGTCCTCGATGGCCTCAGAGTGCATTGATGGATAGTTTTTGGTATGATTATGACCACGGATTATTCGGTATAGTCATGACCATTGATGATTTAATGAATATCCTTGGCCGTAGTGCAGGGATGATTCGATGATGTGGTTTATTTATTAAGCTGAGTCTCAGCGATAAAAATTGATGAAAACATTTTTAAATTATAGAAGATAGTAGATTTTATGTTCTACTCGACTCTTCTAAAGGATTGCTTATTCCGTTGTAGTTAAACTTGATGTCTATTGTATTTTATCAATTTAACATACATTGTTGAAGACTAATGATAATTTATTCTGCATTATCTTAGTCATAATATTTCTTACTGGGCTAGTTGAGCTCACCCTTTCCTTCACTGTTCTCTTCAGGAAATGAGAATATAGCTGGGACAAGTCGAGGAACGGAGTGACGGTCCAGATGATAGCATTAGTAGTCCTCACTATTCTGTTAAATAGTGTGACAATAAATGTAATGAGAACTTCATTGAGTGTGGATATTGTCTAGATGACAATATTCTTATTAAAACTCTTAGTTTATGTTTTGTCGTATTTTACACGACAGTTGTATTATTAAGTTGTATTTGTATTTTTGTACCATGTATTTGGTGACTTAAGATGGGTGATGTATACCTGTTTTGGGGGCGTCACAAAAGTACCAAATTTCTTGTCCAATGTGTGTAGTAATCTGTAAATTGATGCTTGTGTATGGTAGTTCATTGAGATACGAGCATAACGTAATTTGAATGGAATGATTTGGTCAAGTAACGAGTTCACAGTGATGATTTTTGGAGAGACTATCAAAAATGGAGTTTTATGTGAAAAACATGAAAATTGAGAAATTAAAATAGTTCTAGTTGTTGTTAAATTGTGCTAAGTGGTTAAATATGTTAGCAATCATGATATGATAGTTGTATAATTATTTTAAATGTTGTTATCACCGTTTGATGGGTGAATTTCGTGTTAGTTAGGCAAAAAATGGCTATTGTTCACTTCTTGTCTCGTATGTCATTCTCGAACACCTGCAGAAGTCACTACTTGCCAAGGTTAGCAAAAAAAAGACACAATTGTGTTTTGTCCCAAGCCTAAGTGTGGAGCACCATGAATCGAGATGTGCGAGGTCTGGCTTATCATGTGTCATGTGTAGTGGACTTATAATTAGTTTAGCATGCATGTTAATGATGTTGAAGCATAATATAAACCACAGTAACAGATTGTCATGCGTTATTATATAAAGCGTAAAAGAATTTAAGTGATTACTTGAATAAGTTATGTAATGAACCAAATGTGATGTTTTCAAAAGTTGAATATAAATGATAAGGTTTATAGTGTGATTTCAAAATCGTTAAGGTGTTAACTAACGTGGTTAGGTGCTAGGTTAGGGTTATGACCTAAATGATGGTTTAAACCCTAAAAGCTAATATTCATACAATTAATTATTGTGGCGATTTCTATGATATGTGTAGGATAATTGGAGATTATTTTACATTTGTGTAGCTTACAATCAAGGAAAGTTCTCTAACCCTACTTTTATAATTGTTCAAGTTTCTAAACCTTATCTCCTTATGATTGAGCAAGTTTTCTAACTATACCTTGTTATTATTTAGCAAGTTCTTAAACCTTAACTCTTTACATTGAGCAATCTTTCTAACTTCATTCTTTTCATATTGAATGCAAGTTCCCATTCTTAAATTATTATTGTGCAAGTTTCTAACACTCTTTATAAATTTGAGCAAGCTAAACCTATCTTACGTATGTTTGTACAAGCTTATGTAACCTAATTCGTTACATCGAGCGAGTTTTACTTTCCTTATTATCATTTGAAGCATATATTGTTCTAGTACATTGATTCATATAAGATTGTTCTAAACTCCTTCGAATATAGCAATCTGCATGTATATAATGTTATTTAGCTATAATTATTGCTGATATCCGATCTTTAACTTTGATAGCCTTGATCAGTTATACATTCTTGTATTAAAACTTTACTGATGTAAATCGAACAGTGTTCTAAAATTTTAGAAACACTGATAAGTTAGTTCCAAACTAAACTTTCTTTAGTGCGGAAAATTCTAAATTTAAACTGAGACTAACAACCCTAACATAGGGGATTTTGTACGTGTAACGTTTAGATGTTTGTACACAATACATGGTACAAAGGGCTGATCCCCCTAAGTACATTAAGAATGGTCCGTATAGTCTAAATGACTGTTAAGGTTGGGTAATAATACATAAGTACCGGGGATATAGTTCATGGTCTTAAGACCCTCGGATAAATAAAGTTCAAATTTGTTTTCTATTTTGAATTGTAGAACAAGTTCCTTATTATTCAGCTTTCGTTGTTCACTCTCATGTTATTATCATGCTACGTTCTATATTAGTGAGCATTTGTTTGCTCACTCTTGCAATTAACACTGCAACTAAAGTGGAGAAAGTTGAGGAGCCGTCGACTAGCAAAGGAAAGGGAAAGACGTCCAAATGATGAAGACTTATGAGAATTTTATTTTAATGAATTATGATAAAGACTTGTTTTATTTTATGACGTATTCTCGCAAACTGATGTAATAAATATTAAGGTTAGATTACCTGGGATTTAATTGAGATGATGATGTAACCCTTTGATGGGAGAGATTATTGTTTAAGTTATTTAAATTATGTCTTTATCCTTTATTGATGGGTAGTTAGATGTAATAGTTTTGATAAGTGAACACCAAATCCTGTGGGAATGAAGTACCTGGATTTGGGGTATCACATTAAGACTCGATTTTTTGGTACCGAGGCACCAAAACTTACGTAAACCGTATAACGAAGAATGTAATACAACAATTCTTAAAGGTTTAATGGCTTTTAGTAGCTAAATTAACATATATAATTTATGTAAATCACACATAACATTAACAAGCATGCATATACTAATTTAGCACAACTTAAACAATAATTTAAGAGAAGTTAAATCCTTGAAACATTATTTTAAAACAAAACTCCATTGTTGACGTTGTTTTACAAGGTTTAACATTGTAAACCACAATTATCCAACGAATTCATTCCTTTAAACTAGTTTCTCATTAAGTCCTTACCCAATTAACATACATAAGGTTCAATTTCACAATTAGCATACAATCACATACAAATTTTTTTATCCTACAAAACATGTTCATGTACATGTAATCACTGTAAAAACCTTTTTTCTTATTTTTGAACGTACATGTAAACTACAGTCATATATCTATGCTAGTTATTACCAAAACACATGATTCCATAATCAATTAGTAAAACATATGGATTATAGACACTTTTTGTAAAGAATTTTTTATACTACAGTCAAATTTAGAAACACAGAGAATTAAATTCATAGTAAATTTGACGTAAAACATATATGGTAAAGACATACCTTTAATTTGCTCAGACAATCTTTGTTAAACACCACATATGACTATTTGAAAGTCTCGGGAAGTCTCTCTTGCTTTTCTCTCAGACTCTCTCAAAACTCTCTGAATTTTTCTTTTTCTTTCTTAGGCTTAAGTTTAGACAAATACGTAAACTAAAAATCCAACTGATAATCTATGCGTACTCTAAAACTGATAAACCCACGTAAAATAAAAGAAACGCATATGGTCATTATAAATCTAATAAATACTATCAGTTACCAATATAACGCTTAAATTATAAATATATTTTATTTATATTTAATTTATTTTATTAATAATTCAAATTTTAAAAAAAATCCAAAAGCCATAAAGTTCCGTTTGGCAAAATTCTTTAAAAATAAAAGACTTAATATATGTAAGCCTTGTTTGACAAAACTAAATCAAACTCCTTTAATTTATTTTAATAACTCCTTTATAATATAGATATTTATCACACTTTATTTAATTAAGTTTTCATACTTAATTTAATTAATTCTAATAACAATTTATTGAATAAATCATTTAATCATTATAAACTCTCTAACTTAATTATTAAATTAAATTAGAATATTATCTCATAACAATTAATTTCCTTAACCCATTAGTTATTTATTAAACAAATAATTAAACAAATCAAATTAAACAAATATTTATTCAACAATAAACACATCCATTAAATATTTATATAATTCAATAAATATTTATAATTACAATTAAAATTACGGATTGTTACATTAATCACATCGTAATACTGAATTTCAATTATTAAATTTTTATTTTAATAACCTTTCATCATTCCTTATAAGGATTACGTCCTCGGAATCAAAGAAACCTCCTTTACTCGATTTTTACCAAGTCTTGTTTCAAAAATTTATCGTTGAATATCTTCAACACATTACCTTAATATAGATTTTATATTTCCTACTACATTCATTACTTCAACAAATTCTAGGTTTTATTTTATAACTTTCACTTGAACTCAATTATATTTTGAGTATTATATACTCTTTAACCCATTCATTTCATTTGCTTAGGATCGTTATCATAAACACTCAGGATATTACATTCACCCATTCTTCTAAGAATTTTGTCCTCAAAATTTTATCTATTAATCTTTATTTATTTAATCTATCAAAATAGATTTTACGTTAATACTTTATTCATTCATTGGGTTCTACAACCAATTTCTTTCTCTAATGATCTTTCTAAGATCATCATATTCCTCACCTCTTCCTCTTCTAAGAGTTTCACATTTCTCTTCTTTCTGGAGTATTAATTCTTTCTTGAAATTATTATATTTTGCTTAATTTTCTCATCCTTTCCACTTTCACCTTTCAGAATAATAAGAATCTTCAATCATTGCTTAAAAATTGGGAAGCGATATGAATAACAGGAATTTAAAAGATTTTAAATCATGCTGAGGGTCATAAGACCTTGAACTACGTCCACGGTTATAAGTACTCTTTCAACTTAAACCTTAATAGTCATTAGACTATAGGGACTCCCGTACTTAGGGTGTTAAGCCCTTTATATGATGTATTGTGCACAAACATCTAAACGCATCGCGTAACTATGTCCACGGTTACAAGTAATCTATCAACTTTAACATTAACAGTAACACTGTAGGGACTCCCCGTACTTAGGATGATCAGCCCTTCGTACCATGTATTGTGCACAAACATCTAAACGCTTCCGCGTAATCCCTTATAAAAGGGTTGTTCATCTCAGCATTTCAACATCTGAATCCACACCAAAACAATTTGGTTTGGCAAAACTTCTCAAGAAACGTTTGAATTTCATGAACATCTTACAATAATCTTCTAGCTGAATCAAATAGCATAGACTTCTACAACAATTCGGACATCAATCAATATATATATATATATATATATATATATATATATATATATATATATATATATATATCTCAAAGAAATCTCAAAAATCTTTTTATTACGTCATGATTATGACGTTGTCATACTACATCTTACTATAGTGGGCTGACGATCATATGATCACATCCAACACCAGGTTCCATTGCATTCATGACTCCATCGTTTATTATATCACCCGTTGCATATAGTTAAAATATATTTTGATAATTTAAAAATTTTTTTTTTTATCTAGCCGAAACAATCAGCATAGATACGCGAATAATAGCACTATTTTAAAAATTCTTTGGTTCACTAGTGTGATCTAATATTTTTCAAAAATCAAAAGTACAACCATCGGCACGAAGTCAATAAATCTCGAAAGTCTAGCATAGCTAGTAGATTTAGAATATCCAGGAATCCATCAAGTTCAATCTTTACTTCATTACTTAACCATTCTATCAATCTTCAACTTCATCAATGATCTCTATACTATAACCGTTTTCTACCCAAAATAGTTCATCAAACTTACCGCACATTGGAAGTTCAAGAACTTTCCACAATAATATGAGATTAAGAACTTATCTTAGTCAGACCATAGGTGTCCATTCATTGAGGGGTTCAAAACATACCATATTATTATGAGTCACGAACTTTCCATATGCATTAGTTTTAAGAATCACACCTAGTCCTAATAACCTAATCCTAATAATATCTGACTAATCGTAATAGTTTCTAACTATCAAATATACACATGAGAAAAGAATCACCTTTTCACCACACATACATTGATAGTGCGACACTGACATTCCAATGATTATCAATGTAATAAACTAAGTGCAAGCACAAAACCCTCGCCCATACAAAGGTTTGTATAACTCACCGTCACATGACTCCTCAATTGAAATCCCACCTAACTCTATCTTACTCTTAACAACTTACCCTTAACTTGCTCAATACGAATTCCTCGTATCACATTATCTATAACTCCTCGTGAGTTTATCTTGTACTATATCATAGTACATTACCTTCTTAGCATCAAGCTATAATTATTCAAACATTACTGAGCATCTTCCTTTTATAACTTAAATAGATCACGTCCTAATCTTATTCTATAATCATCTCCTTCAAATTTCTTGTCTGAACTTGTGATTATTTTGTTTTACGATCATCTTTATTTCCTTTTTCATCATTTACGATTTCATTTATGATTTTAATCTTCCAGATTTTGTGTATTCGTCATTATTCGTTTCCTTAGATATTGGAGTTAGGTAACTCCCATTCCTTATCTTTATATCTCTTTAAGATTCTTCTTTGAATTCTCTTGTTTTTAAAACAATTCTTCCTTTAAGAATTTCTAACTTCGTTTACATTGCTAAACATTTCATTCGAGTTCCACATTTTCATCATACGTATCCACTTTCTATACTTGGTACACATCGAGTCTCTAACAGTTTCAATATGGTACACTGAGTGGTTTCCCACAAACAATTAATAAACTAGGTTCTGAGTTGCTAGTTCGTATATACCTCCGCTCTATGAAGGAATCGTTTAGCCCAGATATAATACATCAACTATTATAGAGTACAATTGTACTATACTTAAATATAACTTTTTATTCTTAACTTCTTTATCATTCTCTTTGTATAGACATTGTCTATTTATTATCACCTTACATCCTTATTATTGGAGTTGGATAACCCCACATTCTTATTCCTTATAACTCTGCGAGATTCTTCTTTGAATCCTCTTACGCATGTTTTAATCCCTTCTTTATAAATTTCTTAAAGTACTCCTTATTGTTCAAACTCTATTTTAGCTTATTCGTTCATTATCTTCACCTCTTTTCTCTAAGGTTATAGCCTCAGGTACTCTTACCTAAGGTTTCTAACCTATTAGCTTTGATAGCAACTGTAACGTCCCCAAAAATTCATACAATAATTCTCAACTTCGGTCATTAACAATACATTCAACCTCTAATTTTACATCATTAAACGATAATACAACCATTTAAATTTGCGGAATAATTAAAATTTTCTATCACAAACTATTTTCATTCCCAGAACTTTCAACCTTTACATCTAAATATCTCAGAATCATTTTAATTCTACAAGAGTTTACATCGCAAAACGATATTACAATTCAACATTAATACATTATTCTGAACCTTAAACATGGTTCAAATAATGATAACTCTGCCAAAGTATATAAATCTTCAAGTATCACATCTGATTCATATCTTTCAAGTAGCACATGCTTTACCTTAAATCTTTAACCTGCAAAAGTGGTTATTTGCAAGGTTGAGCTCGACAACCCAGCAAAATCTAACAGTTTTCATGCATCACATAGCACATAATAACATGCTCGATATACATCTCATAAACATTGGACTAACATAACATACATGTTGTAGTTCATATAACAAGTATAAAGATTGAGTTCCTTACTCAATCAACGTAGTCATAAATTGACTTTAACATTTCATACTTTCAACTTTAATATAACACACCATGCTATTTGCAATAATGATTTCAAACAGTTCAATATCAAATTCACATAGCAAATAGGAACTGAAAGACTTGCCTTGATCGTTGTTTACCAATAACAGTTTAACAGCTTATAGTTATCTGTACTTCATGTGCCCTACACAATTATATAATCATTCACATCAACTATTAGTCACATAGCAACACATAGTAGTTGTAATGTAAACTTTAATCTACATCCTATAAATCTTCCTATTAATCAATACACAATGTTCAATTTGATTGTGTTAACTTTAGACTTAACTCACTATATTTTTCTTAGTCAAACTCGAAGTTCATTCAAGTGCTTAAGTCTTGCTAGGGCTACTTATTAGTTTTATATTAAATCTATTCCATATCTTATAATATTCATTTCAATTGAATTGAAACACTTTTTAAGTTCATTAACACTTGACACGGCGTTTTGACGTTCATTCGTCACACGCCCGATTCGTCTCTCTTGTGTGTGCTTAGTATGCTTATACAACTTATCTAATACATCATTTATTAATGTTAAGCATCATTATATTTACTAATATATCTTTTATCGTCAGGAGCACTACATTTGCATATGTGCATTCCCGACGCCCTTCGATTGACTCCTAATACATATCCATCCCACACATGACCATATTGACCCATGTTCCTGACCTCAAATTGACAAACTTAAAGAACAAAAGTTGTAGGTCTATTCGTCCTCGTTCCGGATCATCTTAAATTATCTCAATCGGAGTTTGTATGAAAACGTTATGGATGTTTTACTACAGGAGGTCAAAACTGTCCGACCCATACTACTATTCCGGCGCCGCGACGAGAGAACTAAGTCAGGCAGTGGCGCTATAGCGCGAAATTGGCGCTATGGAACTGATTTCGGTGCTGCTACACAGAGTTCTGGGCTGCGGCTTTGATTTTTGGCGTTGAGGCGCCAAAACTTACAGAAACTGTACACAAAGAACAGGACACATCAATTCTTAACGGTTTAATGGCTTCTAGCAGCTAAATTAACATATATAATTTATGTAAATCATACATAACATTAACAAGCATACATATACTAATTTAGCACAACTTAAACAATAATTTAAGAGAAGTTAAATCCTTGAAACACTATTTTAAAACAAAACTCCATTGTTGACGTTGTTTTACAAGGTTTAACAATGTAAACCACAATTATCCAACGAATTCATTCCTTTGAACTACGTTCTCATTAAGTCCTTACCCAATTAACATACATAAGGTTCAATTTCACAATTAGCATACAATCACATACTAATTTTGTTATCCTACAAAACATGTTCATGTACATGTAATCACTTTAAAACCATTTTTCTTATTTTTGAATGTACATGTAAACTACAATCATATATCTATGCTAGTTATTACCAAAACACATGATTCCATAATCAATTAGTAAAACATAAGGATTACAGACACTTTTTGTAAAGAATTTTTTATACTACAGTCAAATTTAGAAACACGGAGAATCAAATTCATAGTAAATTTTGCGTAAAACATATATGGTAAAGACATACCTTCAATTTGCTCAGACAATCTTTGTTAAACACCGTAGACGACTATTTGAAAGTCTCAAGAAGTCTCTCTTGCTTTTCTCTCAGACTCTCTCAAAACTCTCTGAATTTTTCTTTTTCTTTCTTATGCTTAAGTTTAGACAAATACGTAAACTAAAAAGCCAACTGATAATCTATGCGTACTCTAAAACTGATAAGCCCACGTAAAATAAAAGAAACGCATATGGTCCTTATAAACCTAATAAATACTATCAGTTACCAATATAACGCTTAAATTATAAATATATTTTATTTATATTATTATTAATTCAAATTTTTATATTATTATTAATTCAAATTTTTAAAAAATCCAAAATCCATAAGGCTCCGTTTGGAAAAACTCTTTAAAAATTAAAGACTTAATATATTTAAGCCTTGTTTGGCAAAACTAAATTAAACTCCATTAATTTATTTTAATAACTCCTTTATAATATAGTTATTTATCAAACTTTATTTAATTAAGTTTTCATACTTAATTTAATTAATTCTAATAACAATTTATTGAATAAATCATTTAATCATTATAAACTCTCTAACTTAATTATTAAATTAAATTAGAATATTATCTCATAACAATTAATTTTCTTAACCCATTAATTATTTATTAAACAAATAATTAATTAATTAAATCAAATCAAATTAAACAAATATTTATTCAACAATAAACACATCCATTAAATATTTATATAATTCAATAAATATTTATAATTACAATTAAAATTCTGGATTGTTACATTAATCACATCGTAATAAGAATTTCAATTATTAAATTCTTATTTTAATAACTTATGAAAATTCGGGTTGTCACAATTCCTATTGATAGACAAGTAAAACTCCATTAGGTATTCCTTAGCGAGCCACGTTCAGTGAACTTATTCTCTAATAAGCATCTACATACTTACTTTAGTGTCTCCACACAAATGATCACGAGATCAATCATCCTCATCCGATGAGAAAGCAACGTATGTACCAATCTATCCGGATTCACTAATCCCCAATTTAGTAATCCAACGATTGGGAACTATTTTAGTTTTAAGCTTTCTAAGAATTTAGATCTCATTAGAATGATCATCATCATTATTCTAAATGCATTGCTTAAAACTATGACTTTATCACATATTATAAAGCAGCATCATGTAGATAATTAAAAGCCTTTAATAAATTAATACTTTTTATTAATAAATGAATAAGATTGTTACAAAGTATATGCTTCATCATCAAACATGATTGACTTATGTGCATACTAATTTCATTTAGGTCCTAGCATTTGGTGTTCTCCCACCTCGTTCCAACACAATGGTGTTCTGCACTTCCTTCCGTACAAGGCTTTGTAAGGCAGCATGCCCATGCTTGGATGATAACTGTTGTTATACGCAAACTCTACTAATGGTAGGTGATCATCCCAACTACCCTTGAAATCCATGACGCAAGATCTCAACACATCTTCTAGCCTATGAATTGTCCTTTCACTCTGTCCATCGGTTTGTGGATGATATAAGATCTCAAGTTCGATGTGAATCATGGGTCACGATCTGACACTATCGAAATTGGTACTCCATGTCTGGAAATAATTTTCTTAACATAAAGTTTAGCTAATTGATCTAAGTTAAACTTGACCCTTATTGGCAATAAGTGAGCTGACTTCGTCAATCGGTCCACTATTACCCAAATAGCGTCGTTCCCTTTCTGTGTAATCGAAAGTCCCACCACAAAGTCCTTCGTGATATGCTCCCACTTCCACTCAAATCTCCAATGAATGTAACAAGCCACTTGGTTGTTGATGTTTGGCCTTAACTTTCTGACAAGTTAGGCACCTACTCACGTATTCTATTATCTTTCTCTTCATATCCGGCCACCAAAAACTCTATCGAAGGTCATGATACATCTTAGTACTACCAGAATGAATTGAGTACCTCGAACTATGAGCTTTAGTAACACATCCTCCTTTAATTACATCTCATTTAGAACCCAAATTCTTCCTTCAAATCTTAATAATCCTTTATTATCAAGACTATACTTATATCTTTTTCATTTGCTAGCCGCTTCTTCATCTGGTCACACTCATCGTTTCTAAGCTGTACCTCCTTGACTCTCTCTAAAATAGTAGATCGAATCTCTGTTGTAAACAATATCTGTCTGGACTCACTCGATAACTTCACCTCCAACTCCATTCTAACCATCTCTATTATTAACTTAGTTTGAGCCATTAACATCGACAACTTTTCCTGACCCTCCTTACTCAAGGCGTCGACCACTATATTGGCTTTTTCGAGGTGATACAGGATATCACAGTCATAATCTTTATCAATTCCAGCCATCTCCTTTGTCTCATATTTAAATCTTTTTGTATAAAGATATATTTTAGACTCTTATGGTCTGTGTATATCTCACATTTCTCTCCGTAAATATAATGTCTCCATATCTTTAAGGCGAACACTACAGCGACCAGTTCCAGATCATAAGTACGATAAACTTTTTTATAATCCTTTAAATGTTGTGATGCATACGCAATGACCTTGCCATGTTCTATGAGCACGCAACCAAGTCCTTTATGCGAAGCATCGCTATAAACTATGAAATTTCCTGTATCATCTGGTAATAACAATATAGGTGCTTCACTCAACCTTTTCTTTAGTTTTTGAAAATTGTCCTCACACTTCCCAGTCCACATGTACTTCACTGTCTTTCTTGTCAAATTAGTCAACGGAGTAGCTATCTTAGAAAAATCTTGGATGAATCTTTGATAGTATCCCGCTAACCCATGGAAACTTTGCACCTCAGTCGGTGTTTTCGATTGTTCCCAATTCATCGCTGCTTCCAACTTCGCTGGATCTACTGAAATTTCATCCTTATCGATAACATGTCCTAAAAACTGTACCCTTTCTAGCCAAAATTCACACTTAATGAATTTTGCATATAACTTATCCTTCCTTAGTGTCTCTAACACTATTCTTAGGTGTTCAACGTGATCTTCTGGCGTCTTAGAATAGACTAGAATATCATCGATAAACACTACGACGAACTTGTTCAAATATTATTTGAAACCTCTGTTCATCATATCCATAAATGCAGCTGTTACATTTGTCAACCCAAATGACATCACCAGAAACTCATAATGGCCGTAACGAGTCCTGAATGTTATCTTAGGTACATCCTCTGTCCCAACCTTCAACTGATGATACCCCATTTATTAATCTATCTTAGAAAAATACTTTGCCCCTTTCAACTGATCAAAAAGATCATCGATCCTAGGAAATGGGTATTTATTCTTTATCGTTAACTTGGTCAACTCTCGGTAGTAGATACAAAGTCTCAACGATCCATCCTTCTTCTTCACAAATAATACCGGTGCTCCCCATGGTGAAACACTCGGTTGAATATACTTTCTGTCAAGTAGTTCTTGTAATTGAACCATCATCTCCTTCATCTCTACTGGCGCCATACGATATGGTGCCCTTGAAACTGGTGCCGCTCCTGGCACAATATCTATTACGAATTCGATCTCCCAACCTGGCGGAAGACCTGGTAATTCACTTGGAAATACATCCACGAATTCTTTAACTATATATATTTGTTCCATCGTTGCTCCCATTCTCTGGGTATCAACAACATGACAGAAATAACCTACACATCCCTTCCTAAACAATTTCCTAGTTTATGTCATAATAAGACAACATGAACGTCCCGATGATTTATTGTCGTAAAACACTATATGAGGTTGTCTCGATGTTCTAATATTTACACATTTCTTTTGGCAATCTATAATTGCACCATGGTTAAAAAACCAATCCATCCCGATAATTATATCGAATTCTCCCAAATTTATCGGTATCAAATCTACCGATAATTTACAACCTCGTATATCTAGAAAACAACTCCTATAAATGTTTTCAACAGGAATTATTTGTTCATTTGCAACCTTAATATTCAAAGGTATAGGCAATCTTTCGGGAAGTAATCCTAATTGTTTAGCATAATCACATGCTATGAAAGAACAAGTAGCACCCGAATCAAATAACACATTAGCATTTATATCGTTGATCGGGATAATACATGTAACTATATCCCCTGATGCAACTACATCTTGGACCATCATGTTAAAGGTACGGGCCATCGGCCTAGTCGTCTGAGCTGGACCACTAATAGCTAACTTACCACTATTAGTGTCGTTATTCCCGTTTGCCCCCTTCTTCAAGCAGTTCTTCGCTATGTGGTCAGTTGATCCACATATGAATCATCCATGGTTCTTCTTCGGACTTGGACAATTAGGAAAAATATCCCCCTCCTATCCACAATTGTAACACACCAACTTTCCCTTGAGACAGACTCACTACAACAAAAAGGCTTATCAATGATCGACTATCACCGCCCGCACTTTTCAGCAGATAGCTATTTGCATCACAGATGGTCATTGATAGCCGTCAAGATAAAATCCGGGTCACTGGATGAACATCAATTACTATTAGCTTAATCGAGATATCTCATGACCACTATGAGCGAATCGAAATGACAAATACGGTCATTGAGTCGAAATCAAGATGGTCCAGTAATAAAGTCGACGTGGTCCACGTGTCGGTGACCATTATCGTCGACTCGCATCTTCGGTCACCGATAGTATGCCGTCATCGCTAATAACGTTCAAAGAACCGCGCATGCGTCACCGATATGAAAAAAAATTACAGTTTATTTTTCTTTGCTTTTGCGAAATTCCCAAAACTCAGTACTATTTTCTACCTGCTTTATCCCAACACACATACACACCAAGATAAACAACATACAAAACAATATAAACATCCATCGTCCACCAACACATACACCAAACTAGTATATAAACCTTTAAAACCAATATGATTTAAATACATATAATAACATTTCAAAACTTATTTAAGTAACATATATACAAACATCCAAATAATGAATATACAAGTACAAGGTTATGTCAAGCGTCATCCCCTCCTTGATCACCCTGTAATTAACAAAATAATAAAACAAATTACAAATATAATAAATATGTTGATACTGGTATATATTACGACAATACATACAACAAATTGATTTTATACTTCGTCGCCATCCCCATGATGTCCTGCTGCTCACGCCACCATCGCTTGACTAACTCCTCGGATCAAGAGCCCCTGGTGCCCGCCCAAAGATCTTCGTAAGATTTCGATCTTGACATATAGCTCTCACACAGTCAGCCGGAGTATGAACAACTAGATGACTCGATGACTGTGAAGACTGGGTAGCAGAGCTGCTTGAGCCACTGAAGGATGGGCGTCGTCGTTGTCCTTGACCTTTAATGTAGTTCTTCTTCACAATGTACGCCCTCTCACAACTCTTGATCAATAAAGCGGACGTGGAGTGCCTTCGGGATAAGCCATTCAATAAACGTTTATAAGTATCCTGTCATCATGTTAACACTTAAATAGTTAAAAATAGTATTTTGTAAGTATTAATAAACAAGGGAACGACGGCATGCATATATGGACATTTCTAGGCACCCAAGACACAAACCAAGAGAAATATTCAAATTTTCAATACAATAAGACCAAAACAAAACATTACCAATATAATATCAATCAAAACATTACCAATATACAATAAATGGAATCTTAAATGCTTTTATATAAATGATATATATGGGACGACGTGCGTTATTCGAGGAGGGCGAATCAATAAGAATCCGATCATCGGGATTAGTAGGGCCTTGGGCACATTATTAGGCCCCCTACCCAAGCCGCTTTTTTCTCGCTTGCCGCTTGAAGCCATCTCAGATATTACAAATTTCAAGATGTTATTAGAGTCATATTTGATTACATGTATATATGACAATAAACATGACAAAGTGATATAAATATGTATATATATGAATATAAAATGACAATAAACAAAAGTTTCATTTAAATAGTTTAATACATAAACATGACAAAGTTGATATAAACATGTATATATATGAATATAAAATGACAATAAACAAAAGTTGCATTTAAATAGTTTAGTACATAAACATGACAATGATATAAAAACATGTATTGTTAAACATACATTTCATGAGTTCAAGTGTCAATGTCCGATTCGTAATCATCTTGTATAATGTGTTGCAGATTCATAACCATCATCTGCTTGAGATTCGTGTCGATTCGACCAATAACTCTTCCTCATCAAGATCAATGTCATCCGACACAAGTATTGACTCAGATCTAATTCATGTGGTTCATCTCCACCATCTAACTCGGATTACTTCATTGTCGTCCTCCACATTTATTATAGTCCGACTATGAAGCATCCGCTCTTGGTAAATCTCCCCATCAACTAATTCTACACGACTACGCCACGGGAGTATAAATTACAACTTGCCAATCACAAGGGTCTATCCATTTTCCTAACAGACTAGGAGTGTAGTATACTTGTCTCGCTTTGAGTTGGTAAAACAAACGGTTCGTTGAGTACGCAGACCTATGGAGGTCAATATCGACGATTCCATGTCCATCAACACGTATCCCTTTTTCTCAATCAAACCAACGGCAGACTTGAACAAGTGAATATGACCCCAGTCGTGCGTCTCCTTGTACACCAACTCTACGATTTCCTCCAACTCCCCAAAAAAAAGCACGACCAAGCTCATTGTAACAATCTCCTTGGACACACACTCCGAGTTCGTTGTTCTTTTCTGCGCCCATATGCCTTTGTGTGAAATTCACAACCATTTATTTTGTAACCATCATGCGGTGACTTGATCCTTGTCTCGTCCCATAGCTAGACTTGTACATTAGCCGGAATCGTTGATCCCTCAAATAAAGCCTACAAAAACTCCATCTTATTAAATGAAGTCATAGTTAACATATGGAGTATATATATTATATATATATACACTACGTGTTAAAAATTGAACTTACTTTGTCCTTTAGCAAAAGTGCAAAGTTTTTATCCCGATTGATTTGAATATCTTTATCGCTTATGTCGGCATGCTTCACTTTTAACTCGTCATCGTATAAATCTATACCATGTTATAAACATTAACATATTAGAATAAATTTTCAACTTAAAAGATAAAATATCAAGTTTACATGTGTACCTCACAAATTCGTCAATCTCCTCACAATTGAGAAGAATGTAAGTATGTGCGAATGTAATTCTTGCTCGAGAGAGGAATATCGCTTCCCTTTTCCATAAGCGCCGGCCCGATAGACCAAATACAGAGAGCCAATTCATTTAGTTCAACATTTCCCCATCATCATGTCTCGATACTCGATTGGCCTTTGTCAAGACTTCGTCCGAAAAATAGTCTGAGACAAACGTAGATATCTCATCAAAACTGTATGCCTCGCATATCGACCCCTCGACATACTTCACCTTCCTCTTAAGGTTTCCCATCACCCTCTCGAAAGGGTACATCCATCTATATTGAACTGGACCCCCAACACGAGCTTCATAGGGAAGATGGATTTGCAAATGCTCCATGGAGTCAAAAAAACCAGGTGGGAATATTTTTTCCAGTTTACACGTGATCTCTATGATGTTCTTCTCAAGTACAAACATGTCCTTCTCATTCAATGATTTTGAACACAAGTCTTTGAAGAAATGACTAAGATCCGTCAAAGCATCCCATATTGGTTTATCAAGCGAGATCCCGAAATGCTATAGTAATGAGTCTCTCCATGAACACATGATACCATGACTCTTCATCCTTTGTAATTTCCCACCCGTAACACACCTTGCAATGTTTGACGATATCCATCCGGTAGTTTCGGAGACTTAACCCATGTGCACACATCTTCAACTTGCTTTTTGACAATGTGTACCTTGCGTGCGGTTTGACAATCTTACCATTAGGAGATTCATAAAGTTCTAATCCGGACGCTTACAAATATCTTTCATGTCCAAACGCGTGCCTTATCGTTATCTTTTGTCTTCCCGTAACATTCATCATAGTGTTAAACACATTGTCAAACACATTCTTCTCAATATGCATCACATCTAGATTATGACGAATCAAATTTGTAGACCAATAAGGCAATTCCCAAAAGATGCTTCTCCGAACCCGGCATATGAGATTCACCAAACCCATTGATTATGTTTGTCACATCAACCTTACCAAATGGGATAACCTGCAATCTCATCACACGATCTCGCATCTCCGTTCCCGACAATCGCGGTGCATGCATATCATTATCTACTTTTCCTTTCCTGAAGTGTTCTCTATTTCTTCGAAACGGGTGATCTACCTAGAAGAACCGATGATGATTAAACAAACCAACAAGGCTTTCGACCTTTTGATAGATTAAACAACTTTGTATGCTCCATACAATACTTGACAAGCCAACTTCCCGTAGGTACTCCATCCAAATAACATACCATAAGTCGGGAAGTCACTTATAGTCCACATAACCACGCCTCTAAGGTTGAAATTTGTTTTCATTTCAACATCCCAAGTATGTACTCCATCCTCCCACAATACCTTTAACTCATCTATAAGAGGTCTCAAGTAAACATCTAAGTTCTTTCCAGGACTCTTAGGACCAGAATCACGAGTGAAAGAAATAAGTATGGTCGTTTACATACACATCCAAGGAGGCAAGTTATGCGGAGTAACAATCACAAAGCCAACATGAGTAATGCAATGTGAGTGGCCAAATGGATTGAAACCATCGGTGGACAATCCAAGCCTCACATTTCTAGGTTCCAATGCAAATTCGGGATGTGCTAAGTTGAAATCTTTCCAAGCCCCCCATCTCATGGATGATTTAGTTCTCCATCTTTAGTCGGAGATTTCGCATGCCAACTCATATGTTCAAATTGATCTTGAAGACATGTACAATCTTTTTAGTCGATGTGTTATTGGAAAATACCTTAGAATCTTAAACGGTGTACTTGATTTTTTGTAGTCACACCCTCTTTATTAGGCCTAAACCGATCATGACCGCAAAACGTGCACCTTGTCATCATCTGCTCATTTTCCTTATAAAATAACATGCGATCGTTGGGACATGATCGATCTTTTGGTATCCAAGACCCAACTTCTTCACCATTTTCTTACAAAAGTAATAGTTACCAGTAATTTCTCACCGTCAGCAACATACTCTTAATTGCCTTCAAGAGTGACTCAAAACACTCATGGCTCATGTTGTGATCACCTTGATGTTAAGTAATGTCGCCACTGCAGAATAATGTAGTGTGTTTGGTGCAACCATGCCACAATGGCTCGCTACCCTCGCTCTAACAACTTAAAGAAGTCTTTGGCATCGTAATTCATAGGTTGCTCTCTACCTTGCTCCCAATCAAAATCGGCCCTGCAATATCATGGACCATTTCATTCATATCGATGAGTACTATCGCCTAGAATTATGTACTTGTGTGATGCCACCATCTATTCTCTCCCGCCCATGTGCCCACCAAAGATTCTTCGTAATTTCTCATGAACCCGTAAACAAGTAAATGATAGTTTACCATGTCTCTTGTCCATAATTTACATTCTTACACTTTAAACATGGACATCGATTCTGCGACTTACCATTCATACATTCGGGTGACTATACACATACTCCAAAAACACTTGGCAACCAAATTTCTAAATTCAATCAGAAGCACCTATCTCGGGCACTTGACTTTCGTCCCCGCCATCCAACTACTGTGCTCAATAGAGGTCCATGATTCCACTGGTACCTACTACATGATAACATGAGCTTATTAAGGTATAACATGATTGTAAGCATATGACTTGAGTATACTTGTAACCATATGACTTGAGCATACTTGTAAGCATATGATTAACATTTAAGCCATACTTATAAGCATATGACTTAAGCATACTAGCTAGTAAGCATATGACTTGAGCTCGTTAATATTATAAATGTTCGCAACTACCCAACAAACAAAAAATTTCGCCAGTCTCCCTATAATATGGATCGCCACATGCACGCATTTACACATGTATATATGGTCATTTCTAGGCACCCAAGACACAAACCAAGAGAAATATACAAATTCTCAATATAAATGGATCAATCCACCATTTGTACAAAATGGCAGAATTAATTAGCATGTCTTAAGTGTATTTGTTCATAAGTGTACTGTTGGGGGCATGCATTATAATTGAATTTCTTGGCAGTTCTCTACAATTCTATAGTGTAGACTTGACATGGTACTCAAGTACATGAACATGGTTTTGGTTGTTATATTAACCACAATCGTTTACTTAAGAAATGTATCAAAAAAATCATTTCTCAAATACCAAGTATGGTTCTTGCTTCTCTTTGGCACGAGCCATAATTTCTGCAAATATTTCAGACTACTGTCTGTGCCAAGGTTAACAACCAAGCATAACAAATCAATTTTACCACATTAATATTATCCAAATTATTATGGTTTTGAGTACATACACCATAATAATTTTTTAATTTGTTAACAGCAAGCTTAGGCTTATTATTGTCATGAATATCGCTCATCTTAAAAGAAAATAAATAAAAAAATAAATGGGATTAAAACATAACTAAAATAATCACTCAGCGATCTTACTGTCATATCATAAAACGACATACTACCAATAAGCATTTTAAATTTTTGGGTCCAATAGATATTTTTTTTCTACTTCTTCAGTTTTTAATGTTGGTTAACATTTAAATTTTGTTTATTTTATTTGGACTAAAATATGGTTTGTACCCCCAAATTCCAAATTTTGTAGGGTTATTGAGATTTAAATTCTAATATTTAAAACTTATCTAAATACACCCTAAAAATAGAAATACAATTTGCACCCAAGTGTGGGTTCATTTTGTTTAATGAAATAATTTTTACCCAAGCATTTAATGAAAGAATTTCACCCTGAATTGAGTCATTATCCTCCAAGCATTTAACCAATTTCTTATGACAAAACCAGGACATAAGCCACACCAGAAATGTACAAGTTGTAGGCACTTAAGCAATCACAAGGACAATAATAATGAAGTGAAGGTGAATTCCCAAATAATGGAGAAGTAGAATGCTTTACTGTAATTTTTGCCCCAATTTTTGCAACTGCTTTTGTAATGGGGGCATAATGGCATGAGTTAGCAATTATGTCAATGTGGCATGTATATGAAATAAATTACATACTACCAATAAGGTAGAATACCCAAACTAGAAGAAAAATGCAGTGGATTCTATCAATAGAATAACACCCAATCTATATCCAAATCGTAAATAAAGAGAATTAGGGTTACTCGTGGCGGCGATGGTGATGGGGGATGGAGCTGAGCGACGCTCTCCTCCCTCTTCTCTTCTCCCCTTCTCCTCTCTTCTCCTATTCATTCTCCCTCGTTTTCTTTCTCTCGTCTGTTGAAAGAACGAACGCCTGAGTCTGAATAAGTTTTAGTTGATCAATGACGCTTTCAAATGACCGCGACGCGATCACGATTTTTAATGACGTGGATGATTTAGCGGCTATCGCAGTTTGTCACGATATAAATTGGTCGCAAAGAATAAACGCGCCAACTTTTTCCACCAATTTTTGGGAGGGAAATTAAATGTCAGCGACCGATCAGCGACCGCATGCGGTCGTTGATAGTAAATAACGACTAGATTAAATTACGGTCGCTAATGTTGGTCGCTATAAGTGTTATCTGCGACCGAAAATGCGGTCGCTGATAGTCTTGGTCGCTGTTAGGCCTTTTTCTTGTAGTGACTCCTAAATGAGTCTTCCCACAATTCTTGCACGCCTCCATCCTCTTCTTACGATTTCCTTGATTTACTCCAGTATTCCTAGAGTTAAAACCTTTCCTCTTCTAGCCATTTCCACTACCACTGGCTCCCTCAATTTTCACTCCCCCATCTACCTTATTCTTATTTTTCTTCTCCCTGTGGTACTACCTTAGAGCCTCATTCCCACCCTCGCCGATTATCGCCTTCTCCAGAATGGTTCCAAAGGAAGTACTTTGGAACAATGATATCCGGCTATAGAGCCAAGGTTTCAAGCCCTGCTCGAATCTTCTAGCCTTCCTCACCTCCGTGTCCACCTGGTCTGGAGCAAACCTCGCCAGTTCATTGAACTTGGCAGCATATTGGGGAACATTCATTTCCCCTTGTTTCAACTCCAGAAACCTCATCTCCATCCTCCCCAGCATACTCATTGGAAAGTAGTTCTCGAAGAAAATCTCCTTGAACCTTTTTCCCCTCATCAACAAAAGCAACCTTTTGCCCCTCATCGACATTTTTAATAACAAATGTCTTCTCTATTTCTTTCACCCAAGTCTGGGCTTCTATGGGGTCCATAGTTCCTTTGAACTCCGGCGGACCTACACTCTTAAAATCCTTAAATGTAGTAGCCCGTACTCCCGCAAGATTTATGGGTACATTCGCTCTATTATGGTTAAAGGTTGTCGTTAATAAATTAATGAACTCTTGCATTGGATTAACCGGTCCCCCTTCCGGTTGATTCACATTCGCCTCATGATTTCTTTGTCTTCTTCTTGGCGGCATCTTTTTATTAAAGTAAATAACATTTCATTATTATTTCTTTCTGTTAATTAGTTATTATTCATTATTAAACAATAAATCATACTCATTGCACAACATGTTTCAATTAAAGGCTTATACTGATTCATTCTTCCTTGTAGTATAATACTACATCATTCATCATTACACAGCCTAAGCTTGATTACATTCCTTTCCCGCCATTACTTTCTAAAAATTGGGATTTACAAAAGACTACCCTTTGTTATACAAAAGAGAGTTTTACATCACTACATAGATACAACATATTTACATATCTAACTCTACTCTAGCTACTAACTAGATTAGATTTGACTTTTGGCATTCTCATAGTCGGCATTGGCAAGACCGACTATCACATCTCGGCTGATAGTATTCCGAGTCTGCCCTGCATCCACAGGATACTCAGCCACCTACCACTGAAAATCCCCGTGAGAACTCTTATGTATATAGGACATTTTGCTAACCTTCTGCTTCTTGTTCTTTAGCTCCTACCTGAACTCAAAGACCTCGTGTTTCAGCTCATGGACCTTGTCCTTAGCTAACACCTTCTCATCGTGTTCTTCTTCCCACATTGACTCCATACTTTTCTTATCCTTCAAGATAGCATGGAGCTCCTCCTTCAATTCTTTCACCTCCTTTCCATACTGGATGTTTCTATCCAATATGGTCATGAACAATGATTTCATTGACTCCCCCGGAGTCATTTCTTCTACAGTTGCTACCATGTTAAACGATACCACCTCCACCTCCTCCTCCTCTGACATCCCATCAAACAAAGACATGAGGTCTAAGTTTCGCGAGTCTTCTGACTCAATCACCACCACTTCTGGAAACTCAGCTACAGGTGTTGGTAAGATTTCTACTTGGTTTACTGACTCCTCACTATCAACATGTATATCTCTATACATCACGTTATCTCCTAACATCTACAACATAACAATTTAGTTTGATTAGTAAATATTATTAGAATAATAAAAACATATATCACATATAATGCATTTTTAGGGTTAACTTCATCTTTTACTTCTTTAACTCTTCTTAAGGTTATGACTTAAGGTTCTTCCTTAAGTTTTATAACCTATTACTTTGATACCAACCTCTAATGCTCCCAAATTCGGGTATCTTCCAACCTGACAAATGATGTTACACGGTACTACCATTCACACATACATTCAATTGAAATAACATAAATGAGTGAAAATGTCTTATTTATATTCCAAAACAATATTCCCTTTCCCATGTTCATGATAACCATTACATATGTTTCTTGTCATAATATCAAATACTTATAACAATAATCCTATACTATTACATAGACAACTCATTGGTCTGCCTTAGCCTTTCCTTTATCTTTATTCGATCCTTCATGTCGTTCGATCTTAGCTGCATTCATATGGTTCAAGCAAGAGTGAACATAACTAGCTCAACAAGTATGAAAATTTCATTAAATAACATGCTTGAATCATACAAATTGTATATCTCTTATAACTGAAGCAATATTTATGAAGTACTATAGATAAATCAAAATAGCACTTCTTTTTCTTTCAAACATTTCATAATGAACCACATTCATTAAACATCAATTTTTGGGGTCCAATACCTTGATCATTTCATTCCTTCTTTGAAAAGGACAACCCGACACTAAGTCCGTAAGTCTGGTATATCTTACGAGCACGTCTAGTTGACCAGCCTATAGTACTATATGTTGTACAACACTTCTTCTTTAAATGTATTTATGTTTAAGTTTTGGCAACCTCACGTGCCTGTCGTTTGATGACAAAACGTTTGTTTATTCATACTCAGTCTTTCTTTGAAATCCATACCAAAATTGTTTGGCAAAGGATAACAACTTTGATAACATTTCGATAGATTATAAGAAATCCAATAAATACATTAAGTCTAGCCGAAGGAACTGGCTTCGATCTTATCATACATTAATTCATGTGCAAGATACATTTGCAAAGCTTGTCCAGAATGAACATAGACAAGGGTTAGAACACTAGCCTTTAGCGTCTTCTACATATTAAATACTTTTCCTTTTGAGTCTTTAAAGATTATACAATGCATAATCACATAACATACCACATTAGGTCATAATCAAACATGTATGGTCCCTAACATATCTTACCCTTCTTCTCAATCTAATAGTTCATTAGATTTGTTTAACATTGGTTACGGTTATCGCATTATTTTCTTATTTACGTTCAGATACTCTTTCGTCAACCTTTAGTTGTAATTCTCAACGTTATAATCATCATTGAGGATGCTACTTGAAGTTTATTACGGTATTAATTCACCTTCAATCAACTGGTATTCTTTTTACATTCATAAGCTTTCTTTCATGGTTTTTTCCTAGTGCTGGCGTTGTGGCGCCAACTTCCCTTATACAACTTGCACTGTGGCGCGAGTTTACAGTACCTGACATCCAACCTTGGCGTTGTGGCGCCACTATATATGCTACTAGCCATGCTGCAGCAGCCACTTCAGAGTAGGGTCCGAGGGTCAAGACGGCATCAGCAAAGACCGATTTCTTCACCTCTTTGGGTCACCTGACAGCGCGGACCCTCGAGCCTCGAGCGTATACCATAGTTCATTTCTTCTATAAATTTCCCGAGCTTATGACTTATTCATTCTAAGTCCGAATTGACTCGTTCAAAAGCCGTTAGCCAACAAATTACATGAACTATATGTTGATTTAAGAATTTTACATTTTCAAATTCGTTAACATGAAATTCACCATTTAAGTACGTTATTACGAAAATGGTAAATGTTCGTGAACGTTCGTAGCTTGTTTCTTCGTTCTAAGTCAGAATTTGATCATTTTTTAGTATGCAACTCTAAAATGAAATCTTAGACTATTCTCCATCGAAAACTAGTGTTTTTTAGTCCAATGTTAACTTTTGACTTCCATTCCAAGAATTTAACGATTTCGACGATTATCGTCTAATCTCGTAAATTTCTCCATAACTTCATTACTTGAGATTTTTTCACCATTCAAAATGAATTCATTCCATTAACACAACATATATTATCTAAGCCTACAAATGATGGTTTTGAACTTGTCCATCATTATACAACATTATAATTCTTCAATGTCTTTCATTGGTTTATAACTTTTATACTTATGATTCCACTTACACATGGTTTATTAAAGTTTAAGTCTTCTAACAACCATCCTTGCTCCTTCTTATCATACATACTCCATCAATCATCACTTCTCTATCAAACTACAATTGAAGATAGGAAGATAATTGGTCAAGATTCTTACCCTTGATGTTCTAGCTTGGTTCTTCTTCCTTCTTGAATTATCAAGTCTAACTCTTACCTTTCTCTCTCAATATAAGTGTTATAGGATGTTAGTGAATTTGAACAAGCAAAAATAATCTAGCAACCTCTCCATTTATAGGAAATTTCAAGTTAGGGCAATTTAGTAACTTAAGCCATTCCACCTCCTTAATCCACCTCCTTACTATTCATTTCTTGGTCACCACACATCTTATCTCTTCCTTGGCCACCACAAATGGCTAGCCATGACTCGCCTATGGGGCCCAAATGATTTGCCCCATGGGTTTTCTTACCTGTTTACCCATCGGTTCGATCCACGGATCCGGTTCTTGGTTTGGGCTTAAGTTTTAATAACTTTAGCTTAACATTTGGGCTTTCATTTCATATCATTGGGCTTTAACATTATTCCATTTGGTCTTGTACAATTTCTATATAAATCCTACAAGTCCATTATAATTAGCTTTAAGCCTTTTAACGTATAGTCTACGTATTCTTCTCGTACAGTAATTCGTATACTCATTCATCATATACGTCATACCATCATTCATACATACTCGTATAATACCTCGTATCATACTCGTATTCATTACCTCATACAATACTTGTGTATCATACAATAGTTTATTCATTAACACTTCATTTTCCCTAACATGATTGATCTTAGTACGCAGGCGAAAAATTGTGTTTGTCATACTTGAATTATTATTACATAATCCATCATTCCTTGTTATTCTATCGTTATGTATTTCTCAGAAGTTCAAAAATAATTCCCGAGCAGATATTGATGAATAGTGTTTTTCAGAAAATTTCTCGAAAAACTTTTATTTTCGTCTTGTAAATTCAAACACTTTAATTCTACCACATAGCCAAAATACTTCGATATTCCAATATGTTTAGGTTATAGAATAACATTCATATTTCATACTCATTATAATATAATTTTTATTCATTATTTAATCAAATAAAACTATTTTACAAATGATCTAATTTTCTCGGTCGTTACATAGACGTTCCCTTCTCTTGTTCTGGTCAGCTTTATAGAGGAGGTCTTCAGATCTTTGACTTGATATTGATTGTTGAGGAAGGTAACTTGATGACCCATGTTTGCAGAGTTAGTTTATGCTTAGAAGATTATGTTTTAGTCCTTCCACATAGGCTACTTTACTAAAGGACACTGCACCATTCCAAGCTGAGCCATATCCTCTTGGCTTGCCAGAGCCATTGTCTCCAAAGATGACTGTTGGACCCTCCTTCTCTATGAAGTTAGATAAGAGGGCTTTGTTCCCGATCATGTGCCTTGAGTAACCACTGTCCAGATACCAAGTTGTGATCGTGGAGCTTTGTTCATGTGATAAGATAAAACTCTCATTTTGGTACCCATACTTGCATGGGTTCTACCTTGTTAGTACCCTTGGGAACCCAAATTTGCTTAATTTTGGGTCTAGTATGCATAGAGTTATTGTAACATACTACAGCCTTATGACCAATTTAATTACATACAAAACATCTATCATGATGCATGCTTGTGTGTGTGTGTGGAATCTTTCTCCATTTGGACTTATGTGGGTTCTTGGTAATCTTTCCTTTATAATGGTTCTTCTTTTTCCATGTATCCTTTGTGATTCATGATTTTAGTATATACACAACACCCATTCTCGAAGTCGCCAAATACATGGTACAAGAAGCAAACTACAACTTCAAAATAATACAAATGTCGTGTGAAATACATTACAATATATATATATCGTGAGTTTAAATACAAATATTATCTTCTAGACAATATCTATACTCAAATAAATCCTCATCACATTTATCGATACATTATTTTACAAAATGGTGAGGACTACTAAACAACTCTCTCTAGAACCTTCATTCCATATACCTCGACTAAGACTCGCTACATTCTCGCCTCCCGAGAAGAAAAAAATGGAACAACAAGGAAAAGGGTGAGCTCAACTAGCCCAAGAAGAAGAATATTACGACTAAGATAATATACAACAAATTATCGTTAGTCTCCAACAGGAAAAATCATGAGAATACAATAGACAACAAGTTTCGATCAATATTCGCAGCGAAATAATAATTCATGTAAGAGTTACGAGAGAATGAAATCTACTATAATCTATGAATTTAATAAATTCATCATCAATATTTTATCCTCAGAACATCAATCAATATTCATCTCAAATCAAATATTCATCTTTGCACTACAAGCCAAAGATATTCATCAATCTATTATGTTCATCTCCACACTGCTCATCTTTGCACTAAAAGGCCAAAGATATTCATCACTTCATTATGTTCATTTAAACACCGCTCATCTTTGCACTACAGCCAAAGATATTCTTCAGAAATCATTCATCTTCGTGACTAACTACAAAGCAAAGATATTCAATAATATCATCATTTAAGACCGAGGATGATGAAAAATTTTTAAAGAACGAATCCAAAGGAAACAAAATGACAAGGATTAAGGATTAAGGATTCATACTTTGTTTTATCCACGTCCAAAAATACCTCAAAAATAATCATAGTGGTGTAAAATTCAAGAATGATCAAAACATGGATACAATCAAAGCTAGTATCCGTAATAGATATTTTGGACGAAAAAGAAGAAATTTTATTTTTCTATGAATAGTGCCAGATACGTGAATAAAGTCAGATATGTGAATAAAGGCCAGATACGTGAATAAGAACTCTACACCAAAAGATAGAAATTCCACAAAAAAAACATTTTCACGCTTCATTTAATAAGACTCGTGAATAAGAATCTCGTGAATAGTAACTCATGAATAGTAACTCGTGAATAGAACTCATGAATAATAAGAACCCCGATATGAAAAAGTTCCAAATTTGATAAAAACTCAGATCAATATTTCAAAGATAATGATATCAAGAAATAATATCATTACGAAAAAAAAATAATATCCCTTACCTCAAAGAATCAAGATTTCTAAGGAAAGGCTCAAGTGATGTCAATGAAACTTGTATCAATAAAGAACTCTCAAAGTATCTAAATACTCACAAAATACGCCAATAATATAGAGAGAGAAAGAGAGAAAACTTTGTTTCTCGTGTGATTTTCAATTCTAACTTAAATTTCTATTTATAGAAAAATGTTAGCCCACCAAGGCAAGCATTTCGACCAAGCACCGATGGCTTTACCTCGCTACTATTGCCACCCACCACATTTGAAATAAAATTCAGCACATTTTTCACCAACCACAAGTGGGGCCCACTCAATTCTAGAATTTTCCACCAAAATCAATTATAAACCTAATTTCCTAATCGTACACCTCTTAAAATTCATAACAAATCATTCGTGAATTTTTAATTGCTCAAAATTTGTGGACATATACTCAACTTATATATGTATAACATACCCAAAAATTACTACAATCCAACTATTTGATTAAAAATTATAACCCCACACAATATATCTCAAAAACCCCGATTTAATTTTTAATACCTCCAATCCGATAAAATACCGATAAAACACCTCAACATTAATTCCTTCATTAATAACCACATAAATAAATCCATCATTTATATTCATATAAAATAAATATTTCTTATCATATGAATCAATAATTAATTATTCACAAATAATATTACGTAATCACAATTATGACAACCAGCCGCTCCTCAGAAAGAGGGGCTTTCCAATAAGGATCTCTCCTCATCATCGCCGCAATTAGTGACCAAACCTCTCCTTAGATGTAACTTTCTAGACATCGCCAATAATGTTATCTAATAATATTATTCAAATAATATGAATTATCGATCCGATAATGGGAAATATCAGTAAAGTTGACAATTATCGAACAACAATAATATAAAATATCAACGCAAAGAATTATCAATCAATAAAATAAAATATCGAATAAGAATTCACCGTGAAAATTATCGAGTAGGCCATCTTACGTATTTAATCAATAATTCAACAATATCGCAATACCGCGCAGCTATCGCAAGGCAACCACGCCAGACATCAGATTTTAACCACCGGTATTCCAATAAATTTTAATCTGTAATAACTACGCCTGCTATTTATAACCACCCAAACTTTGTCGCTTTTTCTCATCCAATCATCCAATCGCTCACATGGGGGCCCATATTCCCGTCAAGACGTCGCATTTAATATTCCCTCCGACAAAGATTTAATATTCCACCACCAAACGAATATTCCCCACAAAAATGAATATTTTATAACCACTGCTTATTTTGAAATATTTATGATTTAACCCTTAACTATCCACATTAATCAAATCAACCTTTACTATTTCAAAATAATAAATAAAGGAAATTCCTTTTATTTAAAAAAATTTCTGGTCTTACAACCTCCCCTCCTTATGAAATTTCGCGTCCTCTAAATCGACGACGCACTCGGTGTTTTCAAAAGGTGAGGATACCTCGCTTTCATTTCCGCTTTCCAATTCCTGTGTCATTTCTCTATAAGCATGATTCCTCCACAAAACTTTAACTTGTGGTATGACCTTTCATACAGGATACGCTCCTTCCTATCCAAGATCTTGATAGTACCTCCTCATACGCTAAGTCTTCTGGCTATCTCGTCCTGGTTCTAACTCAATAACGTGGTTCGGTCTTTCACATATTTACGGCATGATATGTGAAACACATTATGAACACGAGACATACTTTGAGGTAACGCAAGTCTATAGGCTACATTTCCTACTTCTCTACCAAGAATTTGAAATGGACCAATAAATCGTGGATCGAGCTTTCCTCTCTTCCCAAATCTTGTAACTCCCTTCCATGGAGCAACTCGCAACAATACATGATCCCCTACATTAAATTCCACATCCTTTCGATGAAGATCCGCATAACTCTTTTGTCGATCTTGTGCCGCTTTGTATACGCTTGTCAATCATTCGATCTTTTCTAGTCATATCGTATTTCAACTCTAGTCCCAACAATGTTGCTTCACCCACCTCATCCCAACATATCGAGAACGACATTTTTTGTCCATATAATGCTTCAAATGGAACCATGCCTATATTTGTTTAATAACTATTGTTGTATGAGAATTCCACCAATGGCAAGTACTTATCCCAACTTCCTTTGAAATCTAGGACACAGTAGTTTTAATATATCTTCAAGAGTTCGAGTAGTCCTTTCTCGATTGCCCATCCGCTTCGAGGATGGTATGCCAAATCGAATCGTAAATTGCGCTCATAGCTTTCTAACCCAAAATCATGAAGTGAATCTTGGGTCACTATCCAAACTATGGATACGCATGCCATGCAACCTCACAATCTCATTCACGTATATACTAGCAAGACGCTCAAGGAATAAGTCTCCAGATTTCAAAAGAAATGAGCAGATTTGGTTAATCTATCAACAATAACCCAAATAAGATTGATGCCTTTGAGAAACCGTAGGGAAGACCCAGAATCGAAATCTATGGTAATGTGTTCCCACTTCCATTCCTAATCTCAAGTGGTTGCAACGGATTCTTTAGGTACTAGATGTCTCCGCCTTTACACGCTGGCAAGTTAAACACATCGAGATAAACTTTGCAATCTCTCTCTTCATATTATTCCACCAAAATGTATGTCAAGATCACGATACATTTTAGTACTTCCGTGATGGATTGCAAATGGTGTATCAGTGCCTCCATCATAATCTTGTACTTCAAATCGTAGTCGTTAGAACACAAAGTCTAGAGTGGACTCAAGTATTCCTTCTTCATCAATTCTCGCCCCTAATAGCCCTTCTTGTACTTTCTTCTTCATACGCATCACCCCTGCCCATGGCTCGAGCAAATTTTAACTTTAAAAAGTCGATTATACTCAGATATCATCACGCGGGTACCTAGAGTTTTCATCTCCATCTCTATTATTTGTAAATTATACGAAATTAGTCTTTGACAATATCGCACTCAGATTTGTATATATGATCTTCTACTCAACACGCCACCACCACGCTCGCTTTTCCAGATGGCACGGTCGTAATACGTGCCAAATGAGTCTCCTCTCGAGTTCTTCAAGCTCTTCCCACATTCCTCGCTTCCATTCAATTTTGTATCTCTACGAGTCACCAAGCGATAATGGAATGGAATAGCGATTCGAGAATATCCTTCAACGAATCTCCGATAATAACCAACTAAGCTTCAGAAAGCTACGATTTCGACATCGACTTAGGTTGCTCTCAACCGTGACTCATATCCCAATCTTGATAAAGACGTCACAATGACACCTATCGCTTTACTATCGCATCTAATATGACGCGCCCCTATAGAGAGTCTCGCTTAGTGAATTCCACAAAGGAAGTCACAAGATAAAGGCTCAGTACCAAATTTATAGTTGAATTTTTAACTCCTCAAGTTCAATAGAGCCATTCTATATGAGATTTTAGAAATGAGTTTTGTACCGGTTCAAAGTCGATACAAAATTTAATATCGTCAGCTGGGAGTAAGCCAAGAAATTCTTCAGAAATACATCAGAAAAATCAATAACAACAGAATATTATTCAAATCGACGTGTCTTTATTCAAATCCATAACATGGATTAAGAAAACTTGACATCCGTAATAAAACGAATGACTTCATGGCTTTGATATGAAAATGTTTGATTACAATGGTTTGATTGCTTTGAATTCAATAACAAAGTTTGCTTAGGAATATGAAAACTAACAACCTTACAAAAGCAATCAATTTGGCATGATGAGTAGTTAACCTTAAAATCACATCAAAAGCAAATATCTCTATAGAAATAAGGTTAACAGTAATGTGATAGTGCCAACCTGAATCAAACAAGATTTCTAAACAACAGATGTAATGAAAGTTTCTCCTAACTGATTCTCCATAAATAGGTCAAAGTCTAATTTCTCCGTAGTCAAGTTCAAACGCTGAGCGCAAGCAAGAGAGATAAAAGAATGGGTAGAACCCAGATCTAGTAAGGTATAAACTTCGCAAGAATTTATAATTAACTAACCTGCATAACTTCGTCGTGTTCCTCAGATTTTGACCGGCACACACAAACGCCTTCCAAGAACCGCTGACTTTGACTTTTCTCGGGACATCCTTTTTGAGTCACCATTCACGCTGGACTCGGTTTCGATATCGCATAACTCTCGAGCGATATGTCCTTCTTTTTTCCACAATTATAGCATACCTTGGAAGGCTTTCAACAGCTTTGACCTTATATGTCCCTCCTCTCCACATCTCAGTAGAAGATCTAACCGGCGATCGCTTCTTCCCTAGAATTTGTCGATAGTGCCGATGTCACTGACGCCTTCCCGCCATCGTTAAATCTTCTTTTTAGATCGACATCTCTTCCATAATATCAACGCTGTCAGCGCGCTTTTTACCCATGCATCACTCATTCTCACTGCTCGCTTATTTCTTCTTTCACCAGATTCCAAATTTTATCATCTTATACTCGCCAAAGAGTGCTTCGCTCAAGATCACGATCGGTAACACAAGCTTGAATCGTCAGATCCTTTTGCTCCACGAATCGCCTCGCAATTCTTTAGCCGCGCTTTCTAACTCATGAATACGATTTTGCAATTCTATATTTCATCATAAAATACCTCTAATAAACTCTCTTCAGTACCTCTTCTTCTTCTCTTCTTCCTCACTCTCACCGTTACCTCTCACGATTATCTCTAAAAATCGCAACTATCAATTCTTCACTCACCACATGGATATCTCTAATTCTTTCTTCACCGACATCACATTATCCTCGTCATGGATTAGAGGTGTCTCCACGATCTCATTCACTCCATCATTAACGCTCTCAGCAAAATGCATTCTAAAAAACTATCATAAAACAAGGGTTAATTAAATAAATTAATAAATCACATAATATCCCTATATACGACCAACCAACAAATAAGCTTAGTAGGACACACTAGCTAAGGATTTACTCTGCCTCTCCTCCTAGTTTTATTCCCCGATCTCCGCCAGAGATCATATCCCTAAGCTCGATATTAACCATGACGCCCCCAAAATAGTATACACAACACCCATTCTCGAGTCGCCAAATACATGGTACAAGAAACAAACTACAACTTTATTAATACAAATGTCGTGAAATACTACGACAATATATAATAAGTTTAAATACAAATATTATCTTCTAGACAATATCTATACTCAAATAAATCCTCATCACATTTATCGATACATTATTTTACAAAATGGTGAGGACTACTAAACAACTCTCTCTAAACCTTCATTCCATACCCCACTAAGTACTTCGCTACATTCTCGCCTCCCGAGAAGAAAAAAAATGGAACAACAAGGAAAAGGGTGAGCTCAACTAGCCCAAGAAGAATATTACGACTAAGATAATATACAACAAATTATCGTTAGTCTCCAACAGGAAAAAATCTGATAGAATACAATAGACAACAAGTTTTGATCAATATTCGCAGCGAAATAATAATTCATGTAAGAGTTACGTAGAGAATGAAATCTACTATAATCTATGAATTTAATAAATTCATCATCAATATTTTATCCTCAGAACATCAATCAATATTCATCTCAAATCAAATATTCATCTTTGCACTACAAGCCAAAGATATTCATCAATCTCCATATGTTCATCTCAACACTGCTCATCTTTGCACTAAAGTCCAAAGATATTCATCACTATGTTTCATTTAAACACCGCTCATCTTTGCACTACAGCCAAAGATATTCTTCAGAATCATTCATCTTCTGCACTACAAAAGCCAAAGATATTCAATAATATCATCATTTAAGACCGAGGATGATGAAAATATTTTTAAAGAACTAATCCAAAGGAAACAAAATGACAAGGATTAAGGATTAAGGATTCATACTTGGTTTTATCCATGTCCAAAAATACCTCAAAAATAATCATAGTGGTGTAAAATTCAAGAATGATCAAAACACGGATACAATCAAAGCTAGTATCCGTATTAGATATTTTGGACGAAAAGAAGAAATTTTATTTTTCGATGAATAGTACCAGATACGTGAATAGTGTCAGATATCGTGAATAAAGGCCGATATACGTGAATAGTAAATCTCTACCAAAAGATAGAAATTCCACAAAAAACATTTTCACGCTTCATTAATAGTACTCGTGAATAAGAATCGTGAATAAGAACTCATGAATAAGAACTCGTGAATAGAACTCATGAATAGTAACCCCGATATGAAAAAGTTCCAAATTTGATAAAAACTTCAGATCAATATTTCAAAGATAATGATATCAAGAAATAATATCATTACGAAAAAAAAATAATATCCCTTACCTCAAAGAATCAAGATTTCTAAGGAAAGGCTCAAGTGATGTCAAATGAAACTTGTACCGAATAAAGAACTCTCAAAGTATCTAAATACTCACAAAATACGCCAATAATATAGAGAGAGAAAGAGAGAAAACTTTGTTTCGTGTGTGATTTTCAATTCTAACTTAAATTTCATTTATAGAAAATGTTAGCCCACCAAGGCATTTGACTCAAGCACGATGGCTTTTTACCTCGCTACTATTGCCACCCACCACATTTGAAATAAAATTCAGCACATTTCTTCACCAACCACAAGTGGGGCCCACTCAATTCTAGAATTTTCCACCAAAATCAATTATAAACCTAATTTCCTAATCCGACACCTCTTAAAATTCATAACAAATCATTCGTGAATTTTAATCTGCTCAAAATTTGTGGACATATACTCAACTTATGTATGTATAACATACCCAAAAATTACTACAATCCAACTACGGATTAAAAATTATAACCCCTAAATATATCTCAAAACCCCGATTTAATTTTTAATACCTCCAATCCGATAAAATACCGATAAAACACCTCAACATTAATTCCTTCATTAATAACCACATAAATAAATCCATCATTTATATTCATATAAAATAAATATTTCTTTATCATATGAATCAATAATTAATTATTCACAAATAATATTACGTAATCACAATTATGACAACCAGTCGCTCCTCAGAAAGAGGGGGCTTTCAATAAGGATCTCTCTCATCGCGCAATTAATTAGTGACCAAACCTCCTTATGTAACTTTCTAGACATCGCCAATAATGTTATCTAATAATATTATTCAAATAATATGAATTATTGATCCGATAATGGGAAATATCAGCAAAGGACAATTATCAAACAACAATAATATAAAATATCAACGCAAAGAATTATCAATCAATAAAATAAAATATCAATAAGAATTCATCGTGAAAATTATCGAGTAAAGCCATCTTACGTATTTAATCAATAATTCAACAATACTCAGGCAATACCGCAGGTGCATCAGGCAACCACGCCAGACATCGTATTTTAACCACCGGGTATTCCAATGCCTTAATTCAGAATAACTACGCCAATTATTTATAACCACCCAAACTTTGTCGCTTTCCTCATCCAATCGCTTCATGGGGCCATATACGGTCGGGTCGTACCGTCGCATTTAATATTCCCCACAGCATTTAATATTCCACGACCAAACGAATATTCCCTACAAAAAATGAATATTTTATAACCACTTCTTATTTTGAAATATTTATGATTTAACCCTTAACTATCCACATTAATCAAATCAACCCTTACTATTTCAAAATAATAAATAAAGGAAATTCCTTTTATTTAAAATCAACCCTTACTATTTCAAAATAATAAATAAAGGAAATTCCTTTTACAATCCGATCGATAACTTCAACTTTAGCCAACTCAACATAAAAAATCTTACTTAATCATGGTAGCTTTTCATGCATCACGTAGCAAGGTTGAGCTTTGCATAATAACATCACGTAGCAATATATAATAACATGCTCAACATATATCTCATAAACATTGGACTAACATAACATACATGTTACAGTTCATATAACAAGTATAAAGATTGAGTTCCTTACTCAATCAGCATGTTTTACTCAATCAACGTAGTCATAAGTTGACTAAAACATTTCATACATTCAACATATATATAACACATCATGCTCTTTTCAATAAAGATTAAAAATAGTTAATCACCAAGTTCATATAGCAAATAGGAACTGAAAGACTTGCCTTGATCGTTGTTTACCAATAACAGTTTAACAGCTTGCAGTTATCTGCACTTCACATGCCCTACATATTTATATAATCATATACATCAACTATTAGTCACATAGCAATGCATAGTAGTTATAATGTAAACTTTACTCTACGTCTCATAACCCTTCCTATCATAAATACACAATGTTCAATTTGATTTTGTTAACTTTTGACTTATATCTCACTATATTTCATATTTGAAGTTCATTCAAGTGTTTAAGTCTTCCTAGGACTACTTATTGGTTTTATATTAACACTATTCAATATCATATAATATTCATTTCATTTGATTTAAAACACTTTTTACTTTCATTATCACTTATCACGACGTTTCGACATTTATTCGTCACACGCCCAATTTGTCTCTCTTGTGTGTGGTTAGTATGCGTATTCAACTTATCTAATATATCATTTATTAATGTTAAGCATCATTATACTTCATAATATTCATGTTCTATAACTTCGAACAACATCTATTATCGTCAAGAGCACTACACTTTCATACGTGCATGCTTGACGCCCTCTGATTGCCTCCGAAAACACAATAGTCTAAAAGATGACCCTTTTGACCCATTTTACAGACCTCAAATTGATATACTTCAACAATAAAAGTTGTAGGTCTATTCGTCCTCATTCCGGATCATCTTGAATCACCTCAATCGGAGTTCGTATGAAAACGTTATACCTATTTTACTAAAACAGGTTAAAGTAGTCACACCTGACATACTTTGGGCATAGCTTCGCCCAATCAAGCCTTGGGCACAGCGCAGCTATGTCCTATAGCGTAGCTATGCCCCAAATGACTTAGGGCATATCGTAACTGCGCCCGTTAGCAGAAACGGGACCTGAAGCTATTGTTCTTCGCGATTTTTGACCTTTTTTGTCCTACTAATTTTCATAACTTGAGTTATACACATCCAAATTAGTCCATTTTTAATTTTATGGATTCGTAATTAATAGAAATACAACATACTAGAATTCTAACCATTTATAAAAATATTAACCAACCTAAAATTTGACCCAAAACACATGTTCATACACTACTTTCATGTTTTTAACATCTCTAGCGAATTTGATCGCCACGATTTCATTACTTAACCAATTCACACGATTTAAACTACGTTGTTTTCGTTTCTTCACATACTAACATAATCCAACATCAATTTATAGATTATAGCAAGTATTGATCATGAAATTTTGTACTTTCTAAGCCATATCCTATAAACATAAACACTGTTTTTACAATTCCTTCCTATAATCCCAATTCTCACGAATTTGACAAACAAGTATCAATCATATATGATGGTTAATAGATTATACATACCCAATAATCTTTACAAACCAATTCTTTACTCAAATCATGCACCATAACCAATTAAAGAGAAGAAGTTTTGATAAAACACAACTAAGAACTAGGGCTATAATATTACCTTTTTAATTTCTCCATAAGCTTAATTAGAGGATGAGAATGGCTTAATTATCTTTCCTCTCCCTTCTTTGATTCTCACAATCACCCTTTTTTCAATTTAACAAAGGATTTCTTCTCTTTCTCTCTCAATTTCTCTCATATTCTTTGTTTTCTCTATTCTTAGGCTTTAGGAACAAAACACGTATATCAATATAACTGATATAAACATAATACGTATGCATTATGGGTTCTTCAGTTACAATAACAAAGGGTCAATAAGCCATGTTTGGCTAGCACCCAAAATCTCATTTTTCAATTTATTTTAACACTCCTCTATTATATGGTACATTTGTCACACATAACCAAACCTAATCTTATAATTTCATATTAAGTTACATTGTGTTTATTAATGACTTAATTTATCAAATCACTCCTTATCATCATAATAAATTTATTTAATAAATTATTCATCCTCTAATTTAATTATTTAATTAAATTAGAGCCTTGTCATTCCATTAGCGTAATAAAATATGCACTTGATTATAAAATTGTTTATCATCAATTTACTTAATATTATCATACATGAATAAATTATTCCATAATAATTTCCATCAAATATTTACTTTATAAAATAAATATCTCAACTAAAATATTTATTTTACTAGATAATTATCTTAACTATTTATAAAATTCACAATTAAATTACATTAAAATATTACATTTATATGTAACACATTACCCTCTCATTATATTAAAATAAATATAGTTACAATAATTCACTATTTTAATTAAGTGAATTACTCTCAATATTTATGAAATTTAATTAATAACAATTCCATTGCCAATAAGGCATAATAATCAAATTATAGTATTTTATACTCAAACTCAAAACATCTCATAATAAGAATTTTAATTATTAAATTCTTTTTTAATAACTTATAAAAATTTGGGTTGTCACATTCTTCCCTCCTTATAAGGATTCCGTCCTCGGAATCACCAAAACCCTACCTTACTTAGGTTTTCATCAAATCTCTTTGTTGAATAACTTCAACACTTTACCTTAATATAGGTTTTATATTTCCTACCCCCAACATTGTTGATAATAAATTCTTTTAAGTTTTATTTCATAACTTTCCCTTGAACTCAATTATATTTTGAGTATTATATATTCTTTAACCCATTCATTTCCTTTTCTAAGGATCGTTATCATAAACACTCAGGCTATTACATTCACCAATTCTTCTAAGAATTTCGTCCTCGAAATTTTATTTATTAATCTTCATTCATTCAATCTATCAAAATAGATTTTATGTTAATATTTTATTCATTCATTGGGTTCTAAAACCACTTCTTTCCACAAAGATCTTTCTACAATTATTAAACTTTTCTATTAAAAGTTTTACATTATTCTTTGATAACCCATCTCCTTCTCATTTCAAAATTTATTTTCTCATCTATTCAACATATCCATCATTCAGTGTCGCATTCTATGACTTACTTCTTTCTAAGGAATATCATCCTTGCCACATTCGCCTTTTAGAATAGAAAGAATCTTCCACAAATGCTCAATAATTGGGAAGCAGTAAGAATAACTCAAGAATTTTAAAAGATTCTAAATCATGCTGAGGGGTCATAAGACCTTGAACTACGTCCATGGTTATAAGTACTCTTTCAACTTAAACCTTAACAGTCATTAGACTATAGGGACTCCTGTACTTAGGGTGTTAAGCCCTTCGTACGATGTATTATGTACAAATATTTAAACGCTATGCGTATGTCCATAGTTATAAGTAATCTTTCAACTTAAACTTTAACAGTCATGAGACTATAGGGACTCCTCGTACTTAGGGTGATCAGCCCTTCGTACAATGTATTGTGCACAAACATCTAAACGCTTTCACGTAATCCCCTATAAAAGGGTTGTTCATCTCAACTTTTTAACATCTGAATCCGCACCTAAACAATTTGGTTTGGCATAGTTTGACAAAAAACGCTTGAATTACATGAACATCTTTCAATATTCGTCTAGCTGAATCAAATAGCATAGGCTTCTACAATAATTCGGACATCAATCAAAATATACATATACATATATATTCTCATATCTTAAAGAAATCTCAAAAATCTTCTTTTTTTATGACGTCATGATACCACACTGTATTTACAGTCCGTTTGAGGATTCCGTTATTTGGTGATTTTATCATACTACATCATACCATATATCAATGACGATCCTTAGATCACATCCAACACTAAGTAATACTTTGTATTGATGACTCCATCGCTTTTTATCATCTCTCGCACTGTGTTCCATAATGCATTGATGATATAAAAATATATTTTGATATATTTCAAATCATTTTTGTCTAGCCGAAGCAATTAGTATAGACATACGAATAACGATATTATTTTTAAAACTCATTGGTTTCATCATATGATCCAATGTTTTTCAAGAAAAATAGAAGTGCAAACATCAGCATGAAGTCAATAAATTTCAAAAGTCTAGCAAAGCTAGAAGATTTGGAATATCTAATTTTTCTCTATCAATTTAAATCTTTATACTAAATATTCTTATATTTCAACTTATAATTCTCCTATATCCCCAATATAGTTCATCAAACTTACTACACATTAGAAATCCAGGAACTTGCCATAATAATATGAGTTTAAGAACTTGTCCTAGTCAGACCATAGGCGTCTATTTGTTGAGGGGTTCAAAACATACCATATTATTATAAGTCACGAACTTACCATATGCATTAGTTTTAAGAACCGCACCTAATCCTAATAATATCTGACTAATCTTAATAGTTTCTAACTATCAAATATACACATGAGAAAAGAATCACCTTTTCACCACATACACATTGATAGCGCAACACCAACAGTCCAATGGTTATCAATGTGATAAACTGAGTGCAAGCACAAAACCCTCACCCATACAAAGATTTGTACAACTTAGCCATCACATGAGTCCTTAATTGAAATCCCACCTAACTCTATCTTACTCTTAACTTGCTCTTTGCTCGATACGAATACCTCGTATCCAATTATCAATAACTCCTTATGAGTTTATCTTGTACTTTTTCATAGTTCATCATCTTCATAGCATCAAGCTATAATTATTTAAACATTACAGACCATCTTTATTTTATAACTTAAACTGATCACGTCGTGATCTTATTCTATAATCATCTCCCTTAAAATTCTTTTCATAACTCGTGATCATTTTGTTTTACGATCCTCTTTCTTTCCTTTTTCATCATACGTATCCATTTTCTATACTTGGTACACATCGACTCACTAATAGTTTCAATATGGTACGCTGAGTGGTTTCCCACAAACAACCAACAAACTAGGTTTCGAGTTGCTAGTTCGTATATACCTCCGCTCTATGAAGGAATCATTTAGCCCAGTTACCATACATCAACTATTAAAGAGTACAATTGTACCATACTTAAATATAACCTTATATTCTTAACTTCTTTATTATTCTCTTCTTATAGACATTGTCTATTTATTATCACCTTACATCCTTATTATTGGAGTTGGGTAACCCCACATTCATACTTCTTATAACTCAGCGAGATTCTTCTTTGAATCCTCTCACGCATGTTTTAATCCCTTCTTTATAAATTTCTTAAATTACATCTTATTGTTCAAACTCTATCTGAGCTTATTCTTTAATTATCTTCACCTTCCTTCCCTAAGGTTATAGCTTAAGGTACTCCTACCTAAGGTTTATAACCTACAGCTTTGATACCAACTGTAACGACCCCAAAATTCATACAATTTAATTATTAACTTCGGTCGTTAATAATACGTCTAACTTCTGATTTTACATCATTATTCGATGTTAAACTTTATAAAATACGGAATAATTAAAACTTTTATGTCTTCTTACTTTAATTCCCTGAATCAAAACCTTTATCAACTACATGTCTTTGAATCAATCTTATTTTATGATTCACTTTATCACTATTATTATATAAAATTTTACATTTCAATCCCATAACCTTTACATATCAGATAACTCTAACTTTAGCTTTACAACTCAACATAAAACTATACATCATAAAAAATTTAGTACATCTCATGAATCTTAATCATGGTATAAAGTAATGACAACTTTAGTTAAAATATTAATCTTCGTGTATTATTTCTGATCCACGTCATTCAAGTAGCACATAGTGTTACCTTCAATCCTTCACCTGCAAAAATGGTTATTTGCAAGGTTGAGCTCGACAAAATTTCAAAGAAAATCTAATAGCTTTTCATGCATCACGTAGCACATAATAACATGCTCAACATATATCTCATAAACATTGGATTAACATAACATACATGTTACAGTTCATATAACAAGTATAAAGATTGAGTTCCTTACTCAATCAACATGCTTTACTCAATCAACCTAGTCATAAGTTGACTAAAACATTTCATACATTCAACATATATATAACACATCATGCTATTTGTAATAAAGATTTAAAACAGTTAATCACTAAGTTCACATAGCAAATAGGAACTGAAAGACTTGCCTTGATCATTGTTTACAAATAACAGTTTAACAGCTTACAGTTATCTGCACTTCACGTGCCCTACGCAATTATATAATCATAAACATCAACTATTAGTCACATAGCAATGCATAGTAGTTATAATGTAAACTTTACTCTACGTCTCATAACCCTTCCTATCATAAATACACAATGTTCAATTTGATTTTGTTAACTTTTGACTTATATCTCACAATATTTCATATTTTAAGTACATTCAAGTGTTTAAGTCTTGCTAGGACTACTTATTGGATTTATATTAACACTATTCAATATCTTATAATATTCATTTCATTTGATTTAAAACACTTTTTACGTTCATTATCACTTATCACGATGTTTTGACATTTATTCGTCACACGCCCAATTTGTCTCTCTTGTGTGTGGTTAGTATGCGTATTCAACTTATCTAATATATCATTTATTAATGTTAAGCATCATTATACTTTATAATATTCATGTTCTATAACTTATAACAACATCTATTATCGTCAAGAGCACTACACTTGCATACGTGCATGCCCGACGCCCTCTGTTTGCCTCCAAAAACACAATAGTCCTAAAGATGACCCTTTGACCCCTGTTACAGACCTCAAATTGAAATACTTAAAGAATAAAAGTTGTAGGCCTATTCGTCCTCGTTCCAGATCATCTTGAATCACCTCAATCGGTGTTGGTATGAAAACGTTATGACTATTTTACTAAAATAGGTAAAAGAAGTCACACCTGACATACTTTGGGCACAGCTGCGCCCAATTAAGCCTTGGGCACAGCACAGCTACACCCCAAATAAATGAATGCATAGCGTAGCTACTCCTGTGAGCAGAAACGGGACCTGAAACTATTGTTCTTCGCGATTTTTGACCCTTTTTCTTCTACTAATCTTCATAACTTGAGTTATGCACATCCAAATTAGTCCATTTTTGATTTTATGGATTCGTAATTAATAGAACTACAACATACTAGAATTCTAACAATTTATAAAAACATTAACCAACCTAAAATTTGACCTAAAACACATGTTCATACACTACTTTCATGTTTTTAACATCTCTAACGAATTCAATCGCCACAACTTCATTACTTAACCAATTAACACGATTTAAACTACGTTGTTTTCGTTTCTTCACATACCAAAATAATCCAACATCAATTTACAGATTATAGCAAGTATTGATCATGAAATTTCATACTTTCTAAGCCATATCCTATAAACATAAACACTATTTTTACAATTCCTTCCTACAATCCCAATTCTCACGAATTTGACAAACAAGTATCAATCATATATAATGGTTAACAGATTATACATACCCAATAATCTTTATAAACCAATTCTTTACTCAAATCATGCACCATAACCAATTAAAGAGAAGAAGTTTTGATAAAACACAACTAAGAACTAGGGCTATAATATTACCTTTTTAATTTCTCCAGAAGCTTAATTAGAAGATGAGAATGGATTGATTATCCTTCCTCTCCCTTCTTTGATTCTCACAATCACCCTTGTTTTCAATTTAACAAAGGATTTCTTCTCTTTCTCTCTCAATTTCTCTCCTATTCTTTAGGAACAAAACACGTATATCAATATAATTGATATAAACATAATGCGTATGCATTATGGGTTCTTTTGTTACAATAACAAAGGGTCACTAAGCCATGTTTGGCTAGCACCCAAAATCTCATTTTTCAATTTATTTTAATACTCCTCTATTATATGGTACATTTGTCACACATAACCAAACCTAATCTTATAATTTCATATTAAGTTACATTGTGTTTATTAATAACTTAATTTATTAAATCACTCCTTATCATCATAATAAATTTATTTAATAAATTATTCATCCTCTAATTTAATTATTTAATTAAATTAGAGCCTTGTTATTCCATTAGAGTAATAAAATACGCACCTATTATAAAATTGTTTATCATCAATTTACTTAATATTATCATACATGAATAAATTATTCCATAATAATTCCCATCAAATATTTACTCTATAAAATAAATATCTTAACTAAAATATTTATTTTACTTGATAATTATCTTAACTATTTATAAAATTCACAATTAAATTACATTAACATATTACATTTATATGTAACACATTACCCTCTCATTTTATTAAAATAAATATATTTACATTAATTCACTATTTTAATTAAGTAAATTACTCTCAATATTTATGAAATTTAATTCATAACAATTCCATTGCCAATAAGGCATAATAATCAAATTATAGTATTTCATACTCAAGCTCAAAACATCTCATAATAAGAATTTTAATTATTAAATTCCTATTTTAATAATCTATAAAAATTTGGGTTGTCACATTAGCTTTAGAGATGTTATCTATTACTTTGAGAGCAACTCCTTTGTCCTTCTTTCTTCCTTCAAATAGAGTCTCTGCTCGCTGAGTTAGCTCCAGTTCATAGGTGAGAAGGTTGCCATATAATTGTTGAACAGTCATTTCATGGATATGATTTGATTCTCTGATGGCAGTGGTTTTGGCATCCCACTTATTGGGTAAAGCTCTCATGAACTTTATGATCAGATCTTTATTTGGATAGATCTTTCCAAACGCTCGAAGAGAGTTGAGCAGAATGTTGAATATCTCATAAGTGGAAATGACATTTTCACCTGGAACATGGAAAAACATTTCATATTATTGAGTCAGAAGAGATTATTTGTTTTCTTTGACTTCTTCAGTTCCTTCGTGCAGAATGAGAAGTGCTTCCCATACTTCCTTTGTAGTTTTATTGTTGACCACATTTTCAAAAAGATCATCTTTTAAAGATTAGAACAAAATGTTCTTGGCCTTTTTGTCGAGTTGGACAACTTTCTTTTCGTTCTCAGTCCATTCTTCTTTGACCATGATTTCAACTCTGTTTGGATCGTCTAGAGTTGGTGCAAGCTTTGTTGGAACGTAGGGCCCATTTAGAACAGTTTCAAATAGATCTTCATCTATTGAATCTATGTAGGCTTGCATACAAACTTTTCAGTTGGCAAATTTATCTTTGTTGCATATTGGTGGCTTGCTACCTCCTCCAGTCTTTGATTCGCTTATCAGCTGTGCTATTAGATCTACTCAAGCTTTGTAGGCTGATTAAGAGAACCTGTTCTGATACCAATTGTTAGTTCCCAGAGACACAATAGTTATCTAGAAGGGGGGGGGGGTTGAATAGATATTTTAATATTTATTTTGCAAAATACTTGTCAGATTTGTTAATGAACTAATCACAGTGAATTTAGCTTTTGTTTGTTTTCCCTTTATGATAAAACGAGTTAATAGAAGATAAGCAGTTAAGACAGATATAGCAGTTATAGCAAAAATATAAGAGACACGATGTTTTTAAGTGGTTAAGAGCACTCAAGGCTCCTAGTCCACTCTTCTACTCCTTGAGAAGGAAATCCACTAAGGATATCTTTACAATCTTTGAATCTCGCAGATTCTTTCAAGACCAGAAGTCTTGGAACTTCTTAGTTCACTCGGAACTCTTCAAGTCCAGCAGACGTGGAACTTCTTTCTTTTCTTTAAGAATCGTTGAGTTCTTGAATGATGCTACTCAGTTGTCGTTAAGCTTTTGTTCACAAGAACTGACCAGCTGAGCAAGCTTCCTTTTCAGATCGTAGAGTTGTGAATTGAGTGTTCTTCAGCTTTTTGTTCAATGCTTGCTTATCTCTAGCATCTACATCTGATTTGAATATAAGGTGCCTTTAAAATGTATTCGCTTAAAGGCATCCGTTGAAGCATTAATTGTATTTGATATTTCTGAGCACTGATGGGGACTTTCTATAAATCTTCTGATTAGCCATCTGGCCCCACTGACACAGCATACTGTTGTCTCACCTAACACCTGAAAAGGTGTCTTCAGCTGACCTATAGTACTTTCTTTAGCTTCTTCAATACGTTTCTTTGTTATATACTAAGGATGAGTGTTGAGTCATTGGGATTCCCCAGAGCCTCAACGTCTATAATCCATTTCATATTTGTTGTATTTTATTCTTTAACAAATGGACAGAGCTCTATGCTTCTGATGCAGACAAAGGATGTACTACGATAATGATCATGGTGCCTTGCCATATTGGTGCTTGTTTCGGTTAAGATAGTGGAGAGCGCTATGATTTCTATTAAGCATTGGTAAACTACGATCTTTTCTTGCTTGACTTGCAGACTCTAAGCTTCCAAGAGCACACTACAATTTTTGAGTTGGCTCGACAGCCGTCTGGACCACTCTACATCGAGAGGCCCTCCAAAGTAGACTGACTACGATTCTCGATGCTCTACGATTTTTCCTTGGCTTTTGAAATCTCTTGACTAGCTCGATAGACTATGATTCTGTTAAAGCCTATCTATTACATTTCAAGGGATAGATCAACCTAACATCTTTGATCTTTTCTTATATACATTCAATTACAGAATGATAAACATTAAAGCTCAGATCAATGTAACAAGTTTGATCTACCACTAAGTCTTTAATTGTACATATATATTCCTTGAAGGACTTTTCATATAAACATGAATATTTACTTTCAACATCAAATTTAAATATGCAGTTTCCCAACAAAAATCTCAAGTAACGAAGTTATGTCAAAATTTATGAGATTAGACGATAATCGTCGAAATCGTGAAATTCTCAAAATGAAAGTCAAAAGTCAACGTTTAACTCGAAAACTTTAGTTTTCGTTGGCGTATCGTAAAATATTGCATTTAAGAGTTGTGGACTCAAGAATGGTTGAATTCCGACTTAAAACGAAGAAACGTGCTATGAACGTTCACAAACGTTTAATAAACGCGTAATAAGGAACTTAAACAATGAATTTAGTGTTAACGGATTCAGAAATGTAAGTTGTCTTAATGAAATTGTAGTATACAAGATATGCGAGATAACAACTTTTGAACGAGCTCATTCCGACTTATAACGATTAAGTTTCAAGCCAGGAAAGGATTGGAATTGGAAAATTTAAAAAAAATTCAAAGGCTCGTGGTCACGGCCATGATTACCACCCAAGCCTATGAACATGGTGCTACTGATGCCATGCCTGATCCCGAGACATCGATAAGTCATACTTGCATGTAGCACATATACAAAGGAAATTGGCGTAGCCAGACTCGAGATTAAAGCGAGGTAGAGAAGAAGGTTAATAAATATAAAGGAATGGAAGTTAATTGAAGGTGAATTATGACCTTAATTAACCTAAAGTAACCTCATAAAGGATGATTAAAACCTTAAGATTAATAAGTAAAGGTGAACAAAAAGTTACGAAAACGTTAATTATAACAATTCAAGATTTTATTTGTAATTTAAAATATTTATTAAATTAAATAAATATTTTATTGATGTGGTTGATGTTAGTAGATATTTGTTAATTAAATTTATTAGATAATATTCTAATTTAATTTAATAGTTGGTGAGTTATTAAAGATTAAATGAATTGTTATAGTGTTGTTTTAATTTAATACTTAAAGTGGTATGTGTAATTATTAAATAAAATTATAATGAGATTACAATTTTGTTTTATTTGTTTAAGTGGAAAATTTATTTAATATGTTTTAATTTGTTTATGGAACTTCAGTTGGATATGGAAATCTAAATAAATAATATGGGATTATAAACTATAAACTAAATGATTTATTAAAATAAATTAAAGTAGTTTTAAATGGTTTACCCAGAATAAGGCTTAAATATATTAAGTCTTTATTTTAAAAGTGTTTTGCCAAACAAAGCCTTATGGCTTTTGAATTTTGAATTTAAATTAAAATAATAATAAAAATAAAATATATTAAATTTTTATAACCGATAATTTATTTTAATCGTTATTAAAACGTCGGTTTTTAGACGTTTGGGTTTATACGCGTTGGTTTTATGTTACGTGAAAAGAATTGGCTTAAGCCTAAGAAGAAGAGAAGAATGGAGAGTTTACAGAGAAGAATTTGAGAGAAAGAGAGAGCTTGATAAAGGAGAGAAAGACTTCTGTGATTCCAAACAATTTTGTGTTTTATCAAAGATTATCTCCAAGCAATTGAAGGTATAACCTCTCAACCTTGAATTTTAGTTTATTAAAAGAGTTCATGTTCTTGAGTTTTAATTTTTCGTAATTGTATGTTTGATGAATTGTTGTTAGACAAACTGATTTACGATGTTTATTAACAAATTGTGATGTTAGAATTAACATCTAGACAAGGAATTAGGGTGCTTATTATGTTCAAAAGAAAGAAAATAGATTATAGTGATATATATATATATATATATGGCTTATTTTGAAGTCAAAATTGATGTTTAATTCATAGTGTAATGTATAAATTGTGACATCCCGAGAATTTAGAAAATTATTAAAATCATAATTGATTAATTTAAGGTTCAATATTAGGACCTAGACTGAAAATAAGTGTATGGAATTGACAGTTTTGTAAAGGAATATTAAGGATTTCAAAATTCTGTGAAGGATTTTGGTGGATTTAAAATCTTTTGGTGGAGAATTATCAAGGTAAGTATTTAAGTGTATAAGAAGCTATGTATGTGATTTTACGTGTACATTAATTGTTTATGTGCTCAGTTTGTGATTTAAGATCAAGGAATTGATTTGATAGGTTATAACTTTAGTAAACCCTAAAGCTGGGTTAAAAACATCATGTTTAAGTTAGAAAACTCTAACAATTGTTTAGAAACCCTAACGATACGTCCGGAAACCCTAATTTTAGTTCCGGAATCCGATACCCTAATTCGAAATCTAAAAACCCTAATTTGGAAATTCAAAAGCTAAGTATAAATGGCTAAGTGTTATAAGTTATGGAATAATAGGGAAATATCCAAAATACCATTCGAATTATAGGGAAAAAGACCAAAATACCCTTAGTAGGTGCGAAATGACGAAAATGACCAAAATGCCCTTTTAGTAAAACTTAAGTAAAAGATATACCAAATCTTGGTGACTCGCTACTCTAGCTTATCCCATGTGATAAAATCTCAACCAAATCTAATCTTTGTGGACACCTAGAAACATTATATACAATGGATCAAAACATAAGAGATTTAAAGTAAGTAAAAATCTTACTTTACTTCTCATTATTGCCAAGACCCTTCTCTCTCCTAAATTTCAAAATCTAGAGTGAGAAAGAGTGAGAAACAAAACCAATATAGCTTCATAGCCTACCAAGAACTAGATCAAGATCAGAAATCAAAAGGATCAAAGCCTAAGAGGTATAAAACCCTAATCTTGTAAATCTTTGTGTTTCATGTTATGTGTTGTTGTTTGTTGTTTAGAAGTTGTGTTTAAGGATTTTGTTTAGTGATCTATGATGTTACATCATAGATCCATAACATCTAGAAGCCAAAAACTAAGTTTTTCAAACTGACCATGAACCTTAATTTTAAGGCCTGACAGCCATATGTCAGGGTCTATAGATGTGTTTGTGTTTAGTGTTAGGTGTGTTAGTTGTTATAGACTTGTTCTGTGCCATGAGGAGAGTAGACTGGAAGTGGAATCACATCCATACCATGTCTAGATCTCAAGTTATAAGCAGTCAAACATGGTTGATCGACCATGACCAACTGGATTTATGGGCAACCTAGAAACCCAGAATGCTCTGACAGACATTTTCAAGGCCATGAATCTTGCTTTCTTTGGTAATATTGGACAAGTTATTGTTTTGATCTTGTAGACCGGTATAAGTACTACACAATCATGCTAATAGATCGCCCAAATCTTTCATATAATCAAAGTTGTGTGTGGTCAAACCGGCGTTGACCAACTGCCTAGGACTAAATCTGAAAAACCCAAAAATTGTGAAGAACAGATTTCTGACAGGGTTTGACCGGCCTTGATCTCTCACCTACGATGTTCTCTGACTGATTTAGTGTTATGTAGTTGTTCCTTATCATGATTACTACCGGTATGAACCAAAAAAACACTTAAGTGATGAACAGAACCCTAGAGAAAATCAAGCTTCAAAGTGGCACCATGAACTGTCTGGGTTTCTGGGTTACCCAGAAAACCCAGAAGAGGTCTGACAACGATTTGGAGAGCTTAGATCTCTCTGATCTGTTGTAGAATGACCATGCAACTTGATTTTAATTGTAGTATTACACATATACTAGATGATTGATATCATTAGCTGCTCCGAAAACATTAGGATCATAGATTAAATTGTGGTCAAACTAGCTATCTTGTTAAATGACGTTGCATGTTCTTAGTTGCTGAAGAACACCTATAGTGACAGTTCTATCTCTATAGGGCCCTTTAGTGACACTTAATTTTTGAAAATTAATTATTTTATTAAATAAATAGAAAAAAATAGTTTTAAATTATTAAAAATACCTAACAAAATCTTAAAAATTATTTTTAAGCCTAAAATGGGTTTTAATAATTTTGAATATATTTCATAAATATTAAGTAATTTTGAAATATTAATGGTATTTAATTTATTTAATTATAATATTAAATTAATTACTTAAAATGATTTTAATACTTTAAAAAATCATTTAAAATATATTATGGTGTTAGAAACTATTTTAAGTTATTTTTAATAACTTTTGATATTTTGTGATGAATTTCATTAATAAATTCATATTAATGGTAATTGATTTATTTATCTGGATATATTAAATAAATTATGGAAAAATAGAATTAATGTTTTAAAAATCATATAAAAATGGTTTAAGTGTTATAAAAATATTTTAAGTTATAAAATATAACTTTTGATATTTTGTCATGAAAATATTAATATTTTAATATTAATAGCAATTATCGATAATGGATTTAAAGGTTTAAAAATCATATAAATATGATTTTAAGGTAATAAAATATTTTGATATATTATAATATTATGTTATGATTTTCATTAATATTTAATATTAAATAAATATTAATGATAAGGGAATAATGTGGTATTTATATCATATATGTAACAATTCTAATTTCAAATTATAATTTTAAATATTTATTGAATTATATAAATATTTATTTGATGGATTTATTGTTGAAATTGATGAAATAAATATTTTATTAATGTGATTATTATTAGTAAATGTTTATAAATTAAATTTATTAGATAATATTCTAAATTAATTGAATTTGTAATTTAGAGAGTTGTAATATAACATGAGATGTTATATTATTGTTTTGATTTAATAATTTAAGTTTATATGTTAAATTATTAAATAAAATTATAATTTTGTGATATTTGTTAAAGTGGAATATTTATTTAAAATATAATATGTGATTAATTTATTTTATTAATGTTGGATATGAAAATCCAAATAAATAATATGTGATTATAAGTGATAAACTAAATTATTTATTAAAATAAATTAAAGGAGTTTAATTTAGTTTTGCCAAACAAGGCTTAAAATATTAAGTCTTTAAATTTTAAAGGGTTTTGCCAAACAAAGCCTTATGGCTTTTGGATTATTAATTTTTGAATTTTGAATTATAAATAAAATAAAATAAATAATAAATATAATATATTTATAACATAAAAATTAGATGTAGTAACTGACATTATGATTATTGTGCGTATTAAGGTTTATCAGTTTTTATTTTTACGCATTTGGTTATCATTTGGTCTTACGCCTTATTTGCTAAGCCTAGAGAATACAGAGAATTGAGAGAGAACTTGAGGGAGAGCTTGAGAGAATTGAGAGGAAGTTCAGAGTTTTCAAAGAAAATTCAGTGGTGTTAGCAAGGATTTTAAAGCAATAAAAGGTATTTTCCATAATCTCCATATTATATATATATGTATATGCATATATGAGTTTACGGCAAAAATGTTATATATTCTGTGAATTTCAAATTTGTTGAATTGTTGCTATATAATGGGATAATTTTTATTATACGTGTTGTGATGGTTGAGTTTGTATGTAAACAAGAATTTGCTATGCTAATTACAGTTTAGAAGTAGAAGAAAATAATGACAGTATATATTTTCTTATGTGGCTTGTGTAAGTACTAATTTTAGTGGTCAATTTGTATGTGGAACTGTAAATTGAGTCTTGTTCATGCTAGTTCGTTAAGAAAGCGAAGAGAACGTAGTTTGAACGAAGTGATTTGGTATAAAATTGAGATTTCAGTGATGATTTTTATCTAAGGAACTCAAAAATGAAGTTTTATATGAAAATATGGAATTTGAGGAAATTAAATTAGTTAAAATGGTTGTTAAATTGTTTTATATTGATGAATATGTTAGCAAACATGTTTGTGATAGTTCTATACCAATTGTACGTGTTAATATTACTGTTTGGTGGGTGAAATTCATGTTTGTTGGGCTAAAGTCTGCCATCGCTTCATTGTTGTCTCGCCTGTCTGCTCAGGCACCAAATAAGCAATATCTTTGATGTCAAGGCTAAAATCACAGCAATTGCTGGGTCCCAGTTCTGTATGGCGTGTTAAGCGCCATACCTTGTCCTGAGATAGTGAGTTCTGTTGTTGCTGCAGACCTTGGGATACCTCTATAACTTCGTTTAAGGTTATACTAATGTGTCAAGTATGTAGTAGGAAGGTTAAAACAGAACCATGATGTGTAATTGATAAATTCAAAGTTGTAAAAATAGTTAGTAAGTTATGAACGCATTATGTTATGACATGTTGTAATTTTATTAAGCATGATGAATAGTAAATAGATGTTGTGAAGGTTAACACTTATGAATTTCTGATATTTGTATAGTAGCATAAGACTTGTTCTAAAATAACAAGTCTAACTAGAAGAAATTGTTACTTTGATACGTGAATGTTAGTATATCTAATAGATTGTGGTTCTAAACCTATGTGTAGGTGAACATGAGTTTAATATTATAGCTTACGCTCGAGGCAAGTTTCTAAACTTATCTTTTTACGTTGAGCAAGCTCTTTAATCCTACTTTTACAATTGAGCAAGTTTTCTAACTCTACACTTTTGTTGAGCTAGTTCTATTATTACATTGTATAACTTAGTTCTTGTGATTGAGCAAGTTCTTGTATCTAGTTTGTTTATGATTTCAAAATCTTATTCTGATAATGAACAATTTATTCTTATCTTTAACTTGTTATCTAGCATTCAAGTGTACATATTCTGATATACTAATGTTGAATAAGTTTTATCATTTAAATTACTATTTGTTATGCATGCTACTACTCAATTCTAAATAACCTTGGCTTAAGATTGTTCAAGCAATGTACGTTATGATTATTCGATGTTTATGCTATTAGTTTATTCCTAAAGCATGATCTTAATTTACAATGTCAATTCAGTTATGATAATTCCATAGCATGACGTTATCAATATTGTATTCAACTAATCCTTAGTTGATGACCGTTGAATTCTAAATTACCCTTGAATTGTATCCAAACCAAACTTACTTTAGTGCGGACTTGTACTCTAAATACTGAGATGAATAACCCTATTATTAGGGGATAATTTATGCTTAGCGTTGAAATATTTGTGCACAATGCATTGTACGAAGGGCTGATCCCCTTAAGTACGAGGGGTCCTTATAGTCTTATAACTGTTAAAGTTTAAGTTGAAAGATTACTTACAACTGTGGACATAGTTCGTGGTGTTATGACCCTCAGATATATTTCTTATTTCGATTCCAGTTTTTGGTTATCATTGGTAGAGTATCATTCAGTTTTGATGAGCCTATTCATTGGCAGTTATTATATTCTTGTGGATTCATTGCTATATCCAGTGAGCATTTGTTTTGCTTACTCTTGCATAAATATAATCATTGCAGCTAAAGTTGAGAAGGTATAGGAACCTACAACTAGCAAAGGAAAGGGAAAAATGTACAAGTGATGAAGACTTGTAATTTTATTTTATTATTATGATGAAAGACTTTTAATTAATGATGTGATGTAATAATTTTATTTTCGCACTTGTATGATGTTTAAGGTTAGACAACCTGGGAAGATTTTATTTAATTATATAACCCTATTTAAAGGGAGGATTTATGATATAATTTTATCATATTTGGGTAGATAGATATGCATGAATGGAAAGTGAACACCAAATCTTGTGGGAATGAAGTACCTTGATTTGGGGATGTCACAATATAAATACGATATTAATGATTGAAAAATCATGATAAATGGTAATAATTATCTGAAAATTATTATGAGCCTATGAAAAAAAAATTGACTGATAATAAAATTATCTAAGTTAATTGTTAAGTGTTTGGACCGAGTCTTAATAATATTAGGTTCGAGAATAGTCCGACTAGACTATCGGGATGTCAGAATTATGTCGGATTCAACTCATACTGAAATAGTTTGACTTGATACCGAGTCTTAAGTAGTTTGTGGATTGATAGGGTTATGTGTTATGTGTTTAGGATTATTTTATAATTATATAACAGTATTATACTGTGATGATATAATTCTAATATTGGAGATCTATATTATCGATAATTGGTCTTTATATAAAGCGATATAGAATGTGTAGCAGTAATCAACCGAGCAAGCAAGTTTCTAACCTTGAACTTCTAATTATTGTGCAAGTTTTCTCTAAACTTGACCTCGAGTTGATCTTTCTTTTAATTATACTTATGGTTAATCATTGCTGATTACCATGTCTATGAATTGTTGAATATCCTTCTGTGCAAATAATACATGTGTTCATTAGGTATAAAAGGCTGATCACCTTCATTACCATGTAGTCCAGTTATAAATTGTTCATGTTCTTTCTTGACCATTCAATTCCTATTGACTTGGTCGTTCAATTATAAAAATTTGTGATAGTTCTATACCAATTGTACGTGTTAATATTACTGTTTAGTGGGTGAAATTTGTGTTTGTTGGGCTAAAGTCGGCTACTGTTCATTGTTGTCTCTGCCTCTATCTATGCACTAAGCAGTTCTTGTTGGCCCCGAGTGTCGTGTATGGGCGCAATGTGTCTTCTTCTGAGGCGTGAGTTCTCTTTGTTGTCATGGCTGATGTGACCCCAATCCGAGCCCCGGATCTGGTACAATCATTCTATAACTATTTGCGAAAGATATAAACATAAATTATTTATACAATACACTTTACAAACTATTCCCCGAAATTGAGTAACCTTAACTTATACACAATTCATAAACTATCTAATATATAGCATTATTATCAAACTATACTATTACAAATTAGCTGCACATTTTATCCCAAGCTGAACTTGGCATTATCCTTTTCCTGTATTCGAACATATTCACCTTATCTGCAATGTTTTTATCATGATATAGCAAGGGTGAGCATGAAAGTTGCCCAGTAAGTTTAAATTTTATTTAAAGATATATAATGATTGAAAGAGTCTCAATAATAAGTAATAATTCATCAATATAATTGAGAACTAAAGACGAACAAACTTTGTTCGAAATAAGTATTAAACATGAACAAATTTATATGGTAATGAAGGTGATCGACCTTTCATACCGACTTATACATGCAATATGTACAAAGTACAATTCTACATGGCAATCAGCAATGATTAACCATAAGCATATCTGAATGAAACAACTCTTAGTACAGTTAAGAAAAACTTGCCTGAACCGTTGATTACCATTACGCATTCTATATGGCTTTATCCGAAGACCTAATATTAGTAATATGGATCTCTAATATTAGAATAATATGATCACAATATAATACTATTATATATATATACATATAGAATAACCTAAACACATAACCCTATCAGTCTATAACACACATAAGACATAGCATCAAGTCAAACTATTTTAGTTTGAGTTAAAACCGACACAATTCTATCATCCCGACGGTCTAGTCAGACAAATATCGAGTTTAAATTCAATTAAACTCTGCCTAAACGCTTAACAATATCTTAGATAATTTTTTTATCAATAAAAATATTTTTCATAGGCTTATAATAATTTTCCGATAATTATTACCATTTATCATGATTTTTAAATCATTTATATCGTATTTATATAATATAAATACCACAATATTCTATTATCATTAATATTTATATATTATTAAATATTAATTAAAATCATTACATAATATTATAATATATTTATAATATTACAAAGTATTTTAATACTTTAAAATCATATTTATATGATTTTTAAATTTAAAATCTATTATCCGATAATTGCTATTAATATTAAAATATTAATATTTTCATGACTAAATATCAAAAGTTATATTTTATAACTTCAAATATTTTTACCACACTTAAATCATTTTATATGATTTTTAAATCATTAATTCTATTTTTCCATAATTTATTTAATATATTTATTAAATAAATTAATTACCATTAATAATAAATTATTAATGAAATTCATCACAAAATATTAAAAGTCATCAAAAATAACTTAAAATATTTTCTAATATCATAATATTATTTTTTTCATGATTTTTCATTAATTAAAACCATTTTTAAATAATTTATTTAATAATATTATTATTAAATAAATTAAATACCTTTTATATTCCAAAAATATTAAATATTTTTGAAATATACTCAAAATAATTAAAAACTATTTTTCAGGCTTTAAAATAATTTTTAAGAATTTATTTTGTATTTTTAATAATTAAAATCTATTTAATACTAATTATTTATTAAAAATAATAATTTTGGAAAATAAACTGTCGCTAAAGGGCCCTATAGCGACAAAACCGTCGCTATAGGTGTTATTGGTGTTCTTGAGCCTAAACCTAGATTTATTGTTAGTGTATAAGGTAGGTAGTTTGACCGAATGTAATTCTTTGTGCAAGCATGTTATGTCCAATCTACAACTTAGCTCTTGTAGTGTTTGTGTAGAAATACAAGTTTCAATTCTCAATTTGATCATACAACAAAATAACAAGATGATATGTGCCTTCAAAGTCCTTGTCAGACAGTTTCTGGGTTTTCCCAGAAACCCAGCAGTCCGAGTGACCACTTTGTAGATAAATTTTCTATACGTTCCAGTCATTATACATGTAATATAATGGTTCCAATATGAAGTCCTTATGTCATAGAACATTCCCAAAGCAACATATCAGTTTAACAACAACTGATCTACAAGATATGACTCGGCCAAACCCTGTCAGAGGGCTGTTCATCCGGTTTTTTGGAAATTCCAGAAAACAGCCATCATGGTCGAGTAGGCCACTTTGACCACTTGCTACAATCGATCTATGGAGTGTTTAAGCATTCTAAGTCCAGGGATCTAGAGTCCACACAATAAGATAAAATCTTAATACAACAACAACATCATAACACTATAAACCTGACATATCTGGTCATTACAAAATGTTGTCAGACTCAGTTTTTAAATTTCTAGGTTGCCCAGATTTTAACTGGTCATGCCCGGCTAACGGGTTTTGACCAAGAATAACTTCAAATCTAAACATCCACTAACTGTGATACCACTTTCAGATTAAATACCATATATCAAGCTATAGATCCAAACAATAAAACATCAAAAATCGAAAACATACAAGAATATGTGGTTCCTGACATTTGATTATCAGACCAAATAAGTGTTCTTGGGCAGTTTTGTAAAACTTTAATTTTAAAGCAATTTGATGCTATGGATCTATGTTATATCAACATAGATCATCATAAAACATCATCTAGCAAAGATCTAAACACATAAACACAAAAATTTACAAAGCATACATGATCAAAATGAAACTTAGGGTTTATACCTTTATGTTCTAGATTTTGTTCTTTGATCTCCAATATGTTCTTGGATGATCTAAGGGCTGATAATGTGATTGATACACTTGTTTAATTCGGAGGTGTTGAGAGAAAATGAGTTGGTGAGAGCTAGGTTGAAAAATGACCAAGTTTAGTGAACTTTCTATCTCTAATTCTCTTATATATGATCATATAATGCAATGGATGATATAATGGACGAATTTTGCTGGATATTTTTAGCCCCAAAGTCAATATAGTTGGTTACCAACTCCAATATTTGCTAGATTTGCAAACTAGCTTTTTAAAGAATGAAAAAGGGCATTTTAGTCATTTTTATTTTAATTTTAATGTCATACTAGATAATGTCCAAACCCTTAGGGTTTAACCCTAAGGTTCTAGCATTTAGGTTTTAAAACACTAACTTTCTAGGATTTTCTAAATTAGGGTTTTAAATTAGAAAATTAAAAGTTTAAAACTAAAATTAGGGTTTCCTAATCATATTAGTGTTTATTAAACACATTATGCTCGCCAAATAGGATTTGGGTTTCCTAATTAGGGTTTAAGATTTCCGAATTTAGAATTAGGGTTTCCCGTCATACAATTAGGATTTGCTAATTAATTAAGTTTTACCCTAATTAATATTATAATTAATATCACTTAAGCATTATAATCATCCTCTAAATTCCCAGATTAGGGTTTTAAATTTCTAAATTAGGGTTTCGAATTCCCGAAACTGAAATTAGGGTTTCCAGAATCGGGTTCTAGGGTTTCTTATCAGACGTTAGGGTTTTCTAACAGAACGTTGAAGTTCTTAATATAATACTAGATTTTGACACTGATAAAATTTATCTAGTCAACCCTTAACCCTTAACCACATATTCTGAACACATATAATAACATATACACAACACATATACACATATACACTTAATCCTGAATAACTCACCAAAATCCTGCACAGAATTTTGAAATCCTCAAAATTCCTTCCCAAAAATATCAAACGCATACACTTATTTTCTGTCTAGGTCTAGTATTTGACCTTAAATCCATCATTTAAGATTTTAATAAATTGTCTAATTTCTCGGATTGTCATATTCACCCCTTCTTTTAAGAATTTCGTCCCCGAAATTCACTTTGCACCTTACACCATTCATACACAGCATCACATGCTACCCAATACACCACTCACAATAGTAAAAGTTTTCAAATTATGCTGAGGGGTCATATAGACCATGAACCCATAGTTTTAACGGTATTCATACCGCAAAACTATACATTACTTGGTATGTTTATAATCACAAAGAAGGTAAACTATCGTTGCTAGTACTTTAGGTGATTATCCTATCGTACTCTTACGTCATGCATAACGTATTAATCATGTCTAGCAAATATTTACGCTACTTGATTGGATTATTTATCCAAACAACATAGTTCACCTCAGTCTTATCATAGGATTCCGCACCAAAATAATTTGGTTCGGGAAATTTCTTTCAATGAACACTTAGAGTTTTCATAACATTAGTCTAGCTGAATCAAATAACATAGACTCATATCAATAATTCAATTCAATTGAATTATTTAGGTGTAGCCAAACTCCGTTGGCAACTTAAAATTTTTGAAAATATTTTTGAGAATGACGTCATGATGTCATACTGTATTAACAATCCATTTGAGGATGTCGTCATCGTATGACTTTGTCATAACACATCATACAATAGTGGAATAACGATTTTAGATCAAATTCACACGAAGTATTCTTGTATTTACAACTCCATCACCTTTTTATCATCTCTGCACCAAGTTACATGGTACATAAGTGATAAATAAAATATATTTTGATATTTCAAATCATTTTCATCTAGCCGAAATAAGTAGCATAGACTATACTTTAAACCGTTTCAAAAATGATTACAAGTCTACATATTTTTTTTTAAAAAGCACATAGTGCGTATTTAGCTTGATGTCAAAATTTCGAAGTCTAGCATAGCCAGGAGTTTTGGAAAACTTATGTCTCCACTAATAATCATTTGCTTAACAATCTATCTGTTCCTATAATCCTCAATTCTCCATTCACACACAACTATACCCAGTTCGTCAAACCACACTTATGAGTTCATAAACTTGCCACAATCATATGAGTTTAAGAACTTACCCTAGTTAAACCTTTGGCGCCCATTCGTTGAGAGGTTCATAAACATTTCATATAACTATGAGTCAAGAATGTCACATATGTATCAGTTTTAAGAACTCATACTTAACCTTATATTCTCTACCTATGACTCATCTATCTCATTATACACATGAAAAGGAATCACCCTCTTAACATGCATATATAAAAAATAGCAGCGACATAAACATTTCAATGATTATCAATACTAGAAACTAAGTGGTTTTTACACCAAGTACAATTCCCAGCCCATACAAGGAATCATATAACTCAGCTGCTGACATGAGTCATCAATTGAATTCCCCACCTAATCTTTACACCCTTCTCAATACAAATTTCATTTAATCCGTATTCATAATCCTTTCCTGAATCTGTACCAATTTATAGTACAACTTGCACACAACATTCTTGCTGTAAACTTTCCAATCATCAGATTGATTCTTTTCCCATATTATAACCTTATCAGATCACGGGGTGATCTCATCGTATATATTCCGATTCATTTCTATGTCTTGATCGTTTTGTTTTACGATCTCCTATCCCTGTACTTTCAGTCTTTTAGACTCGATCTATTCATCATTATTGTTCAACTTTTTTATTAGAGTTAGGGAACTCCGTATCTTAACAACTCATAGAAATTGCCTTTTGAATCTTCTTCACCAACTAACTCTATGTGAGTTAGATCTTATCCTAATCACTGCGGTTATTGGTCTCAAGTATTCCTACCTAAGGTTCATAACCAACAGCTTTGATACCAACTGTGAAAGCCTCAAATTCGGGTCCCGGATCTGGTACAATCATTCTATAACTATTTGTGGAAGATATAAACATAAATTATTTATACAATACACTTTACACACTATTCCCCAAAATCGAGTAACCTTAACTTATACATAATTCATAAACTATCTAACATATAACATTATTATCAAGCTATACTCTTACAAATTAGCTGCACATTTTATCCCAAGCTGAACATCGCATTATCCTTTTCCTGTATCCGAACGTATTCACCTTATCTGCAATGTTTTAACATGATATAGCACAGGTGAGCATGAAAGTTGCCCAGCAAGTTCAAATTTTATTTAAGGATATATCATGATTGAAAGAGTCTGAATAATAAGCTGGATATAATTCATCAATATAATTGAGAACTAGCACGAACAAACTTTTGACTGAACAAGTATTAAACATGAACAAATTTATCTGAACCGAATGGTAATGAAGGTGATCAGCCTTTCATACCTGACTTATACATGCAATATGTACAGAGTACAATTCTACATGGCAATCAGCAATGATTAACCATAAGCATATCTGAATGAAACAACTCTTAGTACAGTTAAGAAAAACTTGCCTGAACCGTTGATAACCGTTACGCATTCTATATTTCTTTATCCGAAGACCTAATATTAGTAATATAGATCTCTAATATTCAAATAATATCGTCACAATATAATAATATTATATATATATATATATATATATATAGAATAACCTAAACACATAACACATAACCCTATCAGTCTATAACACACATAAGACATAGCATCAAGTCAAACTATTTCAATTTGAGTTGAAATCGACACAATTCTATCATCCCGACGGTCTAGTCGGACAAATATCGAGTTTTAGTTCAATTAAACTCTGCCTAAACTCTTAACAATATCTTAGATAATTTTCTTATCAGTCAAAACATTTTTCATAGGCTTGCAATAATTTTCAGATAATTATTACCATTTATTATGATTTTTGAATCATTTATATCGTATTTATATAATATAAATACCATATATATTCTATTATCATTAATATTTATTTATTATTAAATATTAATGAAAATCATTACATAATATTATAATACATTTATAATATCACAAAGTATTTTTAATACTTTAAAATCATATTTATATGATTTTTAAACAAATAAATCCATTATCCGATAATTGCTATTAATATTAAAATATTAATATTTTCATGACTAAATAGCAAAAGTTATATTTTCTAACTTCAAATATTTTTATCACACTTAAATCATTTTTATATTATTTTTAAATCTTTAATTTATTTTTCCATAATTTATTTAATATATTTATTAAATAAATTAATTACCATTAATAATAAATTATTAATGAAATTCATCACAAAACATTAAAAGTTATTAAAATAACTTCAAAAATTTTCTAATATCATAATATAATTTTTCATGATTTTCATGAATTAAAACCATTTTAAAAAATTTATTTAATAATATTATTAAATAAATTAAATACCTTTATATTCCAAAAATATTAAATATTTTTGAAATATACTCAAATTAATTAAAAACTATTTTTCAGTGCTTTAAAAATAATTTTTAGAAATTTATATTGTATTTTTAATAATTAAAATCCATTTAATACTAATTATTTATTAAAAATAATAATTTTGGAAAATAAATTTGTTATATAAAAGGCCTATAGCGTACGTAACTAACCGTCATATAGGTGTTATTATTGGTGTTCTTGAGCCTAAACCTAGATTTATTGTCAGTGTATAAGGTAGGTAGTTTAACCGAATGTAATTCTTTGTTCAAGCATGTTCTGTCCAATCTACAACTTAGATCTTGTAGTGTTTGTATAGAACTACAAGTTTCAATTCTCAGTTTGATAATACAACAACATAACAAGATGATCTGTGCCTTCAAAGTCCTTGTCAAATGGTTTCTGGGTTTTCCCAGAAATCCAGCAGTCCGAGTGACTACTTTCTAGATAAATTTTTTATACGTTCCAATCATTATACATGTAATATAATGGTTCCAATATGAAGTCCTTATGTCATAGAACATTCCCAAAGCAGCATATCAGTTTAACAATAACAGATCTACAAGATATGACTTGGTCAAACCCTGTCAGAGGGCTGTTCATCTGGTTTTTTGGAAATTCCAGAAAACAACCATTATGGTCGAGTAGGCCACTATGACCACTTGCTAAAATCGATCTATGGAGTGTTTAAGCGTTCTAAGTCCAGGGATCTAGAGTCCACACAATAAGCTACAATCTTAATACAACAACAACATCATAACACTATAAACCTGACAGATCTGGTCATTACAAAACGTTGTCAGACTCAGTTTTTAAATTTCTGGGTTGCCCAGATTTTAACTAGTCATTCCCGGTCAATGGTTTTTGACCAAGAATAACTTGAAATCTAAACATCCACTAACTGTGATACCAATTTCAGATTAAATACCACATATCAAGATATAGATCCAAACAATAAAAAATCAAAAATAAAAAACACACAAGAATCTATGGTTCCTGACATTTGATTGTCAGACCACATAAGTGTTCTTGGGCAGTTTTGTAAAACTTCATTCTGAAAGCAATTTGATGCTATGGATCTATGTTATATCAACATAGATCATCACAAAACATCATCTAGCTAAGATCTAAAAACATAAACACAAAATTTTACAAAGCATACAAGATCAAAATGAAACTTAGGGTTTATACCTTTATGTTCTAGATTTTGATCTTTGATCTCCAATATGTTCTTGGATGATCTAAGGGCTGATAATGTGACTGATACACTTGTTAAATTCAGAGGTGTTGAGAGAAAATGAGTTGGTGAGAGCAAGGTTGAAAAATTACCAAGTTTAGTGAACTTTCTCTCTCTAATTATCTTATATATGATCATATAATGCAATGGATGATATAATGGACGAATTTTGCTGGATATTTTTAGCCCCAAAGTCAATATAGTTGGTTACCAACTCCAATATTTGCTAGATTTGCAAACTAGCTTTTTAAAGAATGAAAAAGGGCATTTTAGTCATTTTTATTTTAATTTTAATGTCATACTAGACAATGTCCAAACCCTTAGGGTTTAACCCTAAGGTTCTAACATTTATGTTTTAAAACACTAACTTTCTAGGATTTTCTAAATTAGGGTTTTAAATTAGAAAATTAAAAGTTTAAAACTAAAATTAGGGTTTCCTAATGAAATTAGTTTTTCCTAATCATATTAGTGTTTATTAAACACAGTATGCTCGCCAATTAGGATTAGGGTTTTCTAATTAGGGTTTAGGATTCTCGGATTTAGAATTAGGGTTTCCCGTCATACAATTAGGGTTTGCTAATTAATTAAGTTTTACCCTAATTAATATTATAATTAATATCACTTAAGCATTATAATTATCCTCTAAATTCCCAGATTAGGGTTTCAAATTTTTGAATTAGGGTTTCGAATTCCCGGAACTAAAATTAGAGTTACCAGAAATGGGTTCTAGGGTTTCTTATCAGACGTTAGGGTTTTCTAACAAAACATTGAAGTTCTTAATATAATACTAGGGTTTGACACTGATAAAATTTAGCTGGTCAACCCTTGACCTTTAACCACATATTCTGAATACATATAATACCATATACACAACACATATACACATATACATTTAATCCTGAATAACCCACCAAAATCCTACACAATTTTGAAATCCTCAAAATTCCTTCCCAAAAATATCAAACGCATACACTAACTTTCTGTCTAGGTCTAGTTTTTAACCTTAAATCCATCATTTAAGATTTTAATAAATTATCTAATTTCTCGGGTTGTCACAGCTGCAGACCTTGGGATACCTCAATAACTTGGTTTAAGGTTATACTAATGTGTCAAGTATGTAGTAGGAAGGTTAAAACAGAAACATGATGTGTAATTGATAAATTCAAAGTTGTAAAAATAGTTAGTAAGTTATGAACGCGTTATGTTATGACATGTTGTAATTTTATTAAGCATTATGAATAGTAAACAGATGTTGTGAATGTTAACACTTATGAATTTCTGATATTTGTATAGTAGTATAAGACTTGTGCTAAAATAACATGTCTAACTAGAAAAAAATGTTACTTTGATACGTGAATGTTAGTATATCTAATAGATTGTGGTTCTAAACCTATGTGTAGGTGAACATGAGTTTAATATTATAGCTTACGCTCGAGGCAAGTTTCTAAACATATCTTTTTACGTTGAGAAAGCTTTTAATCCTACTTTTACAATTGAGCAAGTTTTCTAACTCTACACTTTCGTTGAGCTAGTTCTATTATTACATTGTATAACTTAGTTCCTGTGATTGAGGAAGTTCTTGTATCTAGTTTGTTTATGATTTCAAAATCTTATTCTGATAATGAACAAGTTATTCTTGTCTTTTACTTGTTATCTAGAATGCAAGTGTACATATTCTGATATACTAATGTTGAACAAGTTTTATCGTTTAAATTACTATTTGTTATGCATGCTAGTACTCAATTCTAAATAACCTTGGCTTAATATTGTTCAACCAAGGTACGTTATGATTATTCGATGTTTATGTTATTAGTTTATTCCTAAAGCATGATCTTAATTTACAATGTCGATTCAGTTGTATTATTCCATAGCATGGCGTTATCAATACTGTATTCAACTAATCCTTAGTTGATGACTGTTGAATTCTAAATTACCCTTGAATTGTATCCAAACCAAACTTACATTGGTGAGGACTTGTACTCTAAATACTAAGATGAACAACCCTATTATTAGGGGATAATTTACGCTTAGCGTTGAAATATAAGTGCACAATACATTGTACGAAGGGCTAATCCCCCTAAGTACGAGGAGTCCTTATAGTCTTATGACTATTAAAGTTTAAGTTGAAAGATTACTTACAACTGTGGACAAAGTTCGTGGTCTTATGACCCTCAGATATATTTCTTATTTCAATTCCAATTTTTGGTTATCATTGGTAGAGTATCATTCAGTTTTGATGAGCCTATTCATTGGCAGTTATTATATTCATGTTGATTCATTGCTATATCCAGTGATCATTTGTTTTGCTCACTCTTACATAAATATAATCATTGCAGCTAAAGTTGAGAAGGTAGACGAACCTACAACTAGCAAAGGAAAGGGGAAAATGTACAAGTGATGAAGACTTGTAATTTTATTTTATTGTTATGATGAAAGACTTTTAATTAATGATGTAATGTAATAATTTTATTTCCGCACTTGTATGATGTTTAAGGATAGACAACCTGGGAAGATTTTTAGTTAATGATGTAACCCTATTTAAATGGAGGATTTATGATTTAATTTTATCATATTTGGGTAGATAGATATGAATGAATGGAAAGTGAACACCAAATCTTGTCGAAATGAAGTACCTTGATTTGGGAGTGTCACAGGTTTGTATCAAAGCTTTAAGTTATGAACCTTAGGTGGGGAAAAGCCTTAGGACTTAACCTTTGAAAAGATAGTGGTGATAAACTCTTATCGAGTTTTAGGAAAGAAAAAGTAATAAAACACTCATGTGCTTATGTGGTTACAACTTATGTGCTCGTGAGTGTCGAGTAGAAATGATTAGTAATTAAAACTTAAAATTTGGTTGACAGGATGGCTAATGTAGGAGAATCTAGTCAGGCTAGGGAGGAAGGATCTTAGATGCCTAGAGAGGAGGAGCCTCGGGATATTCAGGTGTTTTGGGAACAACTACTGCCACGGGAAACAACCCCGTTGGTCATAGTAGTTGAGCAGGAGAGAATACCTGGTGAGGATGATGAGATAGAGACGGACGAGGAGGTCCCTGTTGAGCTGCCACAGTCAGATGAGGAGAACGAGGAGGAAGAGATTCCACTTAACTCGATAGCTGCCTGTATGTACGACGAAGTATACAATCACAATGTAGAACTTTGGGATACTGTCGAGGAGTTGCAAGAGATAGTAGCTGAATAGCACACCTCGATGGCACAGAAGGACGACGAGATCCATGATCGAGAGGAACGTCTGAAAAATGTTGAAGAGAAGCTGGTCCACACTGAAGAAAAGAAAGAATAAATGACAGCGGAGATTGCAGAGTTGAAGAACAAGTTGAAAGAGGAATCTATTAAGAGGGAAATAGCCGAAGACTCGTACAAGGAAGCTTATCAACGAGCCAGAATAGCAGAGAGAGATGCACAAGCAAAGAGGATGAATATGGAAGAGATGAATAACGTATTCAACACCGTGATTAATCGAGCTCAACATCGGGTCATGTGTTATCCTATTCAGTTCGAGACGCTGCCATCGTACATACTAGATCGCCGAACAATGTTCCGAATTATGGAGGAGGAGCGTCGTAAGGCTATGCAACATTTTAATAGGACGTTATAAATGTAATCATTATGTGATTAGTGAGTAAATAAGATGTAAGTCTCGGGTATGATATAACCAATGGGATATGATGATGATGAAGTTATCCTGAAACTTTTGTCATTCAGGAAAGTAATGTAAATAGCAGTGATGCTATTGTTTTGATGTTTTTTTTAAAAGATTATGAATGAATAAAAGTTATTATTCTATTCAAAGTGTTATGTGTTACTTAATGATGCTAATTAAGTAGAAAATACTTAAAGAAATTGAGTAATAGTCTAATGGGTGTATTTTAACAGAAAATACCTCCAAGACGTCAACCACGACAGACGACCCCTGAGAAAAACAACAATGCTGAGGCTAATCCAGTTCAGCAATTCGTAATGCTACTGACGGGAGCATTACAGAATCAGCCACAGAGTCAAGTTATAACATTTAAGGACTTCAAGGCGGTTGGGCCACCAGAATTCCATGGGTCCATGAATCCAGTTGAGGAACACACCTGGATCATGGAAATAGAGAAGGTTTTCGATGTTGCTAGGGTAGGGGATGAAAAGAAGACTGCATTTGCAACATTCATGTTGAAAGTAGAGGCTAGTTATTGGTGGTAAGCCAATAAAACTCGAGGAGGTGAAGGGGTGATGACATGGGATAGGTTTAAGGAGATATTCTTCGAGACCTATTTCCCAGAAAGCTCAAAGAATCAGATGGAGGTGCAGTTTCTAGAGCTAAAGCAGGGCACAATGTCGGTGTTGGAGTATGCCGCGAAATTCAAAGAGTTATCAAGGTATGCGCCATATCAAGTGAATACGGATGAGCGCAAGGCAAGGAGATTTGAGCAGGGACTGAAGCCATGGTTTTACAACAAAGTCTCCCTGTTCCAGTTAAAGACGTTTGGAGCAGTGCTCGAGAAGGCAATTCTCGTTGAGAGTGGAGGAGAAGCTGTAACAAAGCACAACTAAGAGCAGAGAAAGAAGAAGAATGAAGGTGAAGCTAAGAATGGTGGTGGTGGTTGTGACGCCCCCAAAATTTGGTATACATCACCCATCTTGGGTCGCCACTTACATGGTACAGAATTTAAATACAACTTATTAACATAAGCATGTGTATACAATACGACATAAAGCGTGAGTTTAAATACAAATATCGTCTACTAGATATTATACAAACTCAAACAAAAAAAAGTCCTCATTACAATTATTATCACACTTTATTTCACGAGAATAGTGAGGGACTACTAATGCTATCTTGAGGACCATCACTCGTTTCCCAGAAACTTCGTCCCATTTATATTCTCATTTCTGAAGAAAACGGTGAAAGAAAGGGTGAGCTCAACTAGCCCGATAAGAAATATTATGACTAAGATAATGCAAAATAAATTATCAATAGTCTTCAACAATATTAAGCCGATAAAATACAATAGACAACCGGTTTAAGCTGCGGTGAATATCTGAATCCATTAAAAGAGTCAAGTAGAAAATAAAATCTACTATCTTTTATGATTTTAAAGGTTTTCATCATCGTATATAAATTTGAGACTCACTTTAATAAATAATCCACATCATCGAATCACCCACACTTTTCTGACCAAGGATATTCTTTAGTATCACGATCACAATTATTCCTGCACTTTCTGACCAAGAATAGTTGTGTATTCATTAATGGTCATGATCATACCAACAAGCATCCATCAATGCACTACTGCCCATCGAGGATTTTACCACATCATTTGTAACATTACGGTCATGATTACACCGAATAATCCTGTCATAATCATACCAAGTCCATCCATTGCTCTACGAATACGGAGATGACTTTAAAAAAAATATAAACATGAGGATGATGACAATGATATAAGAATTCAATAAAACAAGTTCAAAATTATTTTATCCGAGGATTTATTAACGTCCAAATTGTCAACATGATCTTTGCTTTGAGAAAAAATTCAAGAATGATCGAGAAAAATATTTCCATGAAAAGATCTTTGGATGAAACGAAATATCGAGGATATTCTACTAATTTCATGGAGTATAGAAGTCATAGTTTTAACCAATTGGGTATAATAAAGAATGGAATAACAAAAGAAATCACCATGCATGCGGTACTTCGCATGAGGCAGAGTTATTCAACGAGAATAATAATAACGGAACGAGGTCGGTGAAATTCACAATGCAAGCGGGATGTTCAATGAGAATAATAAAGATGGAACCCGGATCCGGTGTAAAACACATGCGATAGGATATTCCAACGGAGAATGATAAAAGGCGGAACCCGAGTCCGGTGTAAAACACATGCACGAGGATGTTCCAACGAATAATAATAAAAAAGGAACCGGTCGGGTGTAAAAACACAATGCATGAGGATGTTCAATGAGAATAATAGAAGAATGTCACCAAGTATAGGTAAAGCACAGATATATGAAGTTATTCCAATGAGAATAATAAGCAATGGAATAACATAAGGATTTCACCAAGTATAGGGTATCTGACATATCACAGTTTATGTATAGGGTATGCCACTTTTACGAGTTATTCAACGAATAATAGTGAATGGAATAATGAAGTTCTCTTCAAGAAGAAAGAATAACACCACTACAGTAAAAAGCTGAATAAAGAAGTAGTGAAGTAGCGAGAATACTCTTCTTCTTTCTATAACTTTCTCTCTATAAACTTCTCTCTATAATTTCTCTCTAGAGTTTCAATGAATTAAGTAAGAAAATAATGAAGGAATGAGCTTATTTATAGGAAAATGGAATGCATAGTAACTAATCCATGAAACGGTCCAGTTGATTTACTTTAATCGATGGTCCATATTTAAAGCAAAATCTTTTAAATAAAATATAATATATTCTATTTATATAAAATATTTTACTATGCAAACACTATGCAAAAACTTTATGCAACACTATGCATAATAAAATATAATATATTTTATTTATAAAATAACTTTAATAAAGTATTACATTTTATATAAAAGATGTTTACATTTTATTACGTTAATAATACGAATAAAACAAAAGCGTCATTATCGCTATAATAATTCATATTATTAATCGACAATAATGGAATCAAACTAAGTGACTTCTCACATAAGCATCGATAATCAATACTGGTGTACTTTCTTATGCGACCATGCGTATTCTTTATTTTTTTACTAAAGGTAGTTCAACGGTATCAACGGTAAAACTTCCGCCGTTATTTCAATAAAATATTTTGTCTTTTTCTCAATCCGAGATAATTACATTGGGAGTCCACCAATGATTGAGTAGTTATGCGAATATTCCTCTGCTAAACCTAATATTCCCCAGCCAATCGAATATAATATAACCACTTGTATACTTTGCAAAATTTATAAATATTACCCACAACTATAACATTATATCAAATTATTCCATAATATTCAAAAATAATATTTATAGAAAATTCATCTTTATTTATAAAAGCTGGGTCTTACAACCTCCTTCTTATGAAATTTAGCCCTCGAAATTAGAATGCGATACTGGTATGTCGAAGAGGTAAGGATACCTTGATTTCATTTGATTCTAACTCCCAAGTCATTTCCTCAACATCGTGGTTCCTCCACAAAACTTTGACTTGAGGTATAACCTTGGGCGTAGAATATGTTCCTTCTTATCAAAATTTGAGCAGGAACCTCTTCATACGTCAAATCTTCCGCTATTTTCGTCAGGTTCTAACTTCGATAATATGGTTCGGTCTTTCACATATTTACGTAACATGGATATGTGAAAAACGTTATGAACACGAGACATATTTGGCGGTGAAAGCGAGTCTATAGGCCACGAGTTCCTACTCGATCGAGGATTAAAAATGGACCAGATGAATCGAGGATTAAGTTTCCTCTCTTTCCAAATCTTGTAACTCCTTTCCATGGAGCAACTTTTAACAACACATGATCTCTATATTGAATTCCACGTCCTTTCGATGAAGATCGGCATAACTCTTTTATCGATTTTGTGAGGTTTTTATCGTTGTCGGATCGTTTGAATCTTTTCCGTAGTCATACGTACCAACTCGGTCCCAACAACGTTGCTTCACCCACCTCATCCCAAAGATATCTTGGAAGCGACACTTTCTTCCATCTGGCAACGCTTGAATGGAGCCATGCCAATACTTGCTTGATAAGCTGTTGTTGTGGGAAAACTCCACCAATGGTAAAAACTTGTCCCAACTCCTTGAAAGCAAGAACACGAGTCTTAATAGATCTTGAAGAGTTTGAATAGTCCTCTCCATTGTCCGTCCGTCTGCGAGGATGATATGCTGAAGCTAAATCGTAAGTCCGTGCCCATAGCTTTTGCAAACTAACCCAAAATCGTGAAGTGAATCTTGGGTCTCGATCGAAACTATGGATCTGCGGCATACCATGCGATCTTACAATCTCGTTTATGTACATCTGAGCAAGACGTTCAAGTGTATAAGTTTCTCGTATCGGTGAAAATGAGCGGACTTGGTCAATCTATCAACAATGACCCAAATCGCATCAATGCCTTGAGAAATCTTAGGAAGGCCGTGCTTGAAATCCATGGTAATGTGCTCCTACTTCCATTCTGGAATTTCAAGTGGTTGCAATGGACCTTTTGGTACTTGATGCTCACTTTAACTTCGTTGACAAGTTAGACACCTTGAGATAAGCAGCGCTATCTCTCTCTTCATATTGCTCCACCAAAATGTATGAATAATATCATGATACATTTTGGTACTCCCGAGATGGATTGCAAATGGTGTGTTGTGCGCCTCCATCATGATATTATACTTTAAATCGAGTCGTTAGGAACACAAAGTCTGGAGTTGACTCGAAGTATTCCTTCTTCATCGATTCTTGCTTAAGCGTAGCACCCTCTTGCACTTTCTTTTTCATACGCATCGGCTCCAGTGCGTAGCTTGGCGACTTTAACTTTATCGATTAAAGTCGGTTTCTACTCATTATTTGCTATCATCACATGCGTCCTGAGTCTTTAACTCTATCTCCATCCTTTGCAAGTCACACAAAATGGGCCTTTGTGTTGACAATAACGCTTTCGTGCTTGCATCGATCTTACTACTCAATCGTCATCGCTACGTTAAGCTTTTCCGGGATGGTATTGGATGGTATGATCATAATCTTTCAGCGATTCAAGCCAACGTCGTTGTCGCATGTTGAGTTCCTTTTGAGTGAAGAAATATTTGAGGCTTTTATGATCCGTAAAGATCTCCACTTTCTCCCCATACAAGTAATGCCTCCAAATTTTAAGTGCAAAAGACACAATATTTATGACTCGGATCATGAGTAGGATAATTCCTCTCATATTCTTTGAGTTGTCGCGAGGCATAAAGGCTATAACTTTTCCATGTTGCATAAGAACACATCCCAACCTTTTGCTCGAAGCATCATTTGTAGATGACAAATCCTCAAGCCAAATGGTATTGTCGAGCAGTCTTTGAAATAAGTCTCTTCTTGAGTTCTTGAAAACTCTTCTCACATTCTTCGCTCTCAACCGAACTTTATATCTTTCCGAGTCAAATGAGTCGATGGAGTAGCGATTAGAGAAAATCCTTCCACGAATCTCCGAATAATAACCAAAAAGCGAGAAAGCTTACGATCGGCCATCGATCTAGGTTGTTCCCGACTTTGAATAGCTTCAATCTTTCTTGGGTCAGCGGATATTCCATGATGACTTGATACCACGTGCCCAAGGAATGCTACTTCTTCAAGCGAACTCGCATTTCTTCAACTTGGCATAAAGCTTATATTCACGAAGCTTTTTGGAGTGTCGACCTCAAGTGATGCTCATGATCTTCACGGCTTTTGGAATAAATAAGGATGTCATCAATAAAGGCGACCACAAAGTGATCTAAATATTCCTTGAATACTCGGTTCATCATATCCATGAAGGCGGCGGGAGCATTAGTCAATCCAAAGGACATGACTAGGAATTCATAATGCCCGTCTTCGAGTTAAAGCCGCGTCTTTGGAATGTCGGCGGTTCTAATCTTCAATTGGTGATATCCTAACGAAGATCAATCTTTGAAAAGAATTTGGCTCCTTGCAATCGGGTCAAACAGGTCATCAATACGTGGCAATGGATACCTATTTTTGATGGTGACATGATTCACTCCAGATAATCAATACAAAGTCGCATACTCCCATCTTTCTTCTTCACGAATAGAGCAGGAGCACCCCCAAGGAGAAGTACTAGGGCGAATAAAGCGATGTCTAACAATTCCTTCGGTTGGGTCTTTAACTCCACGAAGTTCAATAGAGCCATTCGATATGGGGCTTTGGAAATAGGTTTTATGCGAGTTCAAGGTCGATACAAAATTCAATTTCACGCTCTGAGGGTAGGCGGGAAGTTCTTGAGGAATCGTCGGAAATTTATTAACAATAGAAATATCGCTCAAAAGCGGCGTATTTTTGTTTAAATCGTGACATGAGCTAAGAAAGCTTGACATCCATTTTTCAATAAGCGAATAGCTTTATGGCTTGAGATGACCGTGATTGATTTTAATGGTTTGATCGTTTGAATTAAGCATAATAGGTTGATTAGGAATATGAAAGCTAACAACCTTACGAAAACAATCAATTTTTGCATGATAAGTAGTTAACGATCAATCCCTAGAATCACGTCGAATCAAGAGTGTTTTAATGAAATAAGATCGACGGGTAATGTGAGGGTGCCGATTTAACCAAACAAGACTTATAAGCGATGGATGTAATGAAGGTTTCTCCCAACGGAGTTTCCACAGATAAGTCAAAGTCTAATTTCTCCTAGAGTCAAATTTAATCGATGGCCGCAAAGTAGGAGAAATAAAAGAATGGGTAGAACAGGTATCAAATAAAGTGTAGACTTCATTAGAGTTTATGATAAGCTTACGTGATGACCTCATTCGGGTTCCTTGCTCTCTAGGAGGTCACAACAAAGCGCTCTCCCTTGCACTCTTTTGTTTGACTTTTACCGATGACCTTTGGTGCCTCCATCCTAGTTGAATTTGTCTTGATGGCAATAAAATCGAGCTAAGTGACCTTCTCTCTTCCACAATTATAACATGCTTTGACTGACATAGCACGATTCGGATGATGTGTCCCTCTTCTCGCATTTGAAGCATATGATAGGTGGTCTTTCTCCTTCCTTAACAACGGGTCTTTGGTCTTGACGTCTTTCCATCATTGTTGAATCTCCGTTTCTTGAAATGTCCATTCTTATTGTTTTGGCACGATTACCACCGAAAGTGGTTACCATATCTCGGCTTTGTTGATTCCCTCCACGCTTATTGTCACCGCTTGATGACTACTCTCATTGGTATTATAACTTTGCCGTTTGCTCTCTCTTTTTAGTTCGTTGACTTCGTTATCGCGCTCCACTAATCGAGCCCTATTTACAACATCCTAATACAAACACGGTTTATGAGAAATAAGATGTTGGCGTATCTCGACTTCAAACCTCTTAAAAACATTCGCGCCATTCTCTCTTCATTATCCACCAAGTGGGGCGAATGACGTGATAACTCATAAATTTTGCCTCGTATTGCGACACGGTCGTATTGTTTTTGTTCCAACTTGATAAACTCCACCTCCTTCATGTGGCGAATACTTTCGGGAAAGTATTTGTCGTTGAAACGACTCTGGAACTTCTCCCAAGATATCTTGATCTGGCCGAGTTGAGTACGTTTTATCGATTCCCACCGATGTCTGCCTCTCCGCGCAACATAAAAGCGGAAGGGAACCTTTTGCTCCTCGGAGCATCCCAAGACATCAAATATCTTGGTAATCGCTTTATCCATGCTTCCATTAGAAGTGGTTTTGGCTCTCCCTTAAACTCCCGGTGGTCCCGGCTCCTTGAATTGTTTAGCGGTGACCGCCGAGAGTTTCCGTGTTTCCACCTACGTTTTTGGGCGAGAGTCGCTCTACTTTCTTTGTTGCATAAATTGCGTAAAACCTCTGAACATTTGATCATTCATCATTTGGTCGGTGTTGTTGTTTGCATGAGGATTATCGCCTTCGATGCACATTATCCCGATTATTGATATGTGGTAAATCAACGATCGCTGTGCTCCATTGCTATTCTCAACATTCTCGGATGTCATTTTCGAGATCTTGCCACAAAACAAAAGATTAATTGACATTTAACAATTATCTTTATATTACGTGACCAATAAAATAGCACAAAAACTTAGGTGTAGGTCATACTTAGCGAAAAGTATTCCCGTCTCTCCCTCCTAGTACTTTTCTCACATCTTAGCCGGGATCATATCCCTTAGCTTTGATATAAGCCGTACGCCCCAAAATTAGGTATACATCACCCATCTTGGGGTGCGCCACTTACATGGCATGCAATTTAAATACAACTTATTAACATAAGCGTAAGTATGCAATACGACATAAGCGTGAGTTTAAATACAAATATAAATCTACTAGATATTATACAAACTCGAACAAAAAGTCCTCATTACAATTATTATCACACTATTTCACGGAAATAGTGAGGACTACTAATGCTATCTTCGGGACCATCACTGCGTTTCCCAGGCTAGTCCCGGCTATATTCTCATTTCACGAAGAGAACGGTGAAAGAAAGGGTGAGCTCAACTAGCCCGATGAAATATTATGACTAAGATAATGCAAAATAAATTATCAATAGTCTTCAACAATGTTAAACCGATAAAATACAATAAACAAACCGTTTAATTGCAATGAATATACGATCCATTAAAAAGTCAAGTAGAAAATAAAATCTACTATCTTTTATGATTTTAAAGGTTTTTCATCAACTGTTATAAATTGAGACTCGACTTTAATAAATAATCCACATCATCGAATCACCCACTTTTCTGACGAGGATATTCTTTAGTATCACGATCACAATTATTCACGCACTCTGACGAGAATAGTTGTGTATTCATTAATAGTCATGATCATACCAACAAGCTGTCCATCGATACACTCTGACCCTTTGAGGATTTTACCACATCATTTGTAACATTACGGTCATGATTACACCGAATAATCCACAGTCATAATCATACCAAGTCCATCCATGCTCTACGAATACAGATGACTTTAAAAAAAATATAAACATGAGGATGATGACAATGATATAAGAATTGAATAAAACAAGTTCAAAATTATTTTATCCAGGATTTATTAACGTCCCAAATTGTCGACATGATCTTTGCTTTGTAGAGAAAAATTCAAGAATGATCGGAAAAATATTTCCATGAAAGATCTTTGGATGAAACGCAAATATCAAGGATATTCTACTAATTTCATGGAGTATAGAAGTCATAGTTTTAACCAATTGGGGTATAATAAAAGAATGGAATAACAAAAGAAATCACCGTAAATGCATGTGTTACTTAGCATGAGGCGAGTTATTCAACAGAATAATAATAACGGAACGGTCGGTGAAATTCACACAAGCGGGATGTTCCAACGAATAATAAAGATGGAACCCGGATCCGGTGTAAAACACAGATAGGATATTCAACGAGAATGATAAAGATTTTAACCAGGTCCGGTGTAAAACACCTGCAGCAGGATGTTCCAGCGGAATAATAATAAAGACGGAACCCGGTCCTTAAAACACACAAACAGGATGTTCCAATGAGAATAATAGAAGAATGTCACCAAGTATAGGGTAAACCAAGCGTTATCGAGTTATTCAATGAATAATAAGCAATGGAATAACATAAGGATTTCACCAAGTATAGGGTATCACGCATATCTACGGTTATGTATAGGGTATGCCACTTTTACGAGGTTATTCAACGAGAATAATAGTGAATGGAATAATGAAGTTCTCTTGAAGAAAAGAATAACACCCTTACAGTAAAAGAACCTAATAAAGAAGTAGTGAAGTAGCGAATACTCTTCTTCTTTCTATAACTTTCTCTCTATAGCTTCTCTCTATAATTTCTCTCTCTAGAGTTTCAATGAATTAAATAAGAAAATAATGAAGGAATGAGCTTCTATTTATAGGAAAATGGAATGCATAGTAACTAATCCATGAGCGGTCCAGTTGATTTACTTTAATCGATGGTCCATATTTAAAAGCAAAATCTTTTAAATAAAATATAATATATTCTATTTATATAAAAATATTTTACTATGCAAACACTATGCAAAAACACTATGCAACACTATGCATAATAAAATATAATATATTTTATTTATAAAATAACTTTAATAAAGTATTACATTTTATATATAAAGATGTTTACATTTTATTACGTTAATAATACGAATAAAACAAAAGCGTCATTATCGCTATAATAATTCATATTATTAATCGACAATAATGGAATCAAACTAAGTGACTTCTCACATAAGCATCGATAATCAATACTGGTAATACTTCTTGTGCGAACCACACGTATTCTTGTACTTTTACTACTAGGAGTAGTTCAACGATATCAACAGTAAAACTTCCGCCAAGTTATTTCAATAAAATATTTTTGTCTTTTTCTCGATCAAACAATAATTTACATTTGTGGGGTCCACCATGATTGAGCCGTTGTGCGAATATTCCTGCTAAACCAAGAATATTCCCAGACCAATCGAATATAATATAACCACTTGTATACTTTGCAAAATTTATAAATATTACCCACAACTATAACATTATATCAAATTATTCCATAATATTCAAAAATAATATTTATAGAAAATTCATCTTTATTTATAAAAACTGGGGTCTTACAGTGGTAACGATGGAAATGGCAACAACAATTTGAAGAGGAAGTGGAATGCAAATGTGGGAGCTGGAAATAAGCAAGGTAACCAGTAGAAGAAGAAGATTGACGCATGTGCTACATGCGGGAAGTTTCACACGGGTATGTGCTTAAGGGGGAAGCGTGCATGCTTTAACTGTGGCCAGGAGGGTTACATCACCCCAAATTACACTCAACCCAAGAAGAATGCTTGTTACACCTGTGGGTCGAAGGATCATTTTTCTCGCGAGTGTCCAAAGAAGAAATCTGGTGAGGCAAATGGAAGCAAGGGAAATGTTAGTGGAGGTACACTAACTATTGTAGGACCAACATAAACAAATAAGCCCATTGCAAGAACCTTTAACATGATGGTGTAGGACGTGGTGCAATCAAAAGTTGTCGTGTCAGGTATTATCCCAATCAATGATATAAATGCATATGTATTATTTGATCTGGGTGCTACTTGCTCGTTTATATCTGATGAGTTTACTAAGAGGTTAGAAATACCAATTGAAGAGTTGAATTTCCCTTTAAACATAGAAATTGTGAATAGGGAAGTGATTCCTGTTAGGTTCGTATACAAGAACTGTAGGGTGAACATTAAGGGAAATATCATAATAGTAGATTTAATTTTGATAAAACTTGGAGAGTTTGACGTTATAATGGGAATGGATTGGTTATTCAATTATGGAGCGAAAATTGATTGCCAAAAGAAGTTTGTAAACCTTATGACTCCGTCAAAGGTAGTTTTTCACGGTAGCAAATCGCTTAGACAAATGAGGTGTCTAACAGTTATGCAGGCCAAGAAGTTATTGATTCAAGGTTGTGTAGGGTATTTAGCCTACATAGTCGATACTGAAAAGAAGAAGGGTGTAAAAATGGAGGAGATACCAGTGGTTAGGGAATTCGTAGATGTGTTTCTGGAAGATTTTCCAGGACTTTCGCCTGACAGAGAGATTGAGTTCGTGATTGACTTAGCGCCAGGAACCGCTCCAATTTCGAAGGCCTCGAACAGAATGGCTCCGGTAGAGATGAAGGAATTGATGGTGCAACTGCAAGAATTGTTAGATAAGAAGTACATTTAGCCGAGTGTGTCACCGTGGGGAGCACCGATGTTATTTGTGAAGAAGAAGGATGGGTCAATGCGCCTTTGCATTGATTATAGGGAATTAAACAAAGTCACTATTAAAAACAAGCATTTGTTGCCAAGAATAAATGACTTGTTTGATCAATTGAAGGGTGCTAGATATTTCTCGAAAATAGATTTGAGAAGTGGGTATCACCAACTGAAAGTAAGGAAGGAGGATGTATGGAAGACGACATTCCAAACTCGGTATGGACATTACAAATTTTTGGTGATGTCTTTTGGTTTGACAAATGCCCCTGCAGCGTTCATGGATTTGATGAACAAGGTGTCACCAACTGAAAGTAAGGAAGGAGGATGTACCGAAGACGACATTCCAAACTCGGTATGGACATTATAAATTTTTGGTGATGTCTTTTGGTTTGACAAACGCCCCTGCAGCGTTCATGGATTTGATGAACAGGGTGTTTAAACCATTTTTGGACAAGTTTGTGGTGTACTCCAAAACTCAAGAAAAACACGTGGAACACTTACGTCTGACGTCGGAGACGCTTAAGAAAAGAAAATTTTTACGCAAAATTCTCTAAAGGTGAATTTTGGTTGGAACGTGTACAATTTCTTAGGCATGTAATTGATAAGGATGGGATTTCAGTGGATCCATCAAAAGTCGAAGCCGTGATAAGTTGGGAACAACCAAAAACTCCATCAGAAGTGAGAAGTTTCTTGGGAATGAAGGTTATTACAGACGATTTATCTATGATTTTTCCAAGATTGCCACTCCGTTGATGAATTTGATGAGAAAATTTATAAAATTTATTTGGATGGAGAAATGTGCAGAAAATTTTACGGAATTAAAAAAGCGGCTAAGTGTGGCACCTGTGTTGTCATTACTAGATAATACAGGAAACTTTGTGGTGTATAATGATGCTTCACACAAGGGTTTAGGATGTGTCCTTATGCAGAACGGCAAAGTTATTGCGTATGCGTCCGGGAAATTGAAAGACTACGAAAAAGGGTATCTGACTCATGATTTAGAGTTGAAGGCAGTAGTATTTGCTTTGAAAATATGAAGACATTATCTCTATTGAGAAAAATGTGAGATCTACACAGACTATAAGAGTCTGAAGTATATTTTCACTCAGAAGGACCTGAACATGCGTCTAAGGAGATGGATGGAATTGATAAAAGATTATGATTGCAAGATCTTTTATCATCCGGGCAAAGCTAATGTGGTTGTAGATGCCTTGAGTAGAAAAGGCCGAGAAAAGTTGATGTTGTTAACTGATAAGGAGGAGCTTATTTCAGCAATGGCGAGGCTGGAGTTGGAAATCAAACTTCTAAAAGAAGCTGACGAAAGATTGTACCAGATGGAAGCTAGTCCAACTTTGGTGGACAAGGTGAAGAACGCTCAACTACAAGATGAAGAATGCAAAAAAATAAGGGAAAGCGTGGTCGAGGGTAAAGAAGTAACGTATAAGCTTGATAATGAGGGAATACTGAGATTCGAGGGATGAATTTGGGTTCCAGCAGTACAGGATATTAAAGAAGAAATCTTGACAGAAGCTTATAGTTCAAGATATTCGATTCATCCAGGAAGTACGAAAATGTATCAAGATTTACGGCGACATTTTTGGTGGCCAAATATGTAAAGAGGCATTGTAGAATGCATTGAAAAGTACTTAACATGTCAGAGAGTGAAGGCCGAGCATTAAAGGCCAAGTGGATTATTTCAACTGTTGGAAATACCGGTATGGAAATGGGAGCATATCACAACGGATTTTGTGGTAGGTCTTCCAACTACTCAGAAAGGATACGATGCGATATGGGTGATAGTAGACAGACTGACAAAATCTGCACACTTTTTGCCAATAAAAATTAGATTTAGTCTAGATTATCTGGTGAAGCTTTACGTTAAAGAGATCGTGACGAGACATGGAGTTCCAATGTCAATTGTATCAAACAGAGATCCGAGATTCACATCAAATTTCTGGAAGAAAGTACAAGAATGCATGGGAACACAACTGAAGATGAGTACAACATATCATCCACAAACCGATGGTCAAAGCAAACGAATAATCCAAACGTTAGAGGATATGCTTAGAGCATGCATAATGGATTTCAAAGGAAACTGGGATGATCATCTACCATTGGTGGAATTTGCATACAATAATAATTACCATGCAAGCATTGGCATGCCGCCATACGAGGCATTATACGGAAGGAAATACAGAACTCCACTATGCTTGGATGAAGTTGGTGAACGTCGACTGCTAGGACCAGAACTAGTGCAGCAGACCACTGAAGTTATCAAACTCATCAGAGCAAGACTAGTAGCTGCTCAAGATCGACAGAAGAAATATGCTGATCAACACAGGCAAAATCGCAAATTTAAAGTAGGAAATTTTGTTTTCCTGAAAGTTTCTCCTTGGAAGGGGAACATTCGTTTTGGCAAGAAAAGAAAGCTAAGCCCAAGGTTTATTGGACCTTTCGAGATATTGCAAAGAGTGGGAGAGGTGGATTACAAAGTAGCTTTACCTCTAGAATTAGAACATATGCACAACATTTTTCATGTGTCGGTGTTGTGACCATATAAACCCGATTACAAGCATGTAATCGAGTAAGAACCGTTATAGTTCAGTAAATATTTGTCTTATGAAGAGATTCCTATCTAGATAGTTGACAGGAAAGAACAAGTGCTCTAGAATAAAGTGATACCTTCTGTGAAGGTGATATGGAGGAACCACAATGTTGAAGAGACTATGTGGGAACTCGAAACTGAAACGATGAAGAATTACCCTAACTTATTTGTTTAGTCTATGTCTTTGATTTTGGGGACAGAATCTTTGTAAGGAGAGAAGAATGTGACGATTTGATTATTTGAGTTATGATTCTGGGGACAAAATCCTTGTAAGGAGGGAAGGATGTAACAATTCAAAATTTCAAATTATAATTTTAAATATTTATTGAATTATATAAATATTTATTTGATGTGTTTATTGTTAAAATTGATGAAATAAATATTTTATTGATGTGGTTATTATTAATAAATGTTTATGAATTAAATTTATTAGATAATATTCAAAATTAATTGAATTTGTAATTTAGAGAGTTGTAATATAACATGAGATGTTATATTGTTGTTTTGATTTAATAATTTAAGTTGATATGTTAAATTATTAAATAAAATTATAATGAAATTATAATTTTGTGATATTTGTTAAAGTAGAATATTTATTTAAAATATAGTATGTGATTAATTTATTTGATTAATGTTGGATATGGAAATCCAAATAAATAATATGTGATTATAAGTGATAAACTAAATTGTTTATTAAAATAAATTAAAGGAGTTTAATTTAGTTTTGCCAAACAAGGCTTAAAATATTAAGTCTTTAAATTTTAAAGGGTTTTGCCAAACAAAGCCTTATGACTTTTGGATTATTAATTTTTGAATTTTGAATTATAAATAAAATAAAATAAATAATAAATATAATATATTTATAACATATATGTTAGATGTAGTAACTAACATTATGATTAGTGTGCGTATTAAGGTTTTTCTGTTTTTATTTTTACGCATTTGGTTATCATTTGGTGTTATGCCTTATTTGCTAAGCCTAGAGAATACAGAGAATTGAGAGAGAACTTGAGGGAAAGCTTGAGAGAATTGAGAGGAAGTTCAGAGTTTTCAAAGAAAATTCAGTGGTGTTAGCAAGGATTTTAATGCAACAAAAGGTATTTTCCATAATCTCCATATTATATATATATGTATATGCATAAATGAGTTTACGGCAAAAATGTTATATATTCTGTGAATTTCAAATTTGTTGAATTGTTGCTATATAATGGGATAATTTTTATTATACGTTGTTTGAGTTTGTAGAAAAAAAGAATTTGCTATGCTAATTTTCTTATAAGGCTTGAAGAAAATAATGTACTAATATTTTCTTAGTAGTCGTACTAATTTTAGTGGTCAATTTGTATGTGGAACTGTAAATTGAGTCTTGTTCATGCTAGTTCGTTAAGAAAGGAAGAGAATGTAGTTTGAACGAAGTGATTTGGTATAAAATTGAGATTTCAGTGATGATTTTTATCTAAGGAACTCAAAAATGAAGTTTTATATGAAAATATGGAATTTGAGGAAATTAAATTAGTTAAAATGGTTGTTAAATTGTTTTATATTGATGAATATGTTAGCAAACATGTTTGTGATAGTTTTATGCCAATTGTACGTGTTAATATTACTGTTTGGTGGGTGAAATTCATGTTTGTTGGGCTAAAGTCGACTACTGTTCATTGTTGTCTTTGCCTCATGCTACGCACCACCAAATAATGACTATCTTTGATGTCAAGGCTAAAATTACTTGTAATTGCTTGTAGTTCCACAGCATTTGTATGGCATGCATTCATACCATACCTTCTCTGAGATAGTGAGTTCTGTTGTTGCTGCAGACCTTGGGATACCTCTATAACTTCGTTTAAGGTTATATTAATGTGTCAAGTATGTAGTAGGAAGGTTAAAACAGAACCATGATGTGTAATTGATAAATTCAAAGTTGTAAAAATAGTTAGTAAGTTATGAACGCGTTATGTTGTGACATGTTGTAATTTTATTAAGCATGATGAATAGTAAATAGATGTTGTGAAGGTTAACACTTATGAATTTCTAATATTTGTATAGTAGCATAAGACTTGTTCTAAAATAACAAGTCTAACTAGAAGAAAGTGTTACTTTGATACGTGAATGTTAGCATATCTAATAGATTGTGGTTCTAAACCTATGTGTAGGTGAACGTGAGTTTAATATTATAGCTTACGCTCGAGGCAAGTTTCTAAACTTATCTTTTTACGTTGAGCAAGCTCTTTAATCCTACTTTTACAATTGAGCAAGTTTTCTAACTCTACACTTTCGTTGAGCTAGTTCTATTATTACATTGTATAACTTAGTTCCTGTGATTGAGCAAGTTCTTGTATCTAGTTTGTTTATTATTTCAAAATCTTATTCTTATAATGAACAAGTTATTCTTATCTTTAACTTGTTATCTAGCATTCAAGTGTACATATTCTGATATACTAATGTTGAACAAGTTTTATCGTTTAAATTACTATTTGTTATGCATGCTACTACTCAATTCTAAATAACCTTGGCTTAAGATTGTTCAAGCAATGTACGTTATGATTATTCGATGTTTATGCTATTAGTTTATTCATAAAGCATGATCTTAATTTACAATGTGAATTCAGTTATGATTATTCCATAGCATGACGTTATCAATATTGTATTCAACTAATCCTTAGTTGATGACCGTTGAATTCTAAATTACCCTTGAATTGTATCCAAACCAAACTTACTTTGGTGTGGACTTGTACTCTAAATACTGAGATGAACAACCCTATTATTAGGGGATAATTTATGCTTAGCGTTGAAATATTTGTGCATAATACATTGTACGAAGGGCTGATCCCCCTAAGTACGAGGAGTCCTTATAGTCTTATAACTGTTAAAGTTTAAGTTGAAAGATTACTTACAACTGTGGACATAGTTCGTGGTCTTATGACCCTCAGATATTTTTCTTATTTCAATTCCAATTTTTGGTTATCATTGGTAGAGTATCATTCAGTTTTGATGAGCCTATTCATTGGCAGTTATTATATTCTTGTTGATTCATTGCTATATCCAGTGAGCATTTGTTTTGCTTACTCTTGCATAAATATAATCATTGCAACTAACGTTGAGAAGGTAGATGAACCTACAACTAGCAAAGGAAAGGGAAAAATGTACAAGTGATGAAGACTTGTAATTTTATTTTATTGTTATGATGAAAGACTTTTAATTAATGATGTGATGTAATAATTTTATTTTCGCACTTATATGATGTTTAAGGTTAGACAACCTGGGAAGATCTTTATTTAATTATGTAACCCTATTTAAAGGGAGGATTTATGATATAATTTTATCATATTTGGGTAGATAGATATGCATGAATGGAAAGTGAACACCAAATCTTGTGGGAATGAAGTACCTTGATTTGGGGATGTCACAATATAAATACGATATTAATGATTGAAAAATCATGATAAATGGTAATAATTATTTGAAAATTATTATGAGCCTATGAAAAAAAATTTGACTGATAATAAAATTATCTAAGTTAATTGTTAACTGTTTGGACTGAGTCTTAGTAATATTAGGTTCGAGAATAGTCCGAGTAGACTATCGGGATGTCAGAATTTTGTCGGATTCAACTCATAATGAAATTCTTTGACTTGATACCGAGTCTTAAGTAGTTTGTGGATTGATAGGGTTATGTGTTATGTGTTTAGGATTATTTTATAATTATATAACAGTATTATAGTGTGATGATATTATTCTAATATTGGAGATCTATATTATCAATAATAGGTCTTCAGATAAAGCGATATAGAATACGTAGCAGTAATCAACCGAGCAAGCAAGTTTCTAACCTTGAAATTCTAATTATTGTGCAAGTTTTCTCTAAACTCGACCTCGAGTTGATCTTTCTTTCAATTATGCTTATGGCTAATCATTGCTGATTACCATGTCTATGAATTGTTGAATATCTTTCTGTGCAAATAATATGTGTTCATCAGGTATAAAAGGCTGATCACCTTCATTACCATCTAGTCCAGTTATAAATTGTTCATGTTCTTTCTTGACCATTCAATTCCTATTGACTTGGTCGTTCAATTATAAAAATTTATTCATGCTAGTTCACAACTATATTGTTGAATGTTAGCTAGTTATTATTCAAATTCTTTCAATCATGATATATCCTCAAATAAACTTATACTTGCTGGTCAAACTTGTTGCTCGCCCTTGCTATATCATGATAAACATTACATATTAAGGCGAATACGTCGAATACAAGGAAATGTTAAAGACAAGTCCAGCTTGGGATTATATGTGCAGCTAGAATTGTAATAGTATTGTATAATAATAACATTGTATGTTAGATAGAATATTGATTCAGGTATAATGTGAAGGTTTTCGACCCTGGGGTTAATGTGTAATGTTTTATGTATAAACAATTTATGTTTATATCTTCCGTAATAATTATAGAAATAGTATACCAGATCCTTGGTGATTAGGATCGGGATTTGGGGCTATTACATAAATTGGCTATTGATTGTGAAAATACATGAAGAAACAAAAATAAAGTAATTGAAATTAACTATTTTGGTTGTAAAATGAATTCACAATGAGGAATTTCGTTATAAATGTAAAAAGAAGAAGAAATAATAGAAATAGTGAAATTAAAGGTTGTAATTTTGATGTTTATGTGGTTAGAAACGTGTTAGAAACATTAGTTTATGTTTCTGTAAACATATTAAAACTTGGGTAAGTTGGTATGGTTGTTAGAAAGGAGTTTTTAGGCCTAATTTGGCTTTTCTGCGGTGTTAGTTCGTCATGAACGCGGTAAGTACCCCCTTGATGAACTTTTATAGTAGAAACCCAGCCCATGGGGAGGGGGGGTAGTATGACTTACCAATGTTGAGAAAATCTGACCAGACATGTTTTACTAAAATAGGCATAAAGTTTTCATAATAACTCCGAGTGATGCGATTCAAGATGATCCGGAACGAGTACGAATAGACCTACAACTTTTTTTCTTTAGGTTTTTCAATTTGATGTTATTATTAGGGGCTAAAATGGTCATCTTTACGACTGTTGTGCACTTAGAGGCAATCGGAGGGCGTCAGGATGCACGAATGAAAGTGCAATCCTTTGTGTGTTAGTATATCCTAATCTAAAGAGAATGATAACATGTTGAACATTTAATAGGATGTTGTATCAAGTTGTTAATGTGTATATGGTGCAATGACATGATAATTTAATTTGTTGTAATATAGCTAAAATGTGATGCTCGTGAAAAGATGTGATGTTGTTTAAACTTAAACTTAGTTAGTGAGCTATAGTAAAAGTGGGAAAGAAACTCATGAAGCTAATATTAGTGTAAATAATGAGTATTGTCAATACATATGGTTGTGTAGGACTTGTGGTGAACGTGAGTAATGATTGTTTAACATACGCATGAGGCAAATTCTCTAACTCTACTTTTACGATTGTGCAAGTGCTTACACCTTATTGATACATTGAGCAAGTTCCTAACCTTTCTTATATATATTTGTTCTAAATTGATTATTTTCACGCAAACTCTTCAACCTAACTCTTACTCTGAGAAGGGTTCCCATCTTTATTTTTTTTCTTCTTACGCAAGTTCCTAAATTCTATTATTCTTATGTTAAGCAAGTTTTATTCCTCAACTTGTTATTAATCATGCACGTTAATTAACTCACTTCTTTTATTGAGTAAGATTATAGCCTTAGCTTATTTTTGTTCAAGCAAGGTTGTTATAATATTCAATGCCTACGCTTTCTAGTTCATTTCTAAAACATGATTGCGATGTATAATGTTGATTTCTCTTATGACTCATGATTATTCCATAGCATATTGTTATCATAATTTTGATTCAACTAATCCTTAGTTGATGTTCATTGAACTCTAAATTACCCTTGAAGCTTATCTAAACCAAACTTACATTGGTGCGGACTTGTATTCTAAAACTTAGAAGAACAACCCTATTATGGGGATTATTACTCGAAGCGTTTAGATGTTTGTGCACAATACATGGTACGGAGGGTTGATCACCCTAAGTACGGGGAGTCCCTACAGTATGACTATTTAGGTTAAAGTTGAAAGATTACATGTAACCTTGGACATAATTCTGTTCTTGATATCATTGATAAAGTATTATTCAATTCTGTTGATCCTAGTCATTGACGGTTATTATGAAGTTGTTATTCATTGCTATTCCAAGTGGGCATTTGTTGTGCTCACTCTTGCATAAATATAATTATTGCAACTAATGTTAAGAAGGTCGATGAACCTACCACTAGCGAAGGAAAAGGAAAAATGAGCAAGTGATGAAGACTTGTAATTTATTTAATATCATGATGATAAACTTTATTTTTAAATGATGTGATGTAATTATTTTATTTTTGCACTTGATTTATGTTAAAGGTTAGATAACTTGGGGGACTTATTGATTTGGTGATGTAACCCTTTTAATGGGAGGATTTATGGTTTAAATTCTACTATATTTGGGTAGTTATATGCGAATGCATGAAAAGTGTACACCAAGTCTTGTGGGAATGAAGTACCTAGATTTAGGGGTGTCACATTAACTAACCTAATGAATGTTAGTTATGCAAATGGATATTTAAATCGAGAAGAAGGAGAAGATAGATTAATGACAATACTTGATAATTGTTTATGACCTAATGTAGTATGCTATGTAATTATGTGATGTAGAATCTATAAAGAATCAGAAGAGAAGTAAATTAACCGTAGAAGACGCTGAAGGCAAGTATTCTTGTCTATGTTCATTTTTGGACAAGCTTTACAATTCATGAATCTTACGCATAAATTGATGTACAAAGAAGTTGAAGCTAATTCCTTCGACTAGACTTAAAGTATTCTGTGGGTTTCATGTTAATCTATCAAAATATACTTAATGTTACTATCTTATGCTAACTATTTGGTATAGATTCAAAGAAAGACTGAGTATGAATAAACAAATATTTTTTCATCTATCGACTAGCACGTAAGGTTGCCAAAACATAATCGTAGATACATTTAATGATGTAGGGTTGTTTAACATAGAGTACTATAGGCTGATCACCTAGACGTGCTCATATGAAATGTCGGACTTACGGACTTGGTGTCGGGTTGTCCTTTTTAAAGAAAGAATGAAATTCTCAAGATCTTGGACCAAAATAAAGGTTTAACATATATTGTTCATCTTTAAACCTTTTAAAGAAAAAGGAAGTGCTATTTTGAATTATCTGTAGTACTTCATAACTATTGATTCATTTATAGAAGGTATATATTCATATAATTCATACACATTTCTCAAATGAAATTGTTATACTTGTTGAGCTAGTTACGCTCACTCTTGCTTGAACCATATGAATGTAGCTAAGAATGAATGGATTGAAGGATCAAATAAGGATAAAGGAAAGGCTAAGGCAGACAAGTAGTTGTCTTTGTAATAGCATAGTATGCATTTTGTATTTATTTGATACTATGACGAAGAACATATGTAATGGTTACAAAGAACCTGGGAAGGAAAATATTATTATGTAATTTATAGAAGTCAGATTCACTCTTTTGAGGTATTTCAATTGAATGTATGTGTCAACAGTAGAACCGTGTAGCACCATCTGTCAGGTTTGAAGATACCCAGATTTGGGGGCATCACGGAAGCACTGGATGGAGTAACTCCAATAAGTGTAAGTGAAACGATAACACTCAATCGGAAATAAGTCAGTAGAGAATAGGAAGAGAGGTGAGCCGTGTGCAGTTTGTGCCTGGAATCATCAAGGAGTCTACTTAAAAGGAAAAGGAGTGTGCTTTAACTTTGGCCAAGAAGGACACATATCTCCCAATTAGCCAGTTCGAAGAAGTTACAAGGTTATTTTTCATGTGGATCTCCAGACCATCAAATCCGAAACTTTCCAAAGAAGAATGCAGATAAAGGAAGCAACAACAAAGGAAACAGTAGTGGGACACTGATGATCAAAGGACCCACTCAACCAGGAAGACTAACAAAACACACGTTTAACATGATGGTTCAGGATGCAATAACTGCAAGGAAGTAGTTATAGGTAAAATTCCAATTAATAATATAATTGTGTACGTATTGTTTGATAGATATCACTATGAAGTGATATCCATTTATGGAAATGAGTCACAATTTAGTGTCACACGTGTGTGGAAATGAAGAAATTGATGATACAACTTTAAAAAGTTATTAGAACACGAGTGTATCAATGTGGTCTATGGTAACCCTTTTAGGTTCCAAAGTAGAATGAAAGAAAGCACAAATGCTTCATGTATTAAAGTAATACTATTGTGAGTAAGATGTTGATACGTAAATATAACAGGTAAATATGAGCTATGCCAAGTCAAATGAGACTTGAGTTAAGTACATATTTTTCTACCCTGAATTGGGCTAGGACATAATAAATGAAGTAATAAATACGGTTAGAGTAATTCAATAATAATTGATTGATTAATAAATAAATTTCTAAGGATATACATAATTTGAATGCAAGAGAATAGTGATTCTGGGGACATAATCCTTATAAGGAGGGATAATGTAAAGACCAAGAATTTTATATGGTTATATATGTAAATTTTTACGAATAATTTTTTTTATTAGAAAGTACTTTGAACCATATAAGTGAATATGTGAATTAAGCAAGATAGTTAATTTATTTATTTTAAGTTAACTAAGATGAATACTTAATCAATTTGATTAAGAAAGAGTAAGATAAGTTATGTTAAAAATTAACATAACTTGAATGTTAATGTGACACCCCCAAAATAGGTATACATCACCTATTCTGAGTCGCCAAATACATGGTACAGAATACAAATACAATCTTAAATATACAACAAGAGCTGTGAGTTTGAATACAAATATTGTCTTCTAGACAGTATTCAAACTCAAAATACGTCCTCAATACATTTATTATCACAATATTTCATAGAATGGGGAGGACTACTAATGCTATCATCTGGACCGTCACTCCGTTCCCCGACTAGTCCCTGCTACGTTCTAATTTTCTGAAGAGAACAATGAAAGTAAAAGGGTGAGCTCAACTAGCCCAGTAAAAAATATTATGACTAAGATAATGCAGAATAAATTATCGTTAGCCTTCAACAGTGTTAAACTGATACAATATAACAAACATCAAGTTTAACTGCAGTGGAACAAGCAATTCATTAAAAGAGTCAAGTAGAGAATAAAATCTACTATCTTATATGATTTAAAAGGTTTTTCATCACTTTAATCGCTGGGACTCAGCTTAATAAGTAATCCACATCATCCCTGCACTACGGCCAAGGATATTCATTAGTATCACAACCACAAATTATCTATGCACTACAGGCCAAGGATATTCGTGTATTCAACAATGGTCATGATTATAACGAATAATCCCTGGTCATAATCATACCGATAAGTGTCCACCAATGAACTACAGGCCAATGAGGCCTTTTTCCACATCATTTATAACATTACGGTCATGATTACACCGAATAATCCCTGGTCATAATCATTCCAAGTCCATCTATACACTATAGGCCACAGATGACTTTTAACAAAATATAAACTTGAGGATGATGACAATGATATAAGAATTCAATAAAACAAGTTCAAGAATTAATTTATCCAGGAATCAATAACGTCCAAATTGTCAACATGATACTGCTTTGTGGAGTTAAATTCAAGAATGCTCAGAAGAATATTTCCACGAAAAGATACTGGATGAAGCGCAAATATCCAGGATATTCTACTAATTTCATGGAGTATATAATCCAAAACTTTAACCAACTGAGTATAATAGAATATATGAAACTACAAACGAATTTTCACCCGCCATGCGGTAATCCACGTATACAGATCATTTCCACAATTTAATAAGGAATGAATACAAAGGATCATTCACCATGCATGTGGTAATCCACATGACATATGTTATTCCAATGAATAATAATGAATGGAATAATGAAAGAATTCACCATGCATGCGATAGATCGCATTATACTGAGTTATTCCAAAAAGAATAATAAATAATAGAACCAGGTTTTGCGTAAACGCACAGACAGGATATTCTGATGGAATAATAAAGAATGGAATAATAACAAAATTCACCATGCATGCAATGTAATCCACATGCATGTGGTTATTCCAATGAATAATAAATAATGGAACTAGGTCATGCCATGAACGCATGACATGTGATATTCGGCGAATAATAAAGAATTGAATAACAACAGAATTCACTATGCATGCGATAGATCGCACAGACAGGTTATTCCAACAGAATAATAAATAATGGAACCAAGTCATGCGTAAACGCACAAATAGAATATTCCGACAGAATAATAAAGAATGAAATAACAGAAGAATTTCACCAAGTATAGGGTAGACTGCATATACAGGTTATTCCAACAGAATAAAAAAATGGAATAACAGAAGTTCTCTTCATGAATACGAAAGAAATAATACCCCTTACGGGTACAACAAATAATATCACTTACCTTAGAACAATCTGGATATAGGAGTAGTGAAGTAGCAGAATATTTTTCTTCTTTCTCTCTATAGTTTCTCTCTCAGAGTTTCAGTGAATTCGTAAGAAATAATGAAGGAATGAGCTTCTATTTATAGGAGAATGGACCTAATAGTAACTAATTCTGAACGGTCCGTATTGATTTACTTTTAAACCAGACTTGTTCGATTGGTTTACTATAAAATATTCTAATAAAACAAAATCTTTTAAATAAAATATAATATATTCTATTTATAATCTAATAAAACAAATAACTTTATAAAAGTATTACATTTTATATAAAAAGATTTTACTATGCAAACACTATCACAGACACTATGCAAACACTATGCATAATAAAATATAATATATTCTAATTATTGTCTAATAAAATAAATAACTTTATAAAAGTATTCTGTTTTGTATAAAAATATTTTACTATACAAATTACTATGCATAGTACAATATAATATATTCTATTTATAGTCTAATAAAACGAATAACTTTATAAAAGTATTCTGTTTTATATAAAAAGGTTTTCTATTTTATTACATTAATAATACTAATAAAACAAAACTCCATCATCATTATTATAACTCACATTATTAATCGACTAGGTCATTTCCAGGAAAGACGGGGCTTTCCAATAAGGATTTATCCCTATTGGCGCGCAATTAGGTGACCAAACCTCTCCTTGACAAAAGTTCTAGACATCGTTAATATTACAAATAATAATATTAATAACTCTATCATCTCAATTATTGATTTAATAATATATAAAATATCGACAATAATTGAATCAATTAACGTGAGATACTATGCAACAATTACTGAAGCAATAATTGAACAAAACTGAGTGACTTCTCACGTAAACATCAATAATCAATACTGTGTACTATTATGCAACCACACGTATTACTGTACTTTTACTACCGAGTAGTTCAACAGTATTAACGGTAAAACTTCCGCCGTTATTTTTATAAAAATATTTTTGTCATTTTCTCAATCCGACAATAATTCCATTTTCGGATCCACCAATGATTGTACCGTCGTACGAATATTCCCTGATAAAAATAATATTCCCCGAGCAATCGAATATAATACAACAACTTGCATACTTTGTAAAATTTATAAATATTACCCACAACTATAACATTATATCAAATCCACACCATATTATTAAAAAAAATATTTCAAGAAATTTAAATCTTTATTCATAAAATTTGGGGTCTCACAGTTAACCTTGAATGGTAAATTAAAAAGATTTATAATCTTTAAGTGATTAATTATTTATATGAATTATATAAAGTGATTATATGATTGTAATAACTTATTAAGCCAATTAGAGTTAATTAAGTTAATGAATTAATGGAACAAAAAGGAAAGCCAAGAAATAAGAATATATTATTTAAATATTAGTGATATTGAAAATTTAGTGGCATATAGTGAATGACTATCTTAGTATTTAAATATAATAAGGATTTATCGATGATATATACATATATATATATATATATATATATATGAACATGTATATATATTTATTTATTAAGTGACTTAAAAGAAAAGGTTACATAACCTAATTATACATTAGGTATGGAAATTTAATAATCTAATGGTTGTGTTATTAAAGAATATTAGTATTTAAATATATACTAACCCCAAGTGATTTATTTTATACATCTCAATTAATTAATTTTATAACTTAATTAAAGAAAGTTTAATTAGGTTATAAAATTAAATGTACATGAGTAATTATTTAAATTACAAATGAGTGGATGGATACCCTAACTAAATGATTAGGGTAAGATAAAAATAAATGTATTGGACTGTAACGCCCAAAATCCAGTCTATCTTCACACCAGGATTTCGTGCATCACGAGTACCTCTCCTTCCAAACATACATCATTATATAGCTAAATATAACAGCATACATTCTCAAATTCCATGTTCTAATACCTTATAACATCATTCATTACAAATAAATGATAATTACATTATTCTTTCCATCTTACAAGAGTGACTTTCATTTGCCACCAAGGATACATAACAGTTCATTAAACTATTCTATAATTTAATTAAACAATTCTACATTACAAGTCTTAACTTGATCTTCACGCTCATCCATATACTGAATGACACTTCATCTGTGTGACACCCCCAAATTCTGGCACTTCAATCCCACAGATTTTGTGTTCACTGTCTAATTAAATCATAACTAACTACCCATAAACAAAGGATATAATTAAACTCAAAAGTTTAAACAATTAATCTCCCATTATAGGGTTACATAATCTCAAATAAATCCTAGGTTATCTAACCTTTATTATTACAATCATCAGTGGAATATTAAAACATAATCATAATCAAATCTATTACACAAACTTCATAAATAAATGGTAAATTAAACGTCTTCTAATCAAGCACTTTGTCATTGCCCTTGCTTCTAGAAAGTTCTTCAAACTTCTTAACTTCATCTGCATTGTTTTGTGCAAGAGTGAGCAAACAATTGCCCATAGGAAGGATAATATATAATAACATTCTAGGAATGACAATTAATTAAGCTTTCAATGGTAAAGTACTCTTACCGGAACAATAAACTTTAATTGAAAAGTTATGAATTCAAAGGAATAATGAATTTTAAGTTAACAACAGATATCAATCATCAAAAGAATACATTGAGGGTCACAAGACCACGAACTATATTATTGGTTGTCAAGTATTGCTACTTTAACCTTTAACAGTCTAAAAGACCATAATCATCTTCTATGTCCTAGGTTAACAGGTGTTTCTACTGTAACCTTTAACAGTCTAAACGACTATGTGGACCATCATCTTGTACTCCAGGTGATCAGCCCATTGTACTACGTATTGCTCAAACATTTTAATGTTATTGCATAGCTCTAAAATAATCCCCTGATATATGGTTATTCATCTCAGCTTAGATCAATAAGTTCAATACCAAAGGAAGTTTGAATTGGAATTAACTTCAAAGGGATTCTAGATCTTTAGAACGCTTATTAACTAAGTAGTGGTTGAATCAGATAGGGACCAATAATTTTTCAAGAGTTTGATTATAATATCTTCATGAACAAGGTATATCGATGAATCAATAAGAGATAGAGTATTAATGGTTTCTAAATTGAACAAGTGTTAATCATCGACTACATGGTTTCAAACTATGTGAGTACATAAGAAAACTAAAGGAAGTTTGGTTTGGATTGACTTCAAGGGTAATTTAGAGTTTAGAACATTCATCAACTAAAGAATAGTTAAATTAGTAAAGAATCGCTAGCCAACACAGAGTTTGGTACAATAGTGTAAGATAGTACAATGACATTGGTGATCTGAGACCAAACAATAATTACTCATAGCTGAATAAACACATTGCTTACAATAAAATTACAGACTTTGAATAACCAAAGTAATCTCGTTTTGAATGAAGAAACAAAGATTTATTAACTTGCTCAACAATAAATTATGGTTAAAGAACTTGTATAACAATAATAAGTTAGGAATAGAAACATACATAATGAAATATTAGGGTTAGAGAACTTGCTCAATTGAATAACAGATTAAAGAAACTTGTATAACGTAAAAGTAAGGTTAGGAAACTTGCATAATAATAATAAATTTACTACTCAATAAGAGATTAGAGATAGAGAACTTGCATAAGTATAACATGACAGCGAAAAGTAAACCTTGGTGAATAATAAAGTAGCAAAGTTAGGGAACTTATGTAATGCCCAAGAAAATCGGATTTATATGAAAATTAAATTTTTATTTGATTATGTGAATTAAATGAATTTAATTGATTATTTATGTGAGTAAGCTATGTGAAGGTCGTTTTATGACCTAGAATGTGCAGACGTGGTTAGTATTCTGGCTATGTGCTAGAATTAATTATTTTGAATTTCCAAGACGAAAATAAAAGTTTTTCGAGAAATTCCCGAAAAAATACTATTTATCTGTTTCTACTCGGGAATTAAGTTTGAAATTCTGAGAAACGCGTAATGATAGAATATAAAGATGAGATGGAATATCTAATAATATTTCATTTATGGCAAACGAAGTTTTCGCCTGCGGACTTAAAACCTAAGGGTTGAGAAGAATGATTTTCGAGAAGGAAATGAGATGCGTATTATGAGTTACGATAATGATTATGCGTACGTTATACGAGTGTGATACTATTTACTATACGAGTATAGTATGATGATTCAATATAAAGTACAAAATGATTATCATACGAGTATTATACGAAGAGAATACGTGAATTATACGAGTAGAATACGATTGGTGTTATGGACTTAGAGTTTAGGACTTAGTATAATCCAATTGGGTTTGGATTATATCAAGCCCAAGTGATTAAGTAATCAAGCCCAAAGAATTATGAGTTAAAGCCCAAGGTTAGGATTAATTAAGCTCGATCCAAGAAATCGAACCGTGGATCGAACCGGGGGGTCACCGAATGGGTAAAACCCATAGGGAAACCCATGGGGATGACCCATGGGCACGTGGGCCAACCACTTGGTGGCCAAGTAAAGTGAACTACTTGATCACCAAGTATTTTACTTGGTGATGAAGTAGTGAATAGTAAGGAGGTGGAGAGAAAAGACCATTTTGCCCTCCATTTGAATTGCCTATAAAAGAAAGGCATATGCTGGTCATTTGATGGTTTTTCAAAGTTATCCAACTTATATTTAGAGAGAGAAAGAGCTAGACATAAGCAAACATCTCACTTTGAAGCTTTTCATTAGAGATTTTAGCAAGAACACCAAGATCGTAAAGGTAATATTCCCTTAATAATAGTTTTCCATCCCTTTTGATTTCTTTGTTATAAAGAATCATAAATTAGTGGAGCATGCCTCTTATGGAGGAATAATGATGGCTTGTAAATTTTAAAACCTTTATAAGTCATATGTAAATGTAAATTGTAAGGGTTTACGTAAGTTTAAACCATATAAATCATTGGATAATGAACTTGGTTGTTGATTGACAAATTGAACACCATCACTATTAATATATGTGAATCTTTCTTGGTTAGGATGTAGATATGAAATCAATGGAGTGTTCCATTTGATTTGGCATATAGAACACTAGTAACGAAGTTATGACAAATTTTACGGAATTAGACGTTAAATGTCGAAAACGTAGAAATTACGGATTGTTAGTCAAATGTTGTCGTGAGACTTGAAAACATTGGTTTTCAATGTCTGCACATGAGATAGGATGTTTAAGAGTCGTGGGCTCAAGAATCGTCGAATTCCGACTTAAAATGAAGAAAATGATTATTGAACGCTCGAAAATGTTTAACGAACACTCAATAATAAACATAGAAGTGAATTTTAGGTTAACGGATTCAGAATTATAAAATTCTTATATGAACGCATAGAATATATAATTTATGAGTTGTAGGCTTTTGAATGGACCAAATTGAACTTATAACGAAGAAGTTATGAAGCGGAAGTTCACTAAAAATTTTATCTATACAAAATTTTACGATGCGAGGTTCATGCCTCGGCGCCGAACAAGGTTTGTTATGCCGCCACCACAAGGTCAAAAAACAAAGGTAATGACCTCTTCAAGAGTGGCGCCACTGCACCACTCATACGAAGGATTTTCGCGCTGCAACGCTAGTGTTAGGTATAGATGCCACGCCGCAGCGCCGAGGCAGGGCAATTATTAGACAAGTTAGGTTTGAATTTCAATTGTTCTGAGACCTATATAGGTTAAGTTCATATACTTAATAAGCATATTAAAACTATTCCTACGTTCCGTATACTAGTGTATATGGTAATGAACTTAAGAATTGAACGCGAGTTGTTAGTATTGTAATGAAGAACACAAAGTGTTAATAATAAACCGTGAACGGTAATCGACATTGGTACTTCACCAATGATGATTGAGTCAGTTAGTAACGTAAGATCGTTAACAAGCCGGGATGAAGGTTAGTAAGTCGATTGACTTTATTAATGAAATAAAGTCAACTATGATATAGAAGAGAAAGGAGTTGGTAGAAATAATGTGATTTAATTGTTTGGTAGCTAATTACAGTGTACTAACAGTCGAATAAATTATTTGAAGACGCTTGAAGACAAGTTTTCTTAACGCTTGTCTACCCTTCGCGTTAGTCGAGTTTTTTGTGATTCATTGTACTGAATTGCATAAATGATTTTAAAGAAAGGGTCAATGTCAGTTTTAACTCGGCTAGACTATTTGTAAGAGATAGATTGGTTTGTATACATATCTTTCTATATAGAAATGATAACGCTATCCTATGCCAAGTAGTTGGTACAGATTCAAAGGTAAGTTTGTCTATAAATAAACAACAGTATTTTTCATCGTTTATACGATGGGCACGCGAGTTTTCCAAAACATAAACATAAATACGTTTAATAGATGAATGTTGGTCAACATAGAGTACTATAGGATGATCACCTAGAAGTGCTCGTAAGTAATGTCAGATGTACAGCCTTAGTGTTATGATGTCCTTTTCAAGTATACAGAAAGAGACTATTCATGGTCTTTCAACCAGTTCAGAATTCTAAAACTATTATATACTTTGGGAATTGATGTTATGAATTGTTAAGTATTAATGTTTTGTAATACTTCATGACTATTGTTTCAGTTATGGAAGATTTTCATATAATTCACGAATGTGGTATTGATATTATTCTTTGTTAAACATTCTGAGCTTTTATGCACACTTCTTGCGTGAATTATATGATTGCAGTTAAAGCTGAGCGTACTGATAATGCTAAGAGAGATAAGTGCAAGGCTAAGATGGATAGTTGACCATCTCGTAATAGATTAGTATGGTTGTATGTATTATATTTACGAACAACAAATGATGTAATCGGTTTATGAACCTGGGAAGGATTTTATTATATTTATAATAAAAAGATAGTGAATACCTTCATTGTGTTGTGTTTTCAATGGAATGATTGTATAGTTATGAGTACCGTGTAGCACCATATGTCGGGTTGGAAGATACCCGGATTTGGGGGCGTCACAGGTTGGTATCAAAGCATTAGGTTATAAAACTTAAGGGGGGGAGAACCTTAGGCTAATAACCTCATAAGGTATGTAAAGTCCAAAGAAAGAAATTCGAGTCGAAGATTTAATAAGGTATTGAGAAAACTCAGTACCGAAAGATTTAAAAGATGGAAAGTAATCCTAAATAAATTAAATGTGATTTGTGCTTATACTATTGTGTAGTATATACTAATCAACATGTTATGTTTTTTGTAGATGTCAAACGATAGCTTGATGTATAGAGACATTCACGTGGTGAGTGAAGAGTTGGTGAACCAAGTGGAGATAGTACATATGCCAGTGGTGGAGGTACCGTTAGTGGTTTTAGAATATTCAGATCCGTAAGAGTACATTTCTGAGGAGGAGTACTCCGAGGAAACAATGGGAATAACATCATATCTAAATATGATGATAGATGTGGAGGAGGAGATGGAGGTAACATCGATTAATACGGTGGTACCTACTCAAGAGTCAACACCTCCAGATGCAATAAAATCATTGTATCTGGTAGTGCTTGATAGAAATGTGCATCTGCGCATGGTGGTGCAGTCACAGAACGAGGAGATTACCGCCCTATATGAGGTGAAGGAATCTACAGAGGTAGATTTTAAGTCAGAGCACAACGAGAAAGTGCTAATGATGGATAAGGCGAGGGATGGTAAGGAAGAGGCCGTAGAGCTTCGGAAGAAACTAGTTGAAAAAGATAAGAAGATTGCTAGGATGTCGTACATCCATGAATGTGCTCATGAGGATTTCAAGCTGAAAATTTCTTGTTATTCTATTGAGTCAGGGCAGACTCGACATACGATTAGTCGAGATATTGTTTCTATTTTAGCAAATCAGAAACATGAAAATGCTGTAAGGCAGTGTTAGTAGATCATTAGATCTTTTTGTATATGTGTAGTGACGTAAAACCCTCTTTTGTATAACTAAAGGGTAGTCTTTTTGTAAATCCCAGTTTTTGTAGAAGTCAATCGCGGGATAGTAATGTAATAGCTTTTTGGCTAAGGGAGCAAAGTGTTAATAGTTTTGACTATGAAATCATATTAATAAAATGAAGTTTTTATTTAATGTGCTTGTTGTGGTATGAGTTGTTATTTGAGAATGATAACTAAGTAGTTAAATAGATAATAACGAAACTTTATTTATTTAATCAGAATTATGCCGCCAAGAAGAAGACAACGTAACCAAGAGGCTGAGTCACATAATGGGTAAAAGAGATAGAGAAGGTGTTTGTTATCACAAACGTGGGTGAGGTGCAAAAGACTTCTTTTGCGACTTACATGATTAAAGGGGAAGCCAACTACTGGTGGGAGGCTTACCAGGGTGGGGCTAGAACAAAGGCAGTTACATGGGAACAGTTCAAGAAGGTATTCTTCGAGAACTACTTCCCTACTAGCATGCAAGGTAGAATGGAGATTAAGTTCTTGGAACTTAAACAAGGGGATATGACCGTTCCCTAGTACCCAACCAAATTCAATGAATTGGCGAGATTCGCTCCACATCAGGTGGACACAAAGAGAGAAAGGCTCGTAGGTTTGAGCAGGTCTTGAAACCCTAGCTCTACAATAGGATTTCGATGTTTCAGAGTGCTTCCTAAGGGACCATTCTAGAAAAGGCAATAATAGCTGAAGGTGGTGGTGAGGCGTTGTCTCAGTATAATAAGGAAAAGAAGAATAAGAATAAAGTAGAGGGGGAAAATAAGGCAGAAGTTGTCAGCGGTAGTGGCAATGTGCCTAAGAGGAAGAGCTTTAACCCTAGAAATACTGGGGTGAAATAAAGAGATCCTAAATGTAGGATAGAGGCATGCAAGACATGCGAAAAGACTCATCTGGGAGTCTGTTTAAAGGGGAAATCAGTTTGTTACAACTGTTGGCAGGAGGGACATTTATCACCCAACTGTCCTAACCCTAAGAAAAATCATGGGTGTTTTGTTTGTGGATCGTTGGACCACATGGCAAGAAATTACCCGAAGAAAGGGTTAGAGGGAAATAAGGGTTCTGGTAGTGGTAAATTAGCCATTATTGGAGCAACACCATCTGTGGGTAGACCCCCAGCCCGTACGTTTAATATGAATGTCCAAGATGCGGTTGCATCATCGGTGTAGTAACAGGTATCATTCCAGTCAATGAAATAAATGCTTATGTGTTATTTGACTCAGGTGCTACTTGTTCTTTTATAGCATGTGAAATTGCTAAACGATTAGGTTTAATCCCTCAAAAGTGAGCAATACCTTTAGACGTTAAGGAAGAAAAAGATGAGATAATCTCCATTGTACATATTCATAAGGACTGTTAAATAGATATTAGAGGTAATAAGTTATCGGTAGATTTGATACCGATAAGGTTAAAAGAATTCGATGTAATTCTTGGTATGGATTGGTTGATTAACCACAAGGCTATAATAGATTGCCATATTAAAAGTGTGAACCTTCGGCTTTCTAAGAAAACCAAGGTAGTGTTCTTCGATAGTAAATCATCGAGGCGCTCTTGTTGTCTAACGATGACACAAGCTAGGAAGATGTTGAAAAAGGGGTGTATAGGTTATATGTGCCATGTTGTGGATACCCAAAGAGTGGGAGCATCCTTGGACCAGATACCTATAGTTTAAGAGTTCGGGGATGTATTTTTGGAGGAATTACCAGGTATTCCACCGGATAGGGAGGTTAAATTTGTGATTGATCTGTTACCGAGTACGACACTAGTTTTAAGGGCACCCTATCGGATGGCGCCTATTGAGATAAAGGAGTTAATGGTTCAATTACAAGAACTATTAGACAGGAAGTACATTCAACCTAGTGTGTCTCCTTGGGGAGCACCAGTATTGGTTGTAAAGAAAAAGGATGGGTCATTATGACTTTGTATCGACTATCGAGAGTTGAATAAGTTAACAATTAAGAATAAATACATGTTGCCCAGGATTGATGATCTATTTGATCAGTTGAAAGGGGAAAAGTATTTTTCTAAGATAGATTTACATACGGGGTATCATCAGTTACGAGTGAGGAAGGAAGATGTACCTAAGACGACATTCAGAACTCGTTATGGTCATTACAAGTTTTTGGTGATGTCGTTTTGTTTGACTAATGCGCCAGCCGCATTTATAGATATGATGAACAGAGTGTTCAAGCAGTATTTGGAAAAGTTTATCGTAGTGTTCAATGATGATATTCTAGTCTATTCTAAGATGCCAGAAGATCATGTTGAACATTTGAGGATAGTGTTAAAAACACTACGGAAGGAAAAGTTATATGCAAAATTCACAAAGTGTGAATTTTGGCTTGAACGAGTGCAGTTTCTAGGACATGTTATTGATAAAGATGGCATTTTCATGGATCCAGTAAAAGTAAAAGCAGTTAATGAGTGGGAGCAACCAAAAACACCAACCGAGGTTCAAAATTTTTTGGGGTTAGCGGGATACTATAGAAGGTTCATACATGACTTTTCTAAGATAGCTACTCCTGCTGAAAAATTTGACAAGGAAGTCGGTGAAGTATGTGTGGACTGAAAAATGTGAGAACAGTTTTTAGGAACTAAAGAAGAGGTTAAGTGAGGCACCTGTATTGTCCTTACTAGAAGATACAGGGAACTTTGTAGTGTATAGTGATGCTTCGCATAGAGGACTGTGTTGCGTGCTCATGCAGCATGGTAAGGTCATTGCATATGCATCACGTCAATTAAAGGAGTATGAGAAGGCCTATCCTACTCATGATCTTGAATTGGCAGCTGTAGTTTTTGCCTTAAAAATATGGAGGCATTATCTATACGGTGAGAAGTGTGAGATATACACAGACCATAAAAGTATGAAATATATCTTCACACAAAAGGAGTTGAATATGAGATAGAGAAGGTGGTTGGAACTAATAAAAGATTACGATTGTGATATCTTATATCATCCAGGGAAAGCAAATGTAGTAGCTGATGCGCTAAGTAGGAAAGGGAGAGAGAAACTGTCAATGTTAACTACTCAGAATATGTTAGTAACAGCGATGGCGAGAATGGAATTAGAAGTGAAATTACTAGATGAAGCAGAGGAGATGTTATTTTCCATGGAAACTCAACCGACCATAATGGAACGTGTTAGGGAAGTGCAATTGAGCAACGAGGAATGCGAGCGTATGAGGAAGAGAATAGAAGATGAAGAAAAGACTATTTATAACCTCGATAAGGAGGAATTGCATCAAATTAAAGGAAGAATTTGGCTTCCAAATAATTCCTATAAAGCCCCTAAATCCAGGAACTTGAAACCCGAACTCGGTGCTTCACGATACCATTTCTATGAGCAGAATAATACTAATAATAATAACAATAATATAAAAATCAACTTAATTTACATATCATCAGAGTCTAATCCCAAGGTACGAGACATTTAATACATTTATTACATAACATGATAGATAATATTATATATCATCCTTATCATAATAAAGTTATACTATTACATATGATAGTATAGAATTTATTCTGCAACCTTCCCTTTCCCTTTGTTCTTAGCTGAGCCTTCTGTTTGTTCACACTTAGCTGAAAGAATTTAAATATTTTCTTTATACTACCCTTCTACAACAAATCAATAGTTGTGAAGTAATCTGAACCGATAATAATAACATAACAACCCTCTTTCAAATTTTTGAAACTACGTACTGACTATAAATAGGGTTAAGGTGACATACTATGAACATTGTTTTCAATTTTCGAATAGGTTAAATAGAACTTCATCTGTAAACCATCATAAATTACGAGCACGGGGGTGATCAGCCCGTTGTACCTTATATTGATCAATACTACATGCAAGAATGATGTTATCGTCCACTCTGTCCACCTTGGGTGCATAAAAGTTTTCCCGTGTAAGGGATGTTCATACTTGTCGGGGTTCCAAACCAAAGCAATCCGGTTGGATAATAGTAAGGTTTTATCTTATTCAACAATAATCTATAAGTCAACATATATATATATATATATATATATATATATATACGGGTAATTAACAAAGGTGTATCAACATGTGATTAAATACAATGATTATCCAAGTGGGGACACTTGTATAACCATTTATAAAAATTAACGAACATAATATATATCTGAATTAACATATACTAACATGTTGATAATCAATGAGCGTATAATATATATATATATATATATATATATATATATATAACAATAGGGTTAATAATCTGTACAGTAATAATATAATTTTGAAACATTCTAACTCATGTCCATTGCATAAAGGAAATGCAAAGGTAGGATACTTGTCTTGTCTGCTGCTTACAATTCGCAACTTAGTTTTATCTTTTATATAATCACTTATCAGTAAATAGATCATTTTACTGATTAGAATAACATATCCTAACACATAGTACTACTTATTGCAGTCAACACAAAACCTATTCACATTGTCACACATATTCAACAGTCATTGAATCACAAACAAATATTAACACAGTCAAAATATCTAAGTCCAGATCAATTTTTAAAACATGTCGGTGTACCGACAGCTTTATCGGGTAATAATCGAGTCTGAGACTCTATTTTGTAACTCAATATCTGAAAGTATCAGTCATATTATTTTAAATGAGTTAATAAACATTTATTATAATTTATCATGAATTTTCAAACACCGAAATCATTATTAAATGATTTAAATATCAAATAATTCTATTATTATTAATATTTAATTAATATTAAACTATTAATGAAACCATTGCCAAAATATTAAAGTTATTTAGAATAACTCAAAATATTTTTAAAACATTTATATTACCCTTAAATGATTTTTAAAACATTTAAAATCATTTTTAAATAATTACCATTAATATTAAAATATTAATGTACTATTCTTTAAAATATTAAAAGTCATTAAGTATAACTTAAAATATTTTTAATTCATTTATATCCTTTTAAATGATTTTAAATTAATAAAACCATTTTAAAACCATTTATTTAACATAATTATTAAATAAATTTAATATCATTAATATTAAATTAATATCACAATTATTAATGAAATTATCCTTTAAAAATTAAAAGTTATATTTTATAATTTAAAATATCTTTAAACAATTTATTTTCATTTAAAATGAATTTTGTAATAATAAAATCATTTTTAAAATCATTTAATATCACTAATAATAATTAATAAAAGAAATTTTCCTTTAAATATTGAAAGTTATATTTTATAACTTAAAATATTTTAAATACCTTATTATTATTTAAAATGATATTTAATATAATAAAATCATTTTAAATTATTTATTTAAATTAATTTATTAAATAACTAAATTATCATTAATATTAATTAATTAATGAAATTCACCACAAAATATTAAAAGTCATTAAATATAACTTAAAATATTTTCTTATATCATTATATATTTTTAAATGAGTTTTAAAGTATTAAAATCATTTTTAAATAATTTATTTAATATAATTATTAAATAAATTAAATACCTTTAATATTCCAAAAATATTAAATATTTATGAAATATATCCAAAATAATTAAAATATAATTTTCAGACTTTAAAACAATTTTTAATAATTTATTTTGTATTTTTCATAATTAAAAACTATTTAATACTAATTATTAAATAAAAATAATAATTTTATGAATAAACTATCGCTAAAGACCACCTATAGCGGTAGAACCGTCGCTATAGGTGTTCTTAATGTAAACCCAGAACACCAAGTCAGTTACCGAGAGACCATGTTTGACCATGAATAATTCTTACCGATCTAAGCCTTTAAAAGGACTGTCATACCTGTTCTTCATTTTCTGGGTTACCCAGAAATGAAGAACAGTTCGACCTGTCCACTTTGGGCTTCCACAACGTGCAATCCTGTTGATATTTATGTTATCTTAAGCCTTCAGTCTGTTGCAACATGTAAGGCTACAACTCTATTTAATAACATCGATCTAACAACAAAACAATGAGCAGATAAGGTCCGGTCAAACCATGTCAGGCAACACATTCATATGTTTTATGGGTTACCTAGAAAACAGAAAATTTGTTCGTCTTGGCTAGTTTAACCGGCTGCTATGTCCAATCTTTCTATCATTTAAGTCATATTATGGTATGAACATGTACTGCATATACCCAGCTACAATGTAGATACAACAACAACAACAATACAACAAACAGAAGCAAGATCTTTTCGATTTAAAATGTTGTCGGTAGTTTTTAAGCGCGGTTTTAGGGTTACCCGAAGCGCCAAATCCACGGCCATCTCAATCACTTTGACCTCAATTATCTTGCAATCTGTTTATGATATGAACTTGATTCAAGTTCTAGCTTAAAGATCTAATAGCATACTACAAGATTAAAGCTTAAAACAACAAAATTACACGACAGACTGACATCTACAAGGTCTGACATTCATTGTCAAACAACAAAAATTTATTTTTCCAGATTTTGAATAACATCAAATCTGAGCCTCTAGATGTTATGGATCTAACATCTAGCAACCCAGATCATCATTATACACCATATACAACATATTTAACACATAAATCATAACTTTTAACACATCATCTAAGGTCAGATTTTGAAATTAGGGTTATACCTTTCCTAATCAAATCCTTGATTCTGGGCTACTGACTTGTTATATGTATTAGTGGGGCTGGTATTTGTGACTGATTTACTTAGGAAATTCGTGGGTTTTGAGTTGAAAGAGTCTAGCTGGGTGTTTATGCAAAAATGGCCTAACAAATGATCTTTCTCTCTCCATTCTATATATACTAGTCTATGATACATGTATTGGCTGATCTAGAGCTGATGTGCTGGAGATTTGAGTTGTTAAAGTCAATATGTTAGGTCAAGAGTTAGCCAACCACTCCAATTTGTTTAGATTTGCAAGTAAACTTAATAAAAATTTGCGACAAAGGGCATTTTAGTCATTGCACTTATACTTTTAATGGCAATCTTGTAATCTTGACAAACCCTTAGGGTTTGACCATTAGGGTTTAACCCTTAGGTTTTGTGTATTAGCATTTAAGGATTTCTTGAAAAGGCTAAAAATTGGAATTTTAGTTTATAAAATTCACAAATTAGGATTACTAAATCAGTTTAGGTTCCCTAATTACTTAGACTTAAAACTAAGGTTTAGGTAATAACTAATTATAATTATGATCACTAATTTATCAATTAGGGCACCAATTTGATAATTAGAGTTAACAGTTTAATAATTAGGGTTGATAATTTGTAATTAGGGTTTCTAATTACACTATTCATGATCATTAGGGTTTAAAGTCATTAAATATAATTAACCTTGCTAATTTTAGCAGTTAAGGCTTATAATATTGGTAATTAGGGTTACCAACTCATAATTAAGGTTTCTATTTACCAAATTAGGGTTCTAGGTATTATGGTTTTAAATTACTAATTAGGTTTACCATAATTAGAAATAAAATCTACTATACATGATCTTAATCACATTAACATAATTATAAAACAATCTTGTACTCTAATTTGGATCTCAAATTAGGGTTTAGCACAGTAAAACAAGGGTTTTCAAATACAGCACCATAATTGACTGATCATTATCAGTCCACATACTTACAGTACATATTTATAGCACTAAAAAATTAAAATATAATTAATATTATATTATTATTCTCATTCCTTGATCAAAATCGAAAATTAGGGTTTGGATTCCATATCAGGTTTATCTGCCATATATAACATTATTAATTAAGTTAAAATAATTAACTTAATTAATCTAACATAAATTCTTATAATAAAATAATTATTATAAAATTTCTAAAAATCATTTTATATATTATTTAAATAATATCTAATCATATTTTCATGGAAAATAATTAATAAAAATATTTCTACAATAAAATTAATTATTATAAGAGTATAGTTTATAATGATCAATAATTCTAAAATAAAATTATTTAAAATTATTCATGTAATCAATAAATTTTTATTTAACACAAATATACATATACATTATCTTGACACATATTCCCCATATTTATTTTAACAAATAAAAAAAAAATTATACGTCAAATTTCTGATTTATTTGTATAGAAAATACCGGGTTGTTACATTCACCCTCCCTTATAATGATTCCGTCCCAGGAATCACCGTTTTAAAACCAATACATACAAGGGTACATAACATACACAATCATTACAAGTAGATCTTGATAATAAATGATCGTACTGATATTTAACTATTCACATAAAGATTGTCTATCTAATTAAACGGAAATTTAATTTCTAAAAGAATTCAAATTCCTCCTTCAAAATTTCTTTATAAAATAATTTACTATATATATAGAAAAATCATGTATAATAAAATAAAAGTTATACGAATAATACCTAGAATTTCATTGCCAGCTGCCTCCGTTTCCTGGACCATCATACTGAAGACTCTTGTTGTTGATTTCATCAGCTTGCTGGATGACGTTGATCCCGTGATTGCTAAAGTTCTACTGCCCTTGCAAGTATTCACATTCCCTGCCTCCGTCCTCCTCTTCGGACAATCCTCCACCTTGTGCTCAGTCGACCCGCATAGAAAACACCCACTGTTCATCCTAGGATTGGAGCAGTTGGGAGAGATATGGCCCTCCTGCCCGCACTTGTAGCATACAAATTTCCCCTTCAGACATTCTCTAGAGTGGTTCTTTCCACATTTTCCATACTTCAACGCTGGCTTCTTAACACCTTCCTGTTTTACCTGCACACTTCCAAAATTACTCCCCTTGCTCTTGCTACTACCACTTTTAATTCCACTATTAATTTCTGTCTTCCCAGCTCCTTCAACCTTACTTTTGTTCTTCCTCTCCTTGTTGTAGAGGCTCATGGCCTCACTCTCCTCCTCAGCAATAATAGCCTTTTCCATGAGTGCTGCAAATGTAGGGATCTGTAACACCGCCACCTTATTGTAGAGCCAGGGTTTTAATCCCAGCTCAAACCTTCTTGCTTTCCTAGCCTCCGTATCAACTTGATGCGGAGGAAACCTAGCCAACTCATTGAACTTTGCGGCATACTCCGCAACATTCATATTCTCCTGCTTCAACTCTAAAAATTTCACCTCCATCTTAGCCTGCGTACTGGACGAGAAATAGTTCTCGAAGAATAGTGTCTTAAACCTATCCCATGTAACTACACCTTCTCCTGCCCTCGCCTGATTTGCTTCCCACCAAAAATTTGCTTCACCCTTCATCATGTTGGTAGCAAAAGTGGTCTTTTGCCCCTCAGCTACCCTAGCTATTACAAACGCCTTCTCAATCTCCTTAACCCAAGTTTGGGCTTCAACAAGGTCAGTTGTACCTTTGAATTTCGGCGGTCCTACAGCCTTAAAGTCTTCAAATTCGCCAAGTGATTATCCAGCTGGTTCCCTGCGGCTGGCATTCCTTACTGCATAGCTTGTGCTACCATATTCGCAAAATGCTATATCGGGTCTGTTTTTTGTTGTCCCTCAACGTTATTGACAGATTCTTCTACCCTTTGGTTTCGAGTTTGATGTCTTGGCGCATTATCTGGATAAGTAAAACCATAATTTATTCTTACATTCTAAACCTTATCATATAAGTTTAATATATTAAACTTGTTTTATTACTCAAACTTAAATTCATATTCATTCAATGATTTCAAAAAACATTAAATATCATAACACATACTGCTTTAAACATCAGTTATCCCTTTGTGACTACAAAAGTCGAGATTTACAACCTTGATTAATATAAAAGTTGGGAACATTTCATTACATAAACATACATATCATATAAATTACATTAAACATAACTACTATTTATACCACATAGAATCATACATATTTAACTAATACTGCTTATTTCTTACGCCTTCACTAAGGATCAATTGCTTACTATTCTATATATTCCCATTATCCTCAATAATCCATTCACACCTAACTATAACAAATTCGTCAAACTTTTCACACATTATGAGTTTAGGAACTCACCACAAACATATGAGTTTAAGAACTCGACATTGACCACATATTCTTTAACTATACTCTACCTATCAATTATACTATCGTTTCTGGGTCCGGTACTACACTTTTCTAAAATAACCACCTCATTAAGGTAGCTTTCTATGTGAGCCTCTATTTCAGCTATTGGCTTTGATATTGGCTCGATCATAAAGGTTGAATCTTTCTTTACAATCTGAGGGTATCCTAATCCTTTTCTATCTAACATTTACACACATATATTATCTTGAGTAGCATATAATATATACACACAACAAATAATAGTTTTATATAAGTTATCTTTTATTTTATTTTACGATGAATTTATTCAATTCATCTCCTTTTAAACTCTATATGAGTTATTTATATTTTCAATATTTCCCTCTGTTCTAAGGTTGTAGCATAAGGTCTTACCCACCTAAGGTTTCTACCCCTAAGCTCTGATACCAACCTGTAAAGCCCCCAAATCCAGGTACTCGAAACCCAAACTCGGTGCTTCACGATACTATTTCTATGAGCGGAATAATACTAATAATAATAACAATAATATAAAGATCAACTTAATTTATATATCATCAGAGTCTAATCCCCAGGTATGAGACCTTTAATACATTCATTACATAACATGATAGATAATATTATATATCATCCTTATCATAATAAAGTTATACTATTACATATGATAGCATAGAATTTATTCTGCAACCTTCCCTTCCCTTTGTTCTTAGCTGAGCCTTCTGTTTGTTCACACTTAGCTGAAAACATTTAAATTAAGCAAGGATAAGCATTTGAGTGCCTAACAAGTATTAACAATTATATATATATATATATAAGCTGAAAGAATTTAAATATTTTCTTTATACTACCCTTATACAACAAATCAATAGTTGTAAAGTAATCTGAACCGATAATAATAACATAACAACCCTCTTTCAAATTTTTGAAACTACGTACTGACTATAAATAGGGTTAAGGTGACATACTATGAACATTGTTTCCAATTTTTGAATAGGTTAAACAGAACTTCATCTGTAAACCGTCATAACTTACTGAACGGGTGATCAATCATCATACCTACAGTATTAATCAATACTACATGCAAGAACGATGATATCGATCACTCTGTCCACATTGGGTACATAAATGTTTTCCCGTGTAAGGGATGTTCATACTTGTCGGGGTTCCAAACCAAAACAATTCGGTTGAATAATACTAAGGTTTAATCTTATTCAATAATAATCTATTATTCAACATATATATATATATATATATATATATATATATATATATATATACACGGGTAATAAACAAAGGTGTATCAATATGTGATTAAATATAATGATTATCCAAGTGGGGACACTTGTATAACCATTTATATAAATTAACGAACATAATATATATCTGAATTACCATATAATAACCTATTGATAATCAATGAGCGTATATAATATATATATAACAATAGGGTTAATAATCTGTACAGTAATAATATAATTCTGAAACATTCTTACTCATGTCCATTGCATAAAGACAATGCAAAGGTAGGATACTTGCCTGTTCTGCTGCTTACAATTCACAACTTAGTTTTATCTTTTATATAATCACCTATCAGTAAATAAATCATTTTACTAATTAGAATAACATATCGTAACACATAGTACTGCTTATTGCAGTCAACACATAACTTAATCACATTGTCACACATATTCAACAGTCATTGAATCACAAACAAACATTAATACAGTCAAAATATCTAACTCCAAATCAATTTCTGAAATATGTCGGTGTACCGACAGCTTTATCGGATAATAATCGAGTCTAAGACTCTATTCTGTAACTCAATATCTAAAAGTATCAGTCATATTATTTTAAATGACTTAATAAACATTTATTATAAATTATCATGAATTTTCAAACACCGAAATCATTATTAAATGATTTAAATATCAAATAATTCTACTATCATTAATATTTAATTAATATTAAACTATTAATGAAACCATTGCCAAATTATTAAAGTTATTTAGAATAACTCAAAATATTTTAAATCATTTATATTACCCATAAATGATTTTTAAAACCTTTAAAATCATTTTAAAACATTTAAAATCATTTTAAATAATTATCATTAATATTAAAATATTAATGTACTATTCCTTAAAATATTAAAAGTCATTAAGTATAACTTAAAATATTTTTAATTCATTTATATCCTTTTAAATGATTTTTAAATTAATAAAACCATTATTAAACTATTTATTTAATATAATTATTAAATAAATTTAATATCATAAATATTAAATTAATATCACAATTATTAATGAAATTATCCTTGAAATATTAAAAGTTATATTTTATAACTTAAAATATCTTTAAACACTTTATTTTCATTTAAAAAGATTTTTCTAATAATAAAATCATTTTTAAACTAAATTATTTATTATAATTATTAAATAACTTTAATATCATTAATAATAATTAATTAATGAAATTAACCTTTAAATATTGAGAGTTATATTTTATAACTTAAAATATTTTTAAATACCTTATTATTATTTTAAATGATTTATAATATAATAAAATCATTTTTAAATTATTTATTTAAATTCATTTATTAAATAACTAAATTATCATTAATATTAATTAATTAATAAAATTCATCACAAAATATTAAAATTCATTAAAATAACTTAAAATATTTTTTAGTATATCATTATATAAATTTAAATGATTTTTCAAGTATTAAAATCATTTTAAATAATTTATTTAATATAATTATTAAATTAATTAAATACGTTTAAAATTACAAAAATATTAAATATTTATGAAATATATCCAAAATAATTAAAATATAATTTTTAGACTTTAAAACAATTTTTAATAATTTATTTTATATTTTTCATAATTAAAAACTATTAAATACTAATTATTAAATAAAAATAATAATTTTATGAATAAACTGTCGCTAAAGACCACCTATAGCGGCAGAACCGTCGCTATAGGTGTTCTTAATGTAAACCCAGAACACCAAGTCAGTTACCGAGAGACCATGTTTGACCATGATTAGATCGTGTAGGGCTAATGTCAATCTACAAGATCTAACAACAAACATAGCTAACAAGCATGAAATCAACTAGATCTAAGCCTTCAAAAGGACTGTCAGACATGTTCTTCATTTTCCGGGTTACCCAGAAATGAAGAACAGTTCGACCTGTCCACTTTGGGCTTCCACAACGTGCAATCCTGTTGATGTTTATGTGATCTTAAGCCTTCAGTCTGTAAACAACATGTAAGGCTACAACTCTATTTAATAACATCGATCTAACAACAACACAATGAGCAGATAAGGTCCGGTCAAACCATGTCAGGCAACACATTCATATGTTTTCTTGGTTACCCAAAAAATAGAAAATGTGTCCGTCTTGGCTTATTTGACCGGCTGCTATGTCCAATCTGTCTATCATTTAAGTGATATTATGGTATGAACATGTACTACGTATACCCGGCTACAATGTAGATACAACAATACAACAAACAGAGGCAAGATCTAGTCGATTTAAAAGCGATGTCGAGTACATTTTTTACGGGGCGGTTTACGGGTTACCCGAAGCGCCAAATAATGGCCGATCAACGATTTTGACCTCGATTATCTTGCAATCTGTTTATGATATGAACTTGATTCAAGTTCCAGCTTAAAGATCTAATATCATACCACAAGATTAAAGCTTTAAACAACAAAATTAAATGACAGACTGACATCTAAAAGGTCTGACATTCATTATCAGACAACAAAAATTTATTTTTCCAAATTTTGAAGAACATCAAATCTGAGCCTCTAGATATTATGGATATAACATCTAGCAACCCAGATCATCATTATACACCATATACAACATATTTAACACATAAATCATAACTTTTAACACATCATCTAAAGTCAGATTTTGAAATTAGGGTTATACCTTTCTTGATAAAATCCTTGATTCTGGGCTACTGACTTGTTATATGTATTAGTGGGGCTGGTATTTGTGACTGATATACTTAGGAAATTCGTGGGTTTTGAGTTGAGAGAGTCTAGTTGGGTGTTTATGCAAAAATGGCCTAACAAATGATCACTCTCTCTCCAATCTATATATACTAGTCTATGATACATGTATTGGCTGATCTAGAGCTGATGTGCTGGAGATTTGAGTTGTTAAAGTCAATATGTTAGGTCAAGAGTTAGCCAACCACTCCAATTTGTCTAGATTTGCAAGAAAACTTAATAAAAAAAATGCGACAAAGGGCATTTTAGTCATTGCACTTATACTTTTAATGGCAATCTTGTAATCTTGACAAACCCTTAAGGTTTGACCATTAGGGTTTAACCCTAAGGTTTTGTGTTTTAGCATTTAAGGATTTCTTGAAAAGGCTAAAAATTGGAATTTTAGTTTCTAAAATTCAGAAATTAGGATTACTAAATTAGTTTAGGTTCCCTAATTACTTAGACTTAAAACTTAGGTTTAGGTAATCACTAATTATAATTATGATCACTAATTTATCAATTAGGGCACCAGTTTGATCATTAAGGTTAACAGTTTAAGAATTAGGATTGATAATTTGTAATTAGGGTTTTAATTATATTATTCATGATCATTAGGGTTTAAAGTCATTAATTATAATTAACGTTGCTAATTCTAGTAATTAGGGCTTATAATTTTGGTAATTAGGGTTACTAAATCACAATTAGAATTTCTAATTACCAAATTAGGGTTCTAGGTATTAGGGTTTTAAATTGCTAATTAGGTTTTCCATAATGAGCAATAAAATCTACTATACATGATCTTAATCACATTAACACAATTATAAAACAATCTTGTACTCTAATTTGGATCTCAAATTAGGGTTTAGCACAGTAAAACCAGGGTTTTCAAATACCGCACCATAATTGACCGATCATTATCAGTCCACATACGTACAGTACATATTTATAGCTCTGAAAAATCAAAATATAATTAATATTATATTATTATTCTCATTCCTTGATCAAAATTCAAAATTAGGGTTTGGATTCCATATCCGGTTTATCTGCCATATATAACATCATTAATTAAGTTAAAATAATTAACTTAATTAATCTAACATAAATTCTTATATAAAATAATTATTATAAAATTCTAAAAATCATTTTATATATTATTTAAATAATATCTAATCATATTTTCATGGAAAATAATAAATAAAAACATTTTTACAATAAAATTAATTATTATAAGAGTATAGTTTATAATAATCAATAATTCTAAAATAAAATTATTTAAAATTATTCATGTAATAATAAATTTTTATTTACCACAAATATACATATACATTATCTTGGCACATATTCCCTATATTTATTTTAACATATATAAAAAAATAATTTATACGCAAAATTTCTGATTTATTTGTATAGAAAATATCGGGTTGTTACAATTCCGAACTAAAGGAGGAGATAATGAGTGAGGCCCATAGTTTGAGGTGCTCGATACATCCCGGTTGTACGAAGATGTATCAAGACCTTCGTCAGAACTTTTAGTGGCCGAACATGAAAAGGGAGATAACATAATATGTTAGTAAGTGCTTAACTTGTCAGAAAGTTAAGGCAAAACACCAACGACCTAGTGGGTTGTTGCAATCATTAGAAATTCCGGAGTGGAGATGGGAGCACATCACAATGGACTTTGTTGTAGGACTTTCAACAACAAGGAAATGATACGATGCTATTTGGGTGATAGTGGATCGATTGACGAAATCGGTTCACTTTCTACCGATAGGAGTTAGGTATAACCTAGATCAATTAGCTAAGCTTTATGTCAAGGAAATTATTTTAAGACATGGAGTACCTGTTTCGATTGTGTCAGATCGTGATCCACAATTCACATCGAACTTTTGGAGAAGTTTGCAATAGCAAATGGGAACGCAATTGAGATTGAGTACGACGTATCATCCATAGACGGATGGACAAAGTGAACGAACAATTCAAAAGCTTGAAGATATGTTAAGATCTTGCATTATGAATTTCAAAGGGAGTTGGGACGATCATCTACCATTGGTGGAATTTGTATACAATAATAGTTTTCACGCTAGTATAGGCATGCCGCCTTATAAAGCGTTGTATGGAAGGAAGTGTCGAACTCCACTATGTTGGGATGAAGTGGGTGAACGTCGTATGTTGGGACCTGAATTGGTACAACAGACGGCGGACATGGTAAAGCTAATATGACCTCGATTGGTAGCGGCTCAAGATAAGCAAAAGAAGTATGCCGATGCTCACAGAGAAAAGAGAGAATTTGAAGTAGGGTCTTATGTATTTCTAAAAGTATCACCTTGGGAAGGGAAGATAGATTTTGGAAAGAAAGGGAAGTTAAGTCCAAGGTTTATAGGACCTTTTGAGATTTTAAGAAGGGTAGGATATGTAGCTTATGAAGTAGCCTTACCTCCGGAGATGGAACGTATATACAATGTGTTTCACGTGTCTGTGTTGCGTCCTTATAAGCCGAACTATAAACACGTAACAGAGTATGAATCTATCCAGATAGAGAAAGATTTATCGTATGAAGAACTTCCAGTTCAAATTGTTGATAGGAAGGAACAAGTTTTGAGAAATAAAATAATATCTTCGGTAAAGGTGATATGGAGAAACCACAATGTTGAAGAAGCAACGTGGGAACTTGAAAGTAAAATGAAGGAAAATTTGAAAGTAATATGCAAACAAGCCAATCATGTTTGATGATAAAGCATATACTTTGTAACAATCTTATTCATTTATTAATAAAAAGTATTAATTTATTAAAGGCTTTTAATTATCTACATGATGTTGTTTTATAATATGTGATAAACCCATAGTTTTAAGCAATGCTTTTAGAATAATGATGATGATCATTCTAATGAGATCTAAATTCTTAGAAAGCTTAAAACTAAAATAGTTCCCAATCATTGGATTACTAAATTGGGGATTAGTGAATCCGGATAGATTGGTACATACGTTGCTTTGCTCATTGGATGAGGATGATTGATCTCATGATCATTTGTGTGGAGACACTAAAAGCAAGTATGTAGGTGTTTATTAGAGAATAAGTTCATTTGAACGTGGCTCGCTAAGGAATACCTAATGGAGTTTTATTTGCTGTCGTCAATAGGATTTCTATAGTGATAGTAGTCTAAGTAATCCTTGGACTTGAGATCATCATAGTATCTTGTGTATGATGAGTTATACTTTGACTTATTCCTTAAGACCCTTAGGGTATATCAAAGGGTATGCTTGGGTATAATAAGTTGTACATGGAGATAATGTATGATCGATAAAGAATCTACCACTTCTAATAAAAGAAGAAAATGTCCTATGTGATTCGATAAATGACAACCCAAAGTAGTCCTTGGCAGGCGCGTAATGAAATTAGAAAGGAGTTTCTAATTTGCATTATTTGAGTTGTGCATTTAAGAGTCGAAATACATATAATGAAATAAAATAAGACTTGACAATAATTCCATGTCTTATATTTAATTGGGACATTGTATGGTGGAAGGATTGAATTGTACGGTAACTATTTACTCAAAGGTTCTTTTTATGATTAATGTTAAAATCTATATTATCTGGAAAGTCGTTGATCGCTAGGGAGGCTTATCCTATTGTAGAATAAATATTATTTATTTAAATAAATTAATTATTTAATTTATTTATTTAAATAAGATTAGAATTATTCTAATTGATTTATTCACAACCGGTTTTAATATGGAGAACCTAAAGGGTCACACCATAAAAGGAAGAATAATTATTTAAGAAGTTAATGGCATAATCGTAATAATATGTTAAGTATATTTAATTTAATCTATGGTGATGGAATAAATTAAATAGCTTAATATTATTATTTAATATTTTAGAAATATTAAATATAAATTAATAAGAGGAGTCTTATTAATATTATTACAATTATTATTATTTTAATTTTTAAAAGAGTTTAGAAATTAATTTAATATAAGTACTCTCATTTATTCCTAATAGGATTAGGAGGGAAAATTAGTTAAAGGAGTTTAATTAATTATCCCTAATAAGATTAGGGAGCTTAATTAATTAAAAAATTTTAATTAATTAAATAAATCCCAATTCCTTAATTGTTAAGGTGGGTTGCCCACATCTATAAATAAGAGGAGTCTTATTATGGGTGATGGGGGTTGTTGACTTTTTCAACATACGACATAATTCCAATTTGTTGGAGAGTACGCCCTTTTTCTATAGAGATAGGAAAAACTAGGGTTTGAGCCAATACCCCTTCTTCTTGAATTTTCTTCTTCCTTGGTGGATCACCTCTAGAGGCCAAACACATGGGTGGCTAACGTTGATCAAAGGAAGGAACCAAACCCGGTGGATTCAAGTTGAACGCGAAAAGGATTGGAGGTGAACTTGTACCTGAGGAAGCTCGATCTTCAAGGGTATGATTTTATACTTTATCTTTTCGTTTAATTAATAATTATGCATAAAGGGTGATCCGTTATATGGTTTGTAAATTTTTAAACTCGATTTTACACGCTTAATTAATTTTAGCAATTTGATTGCGTTCTTGAATATTACAAACCTAACAGTGGCATCAGAGCCAAACGTTTATGCGAATTATTAATTGATTTAATTTAATATGTATATTGATATGTGTTTAGAATAATTTAATTGGGCATAATTTTATTGTATAAAATTTATTAAAAAATAAATAAATAAATAAATAAAGGATCGAATTTTTATTTTTTTTTTCAAACATACGGAAATCATACACACATAAAAAAAAACTAAGCTATATATTTTTTTTTTTTTTTTAAAATGTTAACAGGATGCACATTTTTTTTTTTAAAACTTCCAAGGATCACGTGGGTATGTTTGTTGTGAATCTTCAAGAGGCACGGAAATCGAGAACAGGTTGTCTTGGAAAATAAGTGCACGGTTTATTCTAATAAAAAGGAACGGTTATATATATATATAATATATATATTACGAATATATATATACATATATATATTCTTAATTATTATATAATTAAAATAAAAAGTTTATTTTAATTTTAAAATAAAAGGTTTATTTTAATATTAAAATATAAAGTTTTATTTTAATTTTAAATAATTTTATAATTAAAATAAAAGGTTTATTTTAATCTTAAAATAAAAGGTTTATTTTAATATTAAAATAAAAGATTTATTTTAATTTTAAAATTAAATTTCATGCTAACTAATTAGAGTTGGAATTGGATTCCATGCTAACTAATTGGAGTTGAAATTGGATTCTATTTTTTCTTAAAATAAAGGAGTTTATTTAGATATGAAATAAGATTTCATATTATTCAAAATAAAGGAGTTTATTTGTGAATAGGAAAGAGAATCCTAATTTCCTTAAATAAAGGAGTTTATTTAGATATGAAATAAGATTTCATATTATTCAAAATAAAGGAGTTTATTTGTGAATAGGAAAGAAAATCCGTGTTTCCTTTAATTAATAAATTTTTTTTACATGGAATTGGATTCCATAATTAATTAAAATAAAAGAGTTTATTTTAATTAAAGATTTTTTTTTATTATTATTACATGGAATTGAATTCCATAATTAATTAAAATAAAAGAGTTTATTTTGATTAAATTATTTTGATTAAAATAAAATAGTTTATTTTATTCAAAATTGGATAAATTAAAATAAAATAGTTTTATTTTGATTTAAATTTGGATTAAAATAAAGGAGTTTATTTTGATTCAAAATTAGATTTTATACTAACTAAATTTGCCCATTAAATGATATCAATATATATATTAAATGTTTATTATTCATAAGATGAATGTTATTTATTAATCGTATATGATGATGTGTATGATAATAAATGGGATTGATTATGGACTATTGACCAATGTGATTGGATTTTATTTTAAATGGATGCATGAATGTATGGGTTTTATTAAATGGGGTCTGCATACCTCGCCTTCTCTAATTTTTCTTAATGTAAATTCTATCTCCATCCTATGTACTTCCCTCGATCACGATCAAGGTTTCTATTTATTTTAAATAGTTTTGTAATAGGAATAGTTAGAATTAATTTTGAAAAATTGGAGATCAAGGAGCAAGGAGCGCTTGAAGACCCGTTTGTAATGGAGCCCGGGTTTAAATGTAATAGTTATATTTAAATATTATTTCTTGCACCCCTAGGGTTTGACCTTTTGGTTCACTTGGTGGCTCTAGTGAACCAAACTAGAATAAAAGTCCATAATCAATCCGGGTAGAATATAGTATTCTATATGTGCATGCTTATATTATATATATATATATATTATATATTATGCAAACATGCTTCGCATGTTCATTAATATGACGCGTATTTTATATATATATGTGCATGCGCGCTAAACAAGATGAGACAAATTAATAACAAACCCTCAATTTTTATATTAAGTCCTAAGCATTCAAAGATATTTGGAATATCGAACGTCGCCTTCTAGCATGATAAAATTAATAGAGTATTAAATATTTAATATGAGTTTGTTGTGTCACCACAAGGCAAGTATTAAGTATTTAAGATGTTAATTTATCACATTTGATGCTTATAAAGAAAATTGAACAATATTGTTTTGTTGTGTCACCACAAGGATGATATTTTTTTTTTTGAATATATGGAGTGCTAGGTCGGACTTAACTTGGATAATTTTGATTCGAATGTGCCACCACTTGATCAAAATAATCTAAGAGGCAAAAGAAAAGGAGTTGCATAGTTGATGTAATTGACAAAAGTTGTCTACCTATTTATTTATATATAGTTTGTTGTGTCACCACAAGGCTATATACATTTGAAATGGGATCCTTATTCTCACTAGCGATCTTTAATTAGATTTTGCCGAACTATATAAGTGAGGTAATATAGTTTGAAGAAAATAGTGGGAGATACCAATTTAAAACAAGACCTAATTTATTTTGGTAATTAATAAAAGAATGTATGTTAAAATGTTGTTAATTACAAATTCATTTACGAAATTTTACAATGTCCGAAATTACTATCAACTGCGAAGCATATTAGATGTTAAATTAACCGCAATCAATTAAATGGATAAGTTAAGGAATTTGAGAATAGTTCTCATGGTGAAAAGCTATCTTATGTCCTTAATAGGCCTATCCTCGCAATGGTTGCGCATAATGCCTCTGAGGAAGAGATTGCTACTTTTAGAAAGTGGCAAGATGATGCACATTGGCTCGATGCATCATGCTCGCATCCATGAGTAAACGAGCTTCAAATACGAGATGAAACTATGGATGCTCCTACTATATTCCCGCACATCAAGTAGTTGATGGTGAGGAAAAGTAGGGGTGATAGATATCGAGATATCTAAGGAGCTCTTCCGATCTAGAATGGCCAATGACACTATAAAAATGCATAACAAAAGTTCTTAACATAATCAATTTGATTGATCAATTAGGACAACAGGTTTTGTCATGGATGGAGAGTTGAGCCAAGATTTGATCTTGCACTCACTCCCGGACTCCTTTCACAATTATTGTGAATTTTTCATATGAACAAGCTAGATATCAGCTTTGCTGATTTGCTTAACATGTTAAAAAATGTTGAGAGTCACTTTCCAAACAAGAAAGATCAAGTCTTACTGGTAGGGGCCAAAGGATCTTCTGAAAAGAAGAACGATTCAAAGAAGGTATATAGAAAGGCATAAACAAAGGATAATAAGAACAAAACTGATACGGATAGCAAAGGAGTTTGCTTCCACTGCAATAAGCCTGGACACTGGAAAGAAACTGCGAGAAGTATCTTGCAGAGGCTAACCAAAGAAGCTTAGTGAAGTTTCGGTTACAATACAGTTTTTTGTTCATGATTGAAATAAATTTTTCTTTAAGTCAAGGTTCTACTTGGATATTGGATACCAACTTTGGTTATCATAAATATAGATTTATGAAGGACCAAGCGAAGTAGAAAGTTAAACAAATATAAGTAATCCTATGTGTGGGAAATGAAGCAAAGGTTGCAACATTAGCCATAGAAACTTATAGTTTAGCAATGCCTACGCAAATCTATTAAGTCGATAAGTTGTTATTATATTCCAGCTCTTGTTAAAATATTATTTCTATTTTATTGTTGGACAATGAAATCTTTGGTATTATAATTAAGAACAATTGTTGTTCTATTTATAATAATAATGTTTTGTATAGAACTGGAATATTACTTAATAAATTTTGTATACTTGACTTACATGAAAATAATTTTGTAAATTGAACAAACTAGTATAAGAAAAGGAGATGATCATTCAAAGAGTTGAATGTATGTATTTGTTGAAATACAAGTGTGAATTATATGAAAGGTTCAAAGAATTCAGAAGTGAAACAAATTGGCAAAGTATTAAGATTATTTGATTAGATCAAGGAATAAATACTTGTGCAATAAGTTTCTAGATCATCTCAAATAGTTTTCTCATAATGGACGCCTCCTGATACACAATAATTGATTGATGTATCTGAATGAAAAATCGTACCTTGTTGGACATGGTGCGGTCCATAATGATTTTACCGACATTCCAGTATCCTTCTGGGATAATGTCCTAGAAATGGTCATTGCATATCTCTGAAAATGGTAACCTCAAAATCCTATTTCCAAGACTCCATAAAAGTTATGGACAGGGAGGATTCCTAATCTTAAGTATGTTAAGATAAGGGGTTGTCCAACTTATGTGAAAAGGTTTCAAAGGATAAGCTTGGGACAAGATTTGACAAGTACAATTTGTGGGACATCCTAAAGTAAGTTTAGGGCATATGTTCTATAATCCTACATAGCAAAAGGTGTTTATTGCGAAACACCCTGCCTTCTAAGATAAAGGTGTTTATCATTAAAAGGGGCTAGTGGGAGGATAATAGATCTTGAAGAGTTCAAGAACCACAAAACACTATAAATCAAATAAGAGGAACCTGTAGATAGACCTATTGTACCACAACCGAATCGTAAATGAATAGTACCAAGATACCGGGAGGTATGGATTCATCATGGATAATGATGATGATGTACGCATCATAGAAGATGATAATCCAGAGTTACATTCGATGAGGTAAGACTTCTAGGGTGTACAAAAGGGTCAGTGGGAGCGTCGTGAAATTTCTAGTATTATATGTTGATATACTACGGATGAGGAATAACATACCAATGCTACAATCAGTAAAGATAAAGTTGTCTAAACATTCCTCCATGAATGGTTTGGGAAGAGTATCTTAATTGGGGATAAAATCTATATAGATAGATACAAAAGGATGCTCGACTTAACCCAAGGAACGTATATTCATTTGATGCTAAAGTCGTTTAGCATGGCAAACTCCAAGAGATGTCTCATGTCGATGAGCTATGGAGTGTATCTCTCTTAATAGTCCCCACAAACTCCTGAAAAGAGAGGTCGCATGAGTGACAATCATGTATGCAATGAAATGTACGAGACCTGATGTTGATCAGTCATATTATGGAAAAGTTCACTATGAGTCAGTGAAAAACATCTTAAAGTGCTTAAACGGCACTAAGGATGTGATCATATTCATGGTGGGTCTAAATTAAAACTAGAGGGCTTAACAGACTCAAGTTTTTCAGACAGACCAAGACGACGAAAAAATCCACTTTAAGGTAAAGGGTTACCTTGAACAGTGGTGCAGTGAATTGGAAAGGTTCCAAATAGCAAAGAGTTCTGGTTTAGTGATAAAGACAAAGTATATAGCTATAAATGAAGGCGCAAGTTGATTGTTTGGATTAAAAGTTCATTACGTAACTAGGAATAGTTCCTAAGTCTCATCTTGGATCTAAACATGTGTTGTGGCACTTTCATTTGATTATTAGAATCATTGAAAGATGGGAAATCACTATAGAGATAGTGAACTCTCATGAACAACATTACATATCCATTAACTAAAACTTATCCAAAGACGGGATAATCGTCATCATTTGAGAGAAGAAGAGTATAAGATATACAATGGCGATTGGCTTTAGTGCAAGTGGGAGATTGAAAGTAATATGCACACAAAGCCAATCATGTTTGATGATAAAGCATATACTTTGTAACAATCTTATTCATTTATTAATAAAAAGTATTAATTTATTAAAGGCTTTTAATTATCTACATGATCTTTTTTTATAATATGTGATAAACCCATAGTTTTAAGCAATGCTTTTAGAATAATGATGATGATCATTCTAATGAGATCTAAATTCTTAGAAAGCTTAAAACTAAAATAGTTCCCAATCATTGGATTACTAAATTGGGGATTAGTGAATCCGGATAGATTGGTACATACGTTGCTTGCTCATTGGATGAGGATGATTGATCTCATGATCATTTGTGTGGAGACACTAAAGCAAGTATGTAGGTGTTTATTAGAGAATAAGTTCATTTGAACGCATTGCTCGCTAAGGAATACCTAATGGAGTTTTATTTACTGTCAATAGAATTCTGTAGTGATAGTAGTACAAGTAATCCTTGGACTTGAGATCATCATAGTATCTTGTGTATGATGAGTTATACTTTGACTTATTCCTTAAGACCCTTAGGGTATATCAAAGGGTATGCTTGGGTATAATAAGTTGTACATGGAGATAATGTATGATCAATAAAGAATCTACCACTTCTAATAAAAGAAGAGAAATGTCCTATGTGATTCGATAAATGACAACCCAATGAGTCCTTGGGTTAAGGCGTAATGAAATTAGAAAGAAGTTTCTAATTTGCATTATTTGAAATTGTGCATTTAAGGGTCGAAATACATATAATTAAATAAAATAAGACTTGACGATAATTCCATGTCTTATATTTAATTGGGACATTGTATGGTGGAAGGATTAAATTGTCTGGTAACTATTTACTCAAAGGTTCTTTAATGATTAATGTTGAAATCTATATTATCTCGGAAAGTCGTTGATCGCTAGGGAGGCTTATCCCTATTGTAGAATAAATATTATTTATTTAAATAAATTAATTATTTAATTTATTTATTTAAATAAGATTAGAATTGTTCTAATTGATTTATTCACAACCGGGTTTAATATGGAGAACCTAAAGGGTCACACCATAAAAGGAAGAATAATTATTTAAGAAGTTAATGGCATAATCGTAATAATATATTATGTATATTTAATTTAATCTATGGTGATAGAATAATTAAATAGCTTAATATTTATTATTTAATATTTTAGAAATATTAAATATAAATTAATAAGAGGAGTCTTATTAATATTATTACAATTATTATTATTTTAATTTTAAAAGAGTTTAGAAATTAATTTAATATAAGTACTCTCATTTATTCCTAATAGGATTAGGAGGGAAATTTAGTTAAAGGAGTTAATTAATTATCCCTAATAAGATTAGGGAGCTTAATTAATTAAAAAATTTTAATTAATTAAATAAATCCCAATTCCTTAATTGTTAAGGTGGGTTGCCCACATCTATAAATATGAGGAGTCTTATTATGGGTGATGGGGGTTGTTGACTTTTTCAACATACGACATAATTCCAATTTGTTGGAGAGTACGCCCTTTTTCTATAGAGATAAGAAAAACTAGGGTTTGAGCCAATACCCCTTCTTCTTGAATTTTCTTCTTCCTTGGTGGATCACCTCTAGAGGCCAAACACATGGGTGGCTAACGTTGATCAAAGGAAGGAACCAAACCCGGTAGATTCAAGTTGAACGCGAAAAGGATTGGAGGTGAACTTGTACCTGAGGAAGCTCGATCTTCAAGGGTATGATTTTATTCTTTATCTTTTCGTTTAATTAATAATTATGCATAAAGGGTGATCCGGGTATATGGTTTGTAAATTTTTTAAACTCTGATTTTACACGCTTCCGCTTAATTTTAGCAATTTGATTGCGTTCTTGAATATTACAAACCTAACAAAATTTTCCTCATTTGTTTATGTAATTATAAGCGAGATTCTGGGGACAGAATCCTTATAAGCGGGGGAGAATGTAACGCCCGAGAAAATCGAATTTATATGAGAATTAAATTTTTATTTGATTATGTGAATTAAATGAATTTAATTGATTATTTATGTGAGTAAGCTATGTGAAGGTTGTTCTATGACCTAGAATGTGCGGATGTGGTTAGTATTCTGTTTATGTGCTAGAATTAATTATTTTGAATTTTCAAGTCAAAAATAAATTTTTTCCGAGAAATTCCCATAAAAACACTATTCATCTGTTTCTGCTCGAGAATTAAGTTTGAAATTCTGAGAAATGCGTAATATAGAATATAAAGACGAGATGGAATATCTAATAATATTTCATTTACGGCAAACAAAGTTTTCGCCTGCGTATTTAAAACCTAAGGGTTGAGAAGAATGATTTCTGAGAAGGAAATGAAATGCGTATTATGAGTTACGATAATGAGTATGTGTACGTTATACGAGTGTGGTACTATATTGTATACGAGTATAATACGATGATTTAATACGAAGTATAATAAGATTATCGTACGAGTATTATACGAAGAGAATACGTGAATTATTCGAGTATAATACGATTGGTGTTATGGACTTAGAGTTTAGGACTTAGTATAATCCAATTGGGTTTGGATTATATCAATCCCAAGTGATTGAGTAATCAAGCGCAAAAAATTATGAGTTAAAACCCAAGGTTAGGATTAATTAAGCCCGATCCAAGAAACTGAATCGTGGATCGATCTGGTGGGTAACCGAATGGGTAAAACCCATGGGGCAACCAATGGAGATGACCCATGGGTATGTGGGTCGGCCACTTGGTGGCCAAGTAAAGTGAACTATGTGACGAACGAGAATTTTGTAATTAATTTTAATATTTATTAAATTAAATAAATATTTTTTGTTGATTTAATTATTAGATTAAATAATTAATTGACGCAATTGTGGTAGATTAATTTAATTATATGTGTTACATTTATTAAATTAATGTAGAGAGTTTTATTATCAAAGTATGTGATTATGTGAGCTTATTGTATTAAAAGAATTATTTAATAAGCATATTGGTATTTTAATTAATTTAATTATTAATTAGAGAATTAATAATTTGACATTATTTATTAATGAGTTATTTAATTATGTGACTATGTGAATTTATGAGAAATTATTATATTTTATTTATAATAAATTAAATAAGATATGAGTTTATTTTATAAAGGAGTGTGACATTAATTAAACTATATGATAAAGGTTTTATTTAATTAAATGAGATTAAGTCTTTTGAAACTAGCCAAACAAGGCCCTAAGAGGAGTTGGTGCGGTTAACCCATGATTGGGCCAAACCGACCACTCTCTGCGTTCGATTATCGATCATTATATACTGACGCCTTCTTTTTTTTTTTTTTTCATTTTTGCCTAAGTCCAAGAAAAATTCGGAGAGAGTCCGAGAATTTCCAAGAAGAATTAAGATCTGTGAAAGAGAATTGAGAGTGAGAAAACTAAGCCTACTAATTATATCCTCATGTAATCTCCTCCTTCCCAAATTCTATTTTACGTATTTAGTTTTCATAAAATGGGTTTCATAGTTTTTGGCTTTCAAACCTCTCATTATGTCTCCGTAATTGAGAAATTGTGCTATTATATGGATATATGTAATAATAAGAGTAGCATAACATGTTTTATATATATATTGCATGATTCCATATCATCAGTTTCATAGTATTACATCGTATATGATTTCTACAAAATTACAGAGTTTGGGTTTTGGCCTTAAGGCCTTATACGTGATTTTAGTATGTCAAACATAAATGTTTTCGTAAAATTTACACTCACATGATGTTATGCATGTTGATACGAAGAGACCAAAGTTTAAATAAACGGATTCGGTGTTATAACGAATCCGTAGTGACAATTTTCATGTTTTATTTTCAAAACCTTCAAGAACATCAAGAACAGTGAAAGTAAATGTGTTGATTTTGCAAATTATGTGTTGTAACTTGTTAAAAATCATGCTAGATGGGTTAAGTAATTATTATATATGTATTACATGAAAGTAGTATGCACACAAGCCAATCATGTTTGATGATAAAGCATATACTTTGTAACAATCTTATTCATTTATTAATAAAAAGTATTAATTTATTAAAGGCTTTTAATTATCTACATGATGTCTTTTTTTATAATATGTGATAAACCCATAGTTTTAAGCAATGCTTTTAGAATAATGATGATGATCATTCTAATGAGATCTAAATTCTTTGAAAGCTTAAAACTAAAATAGTTCCCAATCGTTAGATTACTAAATTGGGGATTAGTGAATCCGGATAGATTGGTACATACGTTGCTTGCTCATTGGATGAGGATGATTGATCTCATGATCATTTGTGTGGAGACACTAAAGCAAGTATGTAGGTGCTTATTAGAGAATAAGTTCATTGAACGTGGCTCGCTAAGGAATACCTAATGGAGTTTTATTTGCCTGTCAATAGGAATTCCTGTAGTGATAGTAATACAAGTGATCCTTGGACTTGAGATCATCATAGTATCTTGTGTATGATGAGTTATACTTTGACTTATTCCTTAAGACCCTTAGGGTATATCAAAGGGTATGCTTGGGTATAATAAGTTGTACATGGAGATAATGTATGATCAATAAAGAATCTACCACTTCTAATAAAAGAAGAGAAATGTCCTATGTGATTCGATAAATGACAACCCAGTAGTCCTTGGCCAAGGCATAATGAAATTAGAAAGGAGTTTCTAATTTGCATTATTTGAGTTAATGCATTTAAGAATCGAAATACATATAATTAAATAAAATAAGACTTGACAGTAATTCCATGTCTTATATTTAATTGGGACATTGTATGGTGGAAGGATTGAATTGTACGGTAACTATTTACTCAAAGGTTCTTTTATGATTAATGTTGAAATCTATATTATCTGGAAAGTCGTTGATCGCTAGGAGGCTTATCCCTATTGTAGAATAAATATTATTTATTTAAATAAATTAATTATTTAATTTATTTATTTAAATAAGATTAGAATTATTCTAATTGATTTATTCACAACCTAGGTTTAATATGGAGAACCTAAAGGATCACACCATAAAAGGAAGAATAATTATTTAAGAAGTTAATGGCATAATCGTAATAATATGTTATGTATATTTAATTTAATCTATGGTGATAGAATAAATTAAATAGCTTAATATTTATTATTTAATATTTTAGAAATATTAAATATAAATTAATAAGAGGAGTCTTATTAATATTATTACAATTATTATTATTTTAATTTCTAAAAGAGTTTAGGAATTAATTTAATATAAGTACTCTCATTTATTCCTAATAAGATTAGGAGGTTAAATTAATTAAAAGAGTTTAATTAATTATCCCTAATAAGATTAGGGAGCCTAATTAATTAAAAGAATTTAATTAATAAAATAAAACCCAATTTCTTAATTGTTAAGGAGGGTTGCCCACATCTATAAATAAGAGGAGTCTTATTATGGGTGAGGGGTTGTTGATTTTTTCAACATACGACATAATTCCAATTGTTGGGAGAGTACACCTTTTCTATAGAGATAGAAAAACTAGGGTTTAGCCAACCACCCATCTTCTTGAATTCTTATTTTTCCTTGGTGGATCACCTCTAGAGGCCAAACACATGGGTGACTAACGTTGATCAAAGGAAGGAACCAAACCCGGTGGATTCAAGTTGAACGCGAAAAGGATTGGAGGTGAACTTGTACCTGAGGAAGCTCGATCTTCAAGGGTATGATTTTATTCTTTATCTTTTCGTTTAATTAATAATTATGCATAAAGGGTGATCCGAGTATATGGTTTGTAAATTTTTTAAACTCTGATTTATCTCGCTTCCGCTTAATTTGTGCAATTTGATTGTTTCTTGAATATTACAAACCTAACAGTGGCATCAGAGCCAAACCTTTATGCGAATTATTAATTGTTCAGATTTGATATGCATATTGATATGTGTTTAGAACAATTTAATTGGGCATAATTTTATTGTATAAAATTTAAAAAAAATAAATAAAAAAATAAAAAAAAATCTCATATATATGTTATCTTTACGGATTACATATGTTAGCATGATACACGATTGATATTGCCGCACGGATTTCTAGGAAAGTCAGGCTTCACGTTATTATTTTTTTTTTAATTGTATCCGTAGCCTCGAAAACCGTGCACATGCTTTATTTTTTTATGTCACCGAATAAAAAGGAACGGATGTATATATATATATATATATATATATATATATTATGGTTATATATATATATATATAATACATATTACGAATATATATTCTTAATTATTATATAATTAAAATAAAAGTTTATTTTAATTTTAAAATAAAAGGTTTATTTTAATATTAAAATATAAAGTTTTATTTTAATTTTAATAATTTTATAATTAAAATAAAAGGTTTATTTTAATCTTAAAATAAAGGTTTTTTTTAATATTAAAATAAAAGATTTATTTTAATTTTAAAATTAGAATTTCATGCTAACTAATTAGAGTTGGAATTGGATTCCATGATAACTAATTGGAGTTGAAATTGGATTTCATTTTCCTAAAATAAAAGAGTTTATTTATGAATAGGAAGTAAATCCATCTTTCCTTAAATAAAGGAGTTTGTTTAGATATGAAATAAGATTTCATATTATTCAAAATAAAAGAGTTTATTTGTGAATAAGAAAGAGAATCCTAATTTCCTTAAATAAAGGAGTTTATTTAGATATGAAATAAGATTTCATATTATTCAAAATAAAGGAGTTTATTTGTGAATAGAAAAAAAATTTGTGTTTCCTTTAATAAATTTTTTTACATGGAATTGATTCCATAATTAATTAAAATAAAAGAGTTTATTTTAATTAAAGATTTTTTTTTTTTACATGGAATTGGATTCCATAATTAATTAAAATAAAGAAGTTTATTTTGATTAAAAATTTTGATTAAAATAAAATAGTTTATTTTATTCAAAATTGGATAAATTAAAATAAAATAGTTTTATTTTGATTTAAATTTGGATTTAAATAAAGGAGTTTATTTTTAATTCAAAATTAAATTTTATACTAACTAAATTTGCCCATTAAATGATATCAATATATATATTAAATGTTTATTATTCATGAGATGAATGTTATTTATTGATGCATATGGTGATGTGTATAATAATAAATGGGATTGATTATGGACTATTGACCAATATGATTGGATTTTATTTTAGTTGGATGCATGAATGTATGGGTTTTATTAAATGGGGTTACTGCGTGCCTCGCTTCTCTAATTTTTTCTTAATGTAAATTCTATCTCCTCCTATGTACTTCCCTCGATCACGATCAAGGTTTCTATTTATTTTAAATAGTTTTGTAATAGGAATAGTTAGAATTAATTTTGAAGAATTGGAGATCAAGGAACAAGGAGGCGTTTGAAGACCCGTTGTAATGGAGCCCGGGTTTAAATGTAATAGTTATATTTAAATATTATTTCTTGCACCCCTAGGGTTTGACCTTTTGGTTCACTTGGTGGCTCTAGTGAACCAAACTAGAATAAAAGTCCATAATCAATTCGGGTAGAATATAGTATTCTATATGTGCATGCTATACTATATATATTATATATTATGCAAACATGCTTCGCATGTTCATTAATATGACGCGTATTTTATATATATATATGCATGCGCGCTAAACAAGATGAGACAAATTAATAACAAACCCCTCAATTTTTATATTAAGTCCTAAGCGTTCAAAGATATTTGGAATATCGAACGTCGCCTTCTAGCATGATAAAATTAATAGAGTATTAAATATTTAATATGAGTTTGTTGTGTCACCACAAGGCAAGTATTAAGTATTTAAGATGTTAATTTATCACATTTGATGCTTATAAAGAAAATTGAACAATATTGTTTTGTTGTGTCACCACAAGGATGATATTTTTCTTTTTTGAATATATGGAGTGCTAGGTCGGACTTAACTTGGATAATTTTGATTCGGATGTGCCACCACTTGATCAAAATAATCTAAGAGGCAAAAGAAAAGGAGTTGCATAGTTGATGTAATTGACAAAAGTTGTCTACCTATTTATTTATATATAGTTTGTTGTGTCACCACAAGGCTATATACATTTGAAATGGGATCCTTATTGTGACGCCCCCAAAATAGGTATACACAACACCCATTCTGAGTCGCCAAATACATGGTACAAGAAGCAAACTACAACTTCAATAATACAAATGTCGTGTGAAATAATGACAATATATACTTAATGAGTTTAAATATAATATTGTCTTCTAGACAATATCCACACTGAAATAAATCCCCATCATAATTATTGATACATTATTTTACAAAATGGTGAGGACTACTAAACAACTCTCTCTAGAACCTTCATTCCATACCCGACTAGTACTTCGCTACATTCTCGCCTCCCCGAGAAGAAAAATGGAACAACAAGGAAAAGGGTGAGCTCAACTAGCCCAAGAAAAAATACTATGACTAAGATAATATACAACAAATTATCGTTAGTCTCCAACAGGAAAAATCGATAGAATACAATAGACAACAAGTTTCGATCAATATTCGCAGCGAAATAATAATTCATAGAAGAGTTACGTAGAGAATGAAATCTACTATAATCTATGAATTTAATAAATTCATCATCAATATTTTATCCTCGTAACATCAATCAATATTCATCTCAAATCAAATATTCATCTTTGCACTACTGTGCCAAAGATATTCATCAATCGGTCATGTTCATCTCAACACTGCTCATCTTTGCACTAAAGGCCAAAGATATTCATCAATCCATCATGTTCATTTAAACACCGCTCATCTTTGCACTACAAAGCCAAAGATATTCTTCAAATCATTCATCTTTGCACTACAAAGCCAAAGATATTCAATAATATCATCATTTAAGACCGAGGATGATGAAAATATTTTTAAAGAACGAATCCAAAGAAACAAAATGACAAGGATTAAGGATTAAGGATTCGTACTTTGTTTTATCCATGTCCAACAATACCTCAAAAATAATCATAGTGGTGTAAAATTCAAGAATGATCAAAACATGGATACAATCAAAGCTAGTATCCGAATAGATATTTTGGACGAAAAAGAAGAAATTTTATTTTTGGTGAATAGTGCCGATACGTGAATAGTGTCAGATATCGTGAATAAAGGCGTATACGTGAATAGTAACTCCGACACCAAAAGATAGAAATTCCACAAAAAAAATATTTTCACGCTTCATGAATAGTACTTTCGTGAATAGTAACTCGTGAATAAGTAACTCATGAATAGTAACTCGTGAATAGTAACTCATGAATAGTAACCCAGACATGAAAAAGTTCCAAATTTGATAAAACTTCAGATCAACATTTCAAAGATAATGATATCAAGAAATAATATCATTACTAAAAAAATAATATCCCTTACCTCAAAGATTCAAGATTTCTAAGGAAAGGCTCAAGTGATGTTTAGAATGAAACTTGTACTTGAATGTACAACTCTCAAAGTATCTAAATACTCACAAAATATGCTCAATAATATAGAGAGAGAAAGAGAGAAAACTTTGTTTCGTGTGATTTTCAATTCTAACTTAGCCCTCTATTTATAGGAAAATGTTAGCCTACCAAAGCGACTTGACTCATACTACGATGGCTTTACTCGCTACTATTACCACCCACCACATTTGAAATAAAATTCAAAGACATTTTTTTCACCAACCACAAGTGGGGCCCACTCAATTCTAGAATTTTCCACCAAAATCAATTATAAACCTAATTTCCTAATCCGACACCTCTTAAAATTCACAACAAATCATTCGTGCATTTTAACGGTTCAAAATTTGTGGACATATACTCAACTTATGTATGTATAACATACCCAAAAATTACCACAATCCAACTATCGGATTAAAAATTATAACCCCATGAATATATCTCAAAACCCTTGATTTGATTTTTAATACCTCCAATCCGATAAAAATACCGATAAAACACCTCAACATTAATTTCTTCATTTATAACCACATAAATAAATCCATCATTTATATCCACATAAAATAAATATTTCTTTATCATATGAATCAATAATTAATTATTCACAAATAATATTACGTAATCACATTTATGACAACCAGTCGCTCCTCAGAAAGAGGGGCTTTCCAATAAGGATCTCTCCTCATCGCGCGCGCGCAATTAGGTGACCAAACCTCTCCTTAGATGTAACTTTCTAGACATTGCCAATAATGTTATCTAATAATATTATTCAAATAATATGAATTATTGATCCGATAATGGGAAATATCAAGCAAAGGACAATTATCGAACAACAATAATATAAAATATCAACGCAGCAATTATCAATCAATAAAATAAAATATCGAATAAGAATTCATCGTGAAAATTATTGAGTAGTGCCATCTTACGTAAGGATCAATAATTCAACAATACTGCGGCAATACCGCAGTGCTACTATCGCAAACCACGCCAGACATCAGATTTTTAACCACCGGTATTCCAACAATCTTAATTCTGAAATAACTACGCCTGCTATTTATAACCACCCAAACTTTGTCGCTTTTCCTCATCCAATCGCTTTCAAGTTATGGGGCCCACATACATGGTCACTACCGTCGCATTTAATATTCCCCGACAAAGCATTTAATATTCCACGACCAAACGAATATTCCCGACAAAAAATGAATATTTTATAACCACTTGCTTATTTTGAAATATTTACGTATTTAACCCTTAACTATCCACATTAATCAAATCAACCTTACTATTTCAAAATAATAAATAAAGGAAATTCCTTTTATTTAAAAAATTTTGGGTCTTACAACCTCCCTCCTTATGAAATTTCGTCCTCGAAATCGACGACGCACTCGGTGTTTTGAAAAGGTGAGGATACCTCGCTTTCATTTCCGCTTCCAACTCCCAAAGATGATTCCTCCACAAAACTTTAACTTGTGGTATAACCTTTCATACAAGTAGGGACATGCTCCTTCATATCCAAAATCTTGACAGTACCTCCTCATACGTTAAGTCTTCTGGCTATCTCGTCCTGGTTCTAACTCTATAACGTGGTTCGGTCTTTCACATATTTACGAAGTACGAGATATGTGAAACACATTATGAACACGAGACATACTCTTTGAGGTAACGCAAGTCTATAGGCTACATTTCCTACTCGGTCAAGAATTTGAAATGGACCGATAAATCGTGGATTGAGCTTTCCTCTCTTCCCAAATCTTGTAACTCCCTTCCATGGAGCAACTCGCAACAACAATACATGATCCCCACATTAAATTCCACGTCCTTTCGATGAAGATCCGCATAACTCTTTTTTGTCGATCTTGTGCCGCTTTGTATACGCTTGTCGAATCATTTGGATCTTTTTAAGTAGTCATATCGTATTTCAACTCGGGTCCCAACAATGTTGCTTCACCCACCTCATCCCAACATATTGGAGAACGACATTTTCGTCCATATAATGCTTCGAATGGAACCATGCCTATATTTGTTTAATAACTATTGTTGTATGAGAATTCCACCAATGGTAAATACTTATCCCAACTACCTTTGAAATCTAGGACACAGAGTTTTAATATATCTTCAAGAGTTTGAGTAGTCCTTTCTGATTACCCATCCGTTTGAGGATGGTATGCCAAACTGAATCGTAAATTCGTGCCCATAGCTTTCTAACCCAAAATCATGAAGTGAATCTTGGGTCACTATCCGAAACTATGGATACAGGCATGCCATGCAACTTCACAATCTCATTCACGTATATACTAGCAAAACGCTCAAGGAATAAGTCTCCGTGATTCGGCAAGAAATGAGCAGATTTGGTTAATCTATCAACAATAACCCAAATAGCATTGATGCCTTGAGAAACCGTAGGAAGACCCGTGAACGAAATCCATAGTAATGTGTTCCCACTTCCATTCCTAAATCTCAAGTGGTTGCAACGGACCCTTAGGTACAAGATGCTCCGCTTTTACATCACCGGGCAAGTTAAACACATCGAGATAAACTTTGCAATCTCTCTCTTCATATTGTTCCACCAAAATGTATGTCAAGATCACGATACATTTTAGTACTTCCAGATGGATTGCAAATGACGTATTGTGTGCCTCCATCATAATCTTGTACTTCAAATCGTAGTCGTTAGAACACAAAGTCTAGAGTGGACTCAAGTATTCCTTCTTCATCAATTCCCGCTCGAATAGCTCCTTCTTGTACTTTCTTCTTCATACGCATCATTTCCGGCCTGGTGGCTTGAGCAACCTTAACTTTTTCTATTAAAGTTGGCTCTATGCGTATACTTGACATCATCGCACTTTTCGTTCAAGCATATGATCTTCTACTCAACGCCATCATCTACCACGCTGCTTTTTCCAAGATGGTATGGTTAGAATATGTGCGAAATGAGTCGCCTCGAGCTCTTGGAAAATCTTCTCGCATTCCTCGCTCCATAATGAATTTTGTATCTCTACGAGTCACCAAGCATTAATGGAATAGCGATTCAAGAAAATCCTTCCATGAATCTCCGATAATAACCAACTAAGCCTAGAAAGCTACGTATTTCGATTCTCGACTTAGGTTGCTCTCAATCGCGACTCATATCCCAATCTTGGATAACACGTCACAATGACACCTATCGCTTTACTATCGCATCTAATACGACGCCCCTACAGAGAGTTCGCTTAGTGAATTCCACAAAGGAAGTCACAAGATAAAGGCTCGTACCAAATTTATAGTTGAATTTTTAACTCCTCAAGTTCAATAGAGCCATTCGATATGAGATTTTAGAAATGAGTTTTGTACCGGGTTCAAAGTCGATACAAAATTTAATATCGTGCTTTGGGAGTAAGCCAAGAAATTCTTCAGAAAATACGTCAGAAAATCAATAACAACAGAATATTATTCAAATCGACGGTTCTTTATTCAAATCCATAACATGGACTAAGAAAACTTGACATCCGTAATAAACGAATGACTTCATGGCTTGATATGAAAATGTTTGACTACAATGGTTTGATTGCTTGAATTGAATAACAAAGTTGCTTAGGAATATGAAAACTAACAACCTTACAAAAGCAATCAATTTGGCATGATGAGTAGTTAACCTTAAAATCACATCAAAAGCAAATATCTCTATAGAAATAAGGTTAACGGTAATGTGATAGTGCCAACTCGAATCAAACAAGATTTCTAAACAACAGATGTAATGAAAGTTTCTCCTAACGGATTCTCCATAAATAGGTCAAAGTCTAATTTCTCCGTAGTCAAGTTCAAACGCGTTGAGCGCAAGCAAGAGAGATAAAAGAATGGGTAGAACCGCAGATATCTAGTAAGGTATAAACTTCGCAAGAATTTATAATTAACTAACCCGTGCTAACTTCGCGTGTTCCTCGCATTTTGACCGGTCACGACAAACGCCTTCCAAGAACCGCTGACTTTGACTTTTCCGGGACATCCTTTTTGAGTCACCATTCACGCCGGACTGGGTTTCGATATCGCATAATCTCGAGCGATATGTCCTTCTTTTCCACAATTATAGCATACCTTGGAAGGCTTTGAAATAATTTGACCTTATATGTCCCTCCTCTCCACATCTCAGTAGCATCTAACCGGCGATCGTTCTCTTCCCTAGAATTTGTTGATGGTGCCGATGTGCAGTAACGCCTTCTTCCGCCATCATTAAATCTTCTCTTTTAGATTGACATCTCTTTCCATAATATCAACGCTAGTCGCAAGCGCTTTTACCCATGCATCACTCATTCTCACTGCTCGCTTATTTCTTCTTTCACCGATTCCAGCTTTTATCATCTTATACTCGCAAAAGAGTGCTTCGCTCAAGCATCACGATCGGGTAACACAAGCTTGAATCGTTGCATCTTTTTTCCACGATCGCCTGCAATTCTTCAAATGCTTCTTCTAACTCATGAATACGATTTTGCAATTCTACATTTTGATCATAAAATACCTCTAATAAACTCTCTTCAGTGTACCTCTTCTTCCTCTTCTTCCTCACTCTCACCAAGCTACTCTGCCACTATCTCTCAAAGAACTATCAATTCTTCACTCACCACATGGATATCTCTAATTCCTTCTTCACCGACATCACATTATCCTCGTTGGCGATTAGAGGTGTCTCCACGATCTCATTCACTCCATTGTTAACGCTCTCGTGCAGCCCATTCTTAAAAACTATCATAAAACAAGGGTTAATTAAATAAATTAACAAATCACATAATACCTATATTACGACCAACCAACAAATAAGCTTAGGTAGGACACACTAGCGAAGGATTTACTCGCCTCTCCTCCTAGTTCTATTCCCCGATCTCCGCCAGAGATCATATCCCTAAGCTCGATATTAACCGTGACGCCCCAAAATAGGTATACACAACACCCATTCTCGAAATGCCAAATACATGGTACAAAAGCAAACTACAACTTCAATAATACAAATGTCGTGTGAAATACGACAATATATACCAATGAGTTTAAATATAATATTGTCTTCTAGACAATATCCACATGCAAATAAATCCCCATCATAATTATTGATACATTATTTTACAAAATGGTGAGGACTACTAAACAACTCTCTCTAGAACCTTCATTCCATACCCACTAAAGTACTCGCTACATTCTCGCCTCCCGAGAAGAAAAATGGAACAACAAGGAAAAGGGTGAGCTCAACTAGCCCAAAGAAAAATACTATGACTAAGATAATATACAACAAATTATCGTTAGTCTCCAACAGGAAAAATCGATAGAATACAATAGACAACAAGTTTCGGATCAATATTCCAGCCGAAATAATAATTCATGTAAGAGTTACGTAGAAATGAAATCTACTATAATCTATGAATTTAATGAATTCATCATCAATATTTTATCCTCGTAACATCAATCAATATTCATCTCAAATCAAATATTCATCTTTGCACTACAAAAGCCAAAGATATTCATCAATCGGTCATGTTCATCTCAACACTGCTCATCTTTGCACTAAAGGCCAAAGATATTCATCAATCGGTCATGTTCATTTAAACACCGCTCATCTTTGCACTACAAAGCAAAGATATTCTTCAGAAATCATTCATCTTTGCACTACAGCCAAAGATATTCAATAATATCATCATTTAAGACCGAGGATGATGAAAAATATTTTTAAAGAACGAATCCAAAGAAACAAAATGACAAGGATTAAGGATTAAGGATTCGTATTTTGTTTTATCCATGTCCAACAATACCTCAAAAATAATCATAGTGGTGTAAAATTCAAGAATGATCAAAACATGGATACAATCAAAGCTAGTATCCGTAATAGATATTTTGACTTAAAAGAAGAAATTTTATTTTTGGTGAATAGTGCCAGATACGTGAATAGTGTCAGATACGTGAATAAAGTGCCGTATACGTGAATAGTAACTCTCGACACCAAAAGATAGAAATTCCACAAAAAATATTTTCACGCTTCTTAATAAATAGTACTTGAATAAGAACTCGTGAATAGTAACTCATGAATAGTAACTCGTGAATAGTAACTCATGAATAGTAACCCCGACATGAAAAAGTTCCAAATTTGATAAAACTTCAGATCAATATTTCAAAGATAATGATATCAAGAAATAATATCATTACGAAAAAAATAATATCCCTTACCTCAAAGATTCAAGATTTCTAAGGAAAGGCTCAAGTGATGTTGAATGAAACTTGTACTTAATGTTAACTCTCAAAGTATCTAAATACTCACAAAATATGCTCAATAATATAGAGAGAGAAAGAGAGAAACTTTGTTTCTCTGTGATTTTCAATTCTAACTTAAAGCCTTCTATTTATAGAAAATGTTAGCCCTACCAAAGCGCATTTCGACTGCACTCCGATGGCTTTACCTCGCTACTATTGCCACCCACCACATTTGAAATAAAATTCAGCACATTTTTTCACCAACCACAAGTGGGGCCCACTCAATTCTAGAATTTTCCACCAAAATCAATTATAAACCTAATTTCCTAATCCGACACCTCTTAAAATTCACAACAAATCATTCGTGCATTTTTAATCTGCTCAAAATTTGTGGACATATACTCAACTTATGTATGTATAACATACCCAAAAATTACCACAATCCAACGGTCGGATTAAAAATTATAACCCCATAATATATCTCAAAACCCTTGATTTGATTTTTTAATACCTCCAATCCGATAAAATATTTATAAAACACCTCAACATTAATTTCTTCATTTATAACCACATAAATAAATCCATCATTTATATCCACATAAAATAAATATTTCTTTATCATATGAATCAATAATTAATTATTCACAAATAATATTACGTAATCACATTTACGACAACCAGTCGCTCCTGTGAGAAAGAGGGGCTTTCCAATAAGGATCTCTCCTCATCGGGCGCCAAGCAATTAGGTGACCAAACCTCTCCTTAGATGTAACTTTCTAGACATTGCCAATAATGTTATCTAATAATATTATTCAAATAATATGAATTATTGATCCGATAATGGGAAATATCAGTGCAAAGACAATTATCGAACAACAATAATATAAAATATCAACGCAGAAATTATCGAATCAATAAAATAAAATATTGAATAAAGAATTCACTGTGAAAATTATTGAGTAGTGCCATCTTACGTAAGGATCAATAATTCAACAATCTGCGTGCAATCTGCAGTGCTACTTGTCAAACCACGCCAGACATCAGATTTTAACCACCGGGTATTCCAACAGCCTTAATCTTGAATAACTACTACGCCTGTTATTTATAACCACCCAAACTTTGTCGCTTTCCTCATCCAATCGCTTTCCATTATGGGGCCCATACATGGTCAAGCTACCGTCATATTTAATATTCCCCGACAAAGCATTTAATATTCCACGACCAAACGAATATTCCCCACAAAAAATGAATATTTTATAACCACTTGCTTATTTTGAAATATTTGCGTATTTAACCCTTAACTATCCACATTAATCAAATCAACCCTTACTATTTCAAAATAATAAATAAAGGAAATTCCTTTTATTTAAAAAAAATTTTGTTAATATAGTTGATGTGTCTTACACTTATTCTCACTAGCAAATCTTTAATTAGATTTTGCCGAACTATATAAGCGAGGTAATATAGTTTGAAGAAAATAGTGGGAGATACCAATTTAAAACAAGACCTAATTTATTTTGGTAATTAATAAAAGAATGTATGTTAAAATGTTGTTAATTACAAATTCATTTACGTAATTTTACAATGTCTAAAATTACTATCACCATGAAGCATATTAGATGCTAAATTAACCGAATCAATTAAACGGATAAGTTAAGGAATTTGAGAATAGTTCTCACTACCGAAAAAGCTATCTTATGTCCTTAATACGCCTATCCCCAAGCAATGGTTGCGATAATGCCTCCGAGGAAGAGATTACTACTTTTAGAAAGTGGCAAGATGATGCATAGTTGGCTCAATGCATCATGCTCGCATCCATGAGTAACGAGCTTCACGTCAAAGAAGAAACTATGGATGCTTTTACTATATTCCCGCACATCAAGTAGTTGATGGTGAGGAAAGTGGGGACCGATAGATATCGATATCTAAGGAGCTCTTCCGATCTAGAATGACCGATGACACTACAAAGATGCAGATAAAAGTTCTTAACATTATCAATTTGATTGATCAATTAGACACAACGAGTTTTGTCATGGATGGAGAGTTGAGCCAAGATTTGATCTTGCACTCACTCCCGGACTCCTTTCACAATTGTTGTGAATTTTTTATATGAACAAGCTAGATATCAGCTTTCCTGATTTGCTTAACGTGTTGAAAAATGTTAAGAGTCACTTTCCAACCAAGAAAGATCAAGTCTTACTGGTAGGGGCCAAAGGATCTTCTGAAAAGAAGAACGATTCAAAGAAGGTAAATAGAAAGGCGTAAACAAAGGATAATAAGAGCAAAACTGATACGGAAAGCAAAGGAGTTTGCTTCCATTGCAATAAGCCTGGACACTGGAAAGAAACTGCGAGAAGTATCTTGCAGAGGCTAACCAAAGAAGCTTAGTGAAGTTTCGGTTATAAATACAAATTTGTTAATGATTTAAAATAAAATTTTCTTTAAGTCAAGGTTCTACTTGGGTATTGGATACCGACTTTGGTTATCATAAATATAGATTTATGAAGGAACCAAGCAAAAGTAAAAAGCTAAAAAAATATAAGTAATCCTATGTGCGGGAAATGTAGCAAAGGTTGCCACATTAGCCATAAAAACTTATAGTTTAGCAATGCCTACGGGAAAATCTATTAAGTCAATAAGTTGTTATTGTATTCTAGTTCTTGTTAGAAATATTATTTCTATTTTATTGTTGGACAATAAAATTTTTGTATTATAATTAAGAACAATTGTTGTTCTATTTATAATAATAATGTTTTGTATAGAATCGGAATATTACTTAATAAATTTTTATACTTGACTTACGTAAAAAATATATTTTGCAAATTGAACAAACTAGTATAAGAAAAGGAGATGATCATTCAAAGAGTTGAATGTGTGTATTTGTTGAATACAAGTATGAATTATTTGAAAGGTTCAAAGAATTCAGAAGTGAAACAAATTGACAAAGTTTTAAGATTCTTTGATTAGATCAAGGAATAAATACTTGTGCAATAAGTTTCTAGATCATCTCAAATGGTTTTCTCATAATGGACACATCCTGATACGCAATAATTAATTGATGTATCTGAAATGAAAAATCGTACCTTGTTGGACATGGTGCGGTCCATAATGATTTTACTTGACATTCCAAAGATCCTTCGGGATAATGTCCTAGAAATGGTCGACATATCACGAAAATGGTAACCTCAAAATCCACCCCAGACTCCATAAAAGTTATGGACAGGGAGGATTCCTAATCTTAAGTATGTTAAGATAAGGGGTTCCAACTTATGTGAAAAGGTTTCAAAAACATAAGCTTGGGACAAGATTTGACAAGTGTCGATTTGTGGGACATCCTAAAGTAAGTTTAGGGTATATGTTCTATAATTCTACTTAGCAAAAGGTGTTTGTTACGAAACACGCTGCCTTCTAAGATAAAGGCGTTTATCATTAAAGGGGCTAGTGGGAGGATAATAGATCTTGAAAAGTTCAAGAACCACAAAACACTATAAGTCAAATAAGAGGAACCTCAGATGAATTCTATTGTACAGACAAATCGAATCAGAAATCGAATAGTATCAAGATACCTAGGAGGTATGGATTCATCATAGATGATGATGATGAGGTACACATCATAGAAAATGATGATCCAGTTACATACGATGAGTTAAGAGTTGTAGATACTCAGAGAAATTGATTGAAGCAATATTCTCAAAAATGGAACATTCGTTTTGATGAAACAAATCAAAAGAGTTTGATTTTATCAAAAATAAGAATGAACCTAGTGTGTACAAAAGGGTCAGTGGGAGCATCGTGACATTCCTAGTACTACATGTTGATATACTACGGATAAGGAATGACATACCAATGCTACAATCAGTAAAGATAAAGTTGTCTAAACATTCCTCCATGAATGATTTGAAAGAGTATCTTAATTGGGGATATAAATCTATATAGATAGATTTATGAGGATGCTCGACTTAACCCAAAGAAAGTATATTCATTTGATGCTAAAGTCGTTTAGCATGGAAAACTCCAAGAGATGTCTCATGTTGATGAGCTATGGAGTGTATCTCTCTTAATAGTCCCCACAGACTCCTGAAAAGAGAGGTCGCATGAGTGATAATCATGTATGCAATGAAATATACGAGACCGATGTTGATCACCATCTTATGGAGAAGTTCACTATGAGTCGCTGAAAAACATCTTAAAGTGCTTAACCCAAGCACTAAGGATGTGATCATATTCATCTCGGGTCTTAATTAAAACTAGAGGGCTTAATGACTCAAGTTTTTCGATAGACCAAGACGACAGAAAAATCCACTTTAAGGTAAAGGGTTACCTTGAATGCAGGTGCAAGTGAATTGAAAGGTTACAAACAGCAAAGAGTTGCTGGTTTAGTGATAAAGACAAAGTATATAGCTATAAATGAAGTCGCAAGTTGATTGTTTGGATTAAAAGTTCATTACGTAACTAGGAATAGTTCCTAAGTCTCATCTTGGATCTAAACATGTGTTGTGGCACTTTCAATTGATTATTAGAATCATTGAAAGATGGGAAATCACTATAGAGATAGTGACTCTCTCATGAACAACATTACATATCCATTAACTAAAGCTTATCCAACAAAGCAGGATAATCGCCACTTAGAGAAGAAGAGTATGAGTTGCCATGACGATCGGCTTTAGTGTGCAAGTGGGAGATTGAAAGTAGTATGCACACAAGCCAATCATGTTTGATGATAAAGCATATACTTTGTAACAATCTTATTCATTTATTAATAAAAAGTATTAATTTATTAAAGGCTTTTAATTATCTACATGATGTCGTTTTATAATATGTGATAAACCCATAGTTTTAAGCAATGCTTTTAGAATAATGATGATGATCATTCTAATGAGATCTAAATTCTTTGAAAGCTTAAAACTAAAATAGTTCCCAATCGTTGGATTACTAAATTGGGGATTAGTGAATCCGGATAGATTGGTACATACGTTGCTTGCTCATTGGATGAGGATGATTGATCTCATGATCATTTGTGTGGAGACACTAAAGCAAGTATGTAGGTGCTTATTAGAGAATAAGTTCACTGAACGTGGCTCGCTAAGGAATACCTAATGGAGTTTTATTTGCTCGTCAATAGGAATTCTCAGTAGTGATAGTAGTACAAGTAATCCTTGACTTGAGATCATCATAGTATCTTGTGTATGATGAGTTATACTTTGACTTATTCCTTAAGACCCTTAGGGTATATCAAAGGGTATGCTTGGGTATAATAAGTTGTACATGGAGATAATGTATGATCAATAAAGAATCTACCACTTCTAATAAAAGAAGAGAAATGTCCTATGTGATTCGATAAATGACAACCCAAGAGTCCTTGGCCAAAGCGTAATGAAATTAGAAAGGAGTTTCTAATTTGCATTATTTGAGTTGTGCATTTAAGGATCGAAATACATATAATTAAATAAAATAAGACTTGGATGAATAATTCCATGTCTTATATTTAATTGGGACATTGTATGGTGGAAGGATTGAATTGTTTAGGTAACTATTTACTCAAAGGTTCTTTTATGATTAATGTTGAAATCTATATTATCCGGAAAGTCGCTTGATCGCTAGGGAGGCTTATCCTATTGTAGAATAAATATTATTTATTTAAATAAATTAATTATTTAATTTATTTATTTAAATAAGATTAGAATTATTCTAATTGATTTATTCACAACCGGTTTAATATGGAGAACCTAAAGGGTCACACCATAAAAGGAAGAATAATTATTTAAGAAGTTAATGGCATAATCGTAATAATATATGTTATGTATATTTAATTTAATCTATGGTGATAGAATAAATTAAATAGCTTAATATTTATTATTTTATATTTTAGAAATATTAAATATAAATTAATAAGAGGAGTCTTATTAATATTATTACAATTATTATTATTTTAATTTCTAAAAGAGTTTAAGAATTAATTTAATATAAGTACTCTCATTTATTCCTAATAAGATTAGGAGGTTAAATTAATTAAAAGAGTTTAATTAATTATCCCTAATAAGATTAGGGAGCCTAATTAATTAAAAAAAGAATTTAATTAATAAAATAAAACCCAATTTCTTAATTGTTAAGGAGGGTTGCCCACATCTATAAATAAGAGGAGTCTTATTATGGGTGAGGGGGTTGTTGATTTTTTCAACATACGACATAATTCCAATTGTTGGGAGAGTACACCTTTTCTATAGAGATAGAAAAACTAGGGTTTAGCCAACCACCCATCTTCTTGAATTCTTATTTTTCCATGGTGGATCACCTCTGAGGCCAAACAACTGGGTGGCTAACGTTGATCAAAGGAAGGAACCAAACCCGGTGGATTCAAGTTGAACGCGAAAAAGGATTGGAGGTGAACTTGTACATGAGGAAGCTCGATCTTCAAGGGTATGATTTTATTCTTTATCTTTTCGTTTAATTAATAATTATGCATAAAGGGTGATCCGAGTATATGGTTTGTAAATTTTTTAAACTCTGATTTATCTCGCTTCCGCTTAATTTGTGCAATTTGATTGCTTCTTGAATATTACAAACCTAACATTACAATGATTGGGTAAGTCTAAATTCATGTAAAAAAATAACTAATTGGAAGTTATGGCCATATTCATGTATAATTTTACGTGTGATTGATTTTGGCCTAATTTGGCCTTGTTATGTTCATGACTCGCAGAATCTATGAAATGAGAAAATGAGCCTAGTAAATAACTTTTTTTCCCGTGCTACTAAACTAAATACCATTTTGGCTACGTCTAAATAAATAAATAAATAAATTTTTTTTAATAATAATAATAAATAAATATTTGATGAAAATTATTATTAAAATATTTATAAAATAAATTAAATATTTTAATTGAGATACTTATGAAATAAAATAAATATTCGATGAAAATTATTATTAAAATATTTATTAAATAAATTAAATAATTTAATTGAGATATTATGGAATAAAATAAATATTCGATGAAAATTATTATTAAAATATTTATAAAATAAATTAAATATTTTAATTGAGATATTATGGAATAAAATAAATATTCGATGAAAATTATTATTAAAATATTTATAAAATAAATTAAATATTTTAATTGAGATATTATGGAATAAATTAAATATTCGATGGAAATTATTATGAAATAATTTATTCGAGTGTAATAATAGTAAGAGAATGAAAATATTCTAATTTAATTAAGTAATTAAATTAGAAGGGTAATGATTTGTTAAATAAAGTGGAGTTTATATTAAATAATTAAGTGAAAATGTAACTAATGAATGTCGTGGATACATACGGTATGTGTGTAGGATTTGTGGTGAACGGTAGTAATCGCTTTAGCCTACGCATTTACGAGAGGCAAGTTTCCTAACCCTACTTGTCATTATTGTTCAAGTTTATTAATTACCTCGAGTAAATTATCATTATTATTATTCATGTTCAAATGTTATATTAAAGATTGATTATCTTTTCAAAGCATGATTCAGCTTATACAATAATTGTCCTATTGTATACTTCCCGAGATTATTATTCAATTTAAATATCATTATTATTGAACCTTATTAGACTAGCGAACCCTTATTGATTCGACTAGTCCATAGTTGATGAAAGCTTCTAAATTTCCAACCTTGATGAATTATCCAAACCAAACTTCCTTTGGTGCGGACTCGAATGTCAAATCGAGATGATCAACCTCAGTAAAGGGATTTACTTATCGCTGTTAGCGTTAAGATATTGTGCACAAAGATTGTACTAAGGGGCTAATCCCCTAAGTACAAGTAGAAAGGTCCATAGTCTTATGATCATAAAAGGTTTCAAGTATAACCCTTAATAACCTAGGACATAGTTCAAGGTCTTATGACCCTTAGAATTCTTTTGTTTCTTGTTATTCATTCTTGATTCAAAAGTTGAGCTTTTATTCAGATGTCTTTGATTTACTCGCATGTTATTATACTATTATTTCATTATTATACTTGTGGGCATTAGTGCTCACTCTTGCTTAATAATAACATTGCGCTTAAGAACGAAAGAACCGATTTAACCTTCTACTAGTAAAGGCAAGGGCAAAGTTAGCAAGTGTTGAAGACTTGTTATTTTATTTGATGATGTATTTAGGTTAGACTTAAGTTAATGATGTTGTTTAAGACTTAATTGTTTATGATTCCGCATGATGTTTAAGGTTAGAGTAATATGGGATCAGATTTATTATGTAGTTGATGTAACCCCATAAGGGGAGATTTATTATTATTTCTATCTATTTCATGGTTTGCATTTTTATGGGTAGATAGATAGATGATATTTATCTGAAGAACACCAAATCCCGTGGAATTGAAGTACCTTGGATTTGGGGTGTCACAAGTTGGTATCAAAGTCAGAGGTTATGAACCTTAGGTGGGGAACAACCTTAGGTAGTAGCCTTATATAAAGAAGAGATAGTGATGAAAAACTCTTATCGAGTTATAAGAAATGAATTTATGTAATTCATTGAAGATAATAAAAGACCTTATGTGTTTATGTGTTAAAGTATGCGTTAGATGATACGACTTAGTAACTAAAACTTAAAATTTTGTTGTCGGGATGTGGAATGTTGGAGAAGCTAGTCAAGTCGGGAGGAAGAACCCCGTGTACCTATAAGTACCGACAGAGGGAGAGGAGCCCCAGACATTCATGTCGTTAGGGGGAGCAAATGGTACAGAGGGAGTCATCTCCATTGATCACCGTTGTTGGTCGAGAGCATGAGCAGAGACCGATCCCGAGGAGGATCCCGAGGAGGAATTTGTTGAGGAAGAGGAAGAGGAAGAAGAGGAGTTACCACGGCACACCGCTGATGCTTTGAGATGTATGACACGTTATACGCATCGTAACGTGGAGTTACTGAGGACGAGGTCCGTGATTTGACCGAAAGCGAAAGGTTATTCAAAGATATTACTCTGAAGAAAGGAAGGAGAGGGAGATTTCGACTCTTCACTCTCAACCGGCAAACGTAGAATGGGATTTGGTCCATGAGAAGGGTCAAACCAAGATAAGACCGAGGAGATAGAAAAGTCAAGAAGGAATCAAGGAAACCTCCGAAAGAGTTAACATAGCAGAATAGGGATGGGTAAGAGAATCGCGTCGAGCTGATCGTGCAGAAGATGATAGTCGTGCAAAGAAGGCAAAGCTTGAAGAGACATATTCCACACTTAATCATGCAATGGATGAGGCCCAAGATCGAGTTTTGAGGTACCCCATTCGGGCTCAAGGACTTCCATCGTATATGTTGGATCGCAGGATTTATGTCTCGTATCATGGATGAGGAGCGTGGCAAGGCTATTCAAAGACCTCGATGAGATAAAGTGATAGAATTTGTTTAATTATGTGAAAGACTTAATTAGTTTTTATATGTAAATTCGACGTGTTTATAAACGAAAGAATATTTGAAAGTTTTAAATCTCGTGGATTTTTATTCCGTGATAGTTGATGTAAATAGCGCTTATGGTATCGCTTAATGTTAAAACTTTGATTTTAATGCAAATATATCAAGTTATTTGAGATGATGTGTTAAGTGATATGTTAAATTGTTGAGTAATGCCTTAACTATTTAGAGAAATAAATAAAGTTCTAATAAAGCGTTTATTTAATGTAAAAATGCCTCCAAGGAGAAGACAACAACGCCAACCCGCTTCGTGAAGAGTCAACCAATAATAAAAATTATGCTAACGCTAATCCCGCAAAGCAGCTTGGTGAACTTACCGACCGGAGCCATGAATAACCAACCTCAAGCTCCACCAAACACAACGCTTAAGGACTTCAAGGGGGGGACCGCCAGAATTTCAAAGGTTCCATGAACCCAATCGAGGCTCAAACGTGGGTTATGGAAATGGAGAAGGTTTTTGACGTTGCTAGGGTTAGAGAAGACCAGAAGACCGCTTTTGCAATGTTTATGCTGAAGTCTGAGGCTAGCTACTGGTGGCAAGCAAACAAAGTGCGAGGAGGTGAAGGTGTAATTACGTGGGAGATATTTAAAGAGATGTTTTTCGAAATGTATTTCCCAACTAGTTCACAGAACCAGATGGAGGTTCAATTTCTAGAGTTGAAGCAGGGAAATATGAGCGTGCCTGACTATGCGGCTAAATTCAACGAGTTGGCAAGGTTCACCTCAGATCAAGTTCACACCTGGATGAGAAGAAGGCGAGATTTTGCTTTGAGCAAGGACTAAAGCCTTGGGTGTACAAAGAAGGTATCAATGTTTCAAATAAACACGCTTTTTTGAGTATCGAAAAGGCCATCCTCGCAAGGAAGGAGGAAGCGATGCGGTGACCAAGTACAATCAAGATCAAAAGAAGAAGAAGAGTGAAGGTGAAGGAAATAACAAGGTCAAGGAAGTGGCACAGAGGTGGAAATTTCAATCGTAAGAAAAGGTGGAACGACAAACTCATCTGGGAATCAATCAGCAGGTAGTCGTAAGAAAAGAATCAAGCATGCCCGACTTGCGGGAAAGCCCATCTGGGAGTTTATATTAAAGGAAAAAGAGTGTGCTACAATTGTGGACAGGAAGGCCACATAGCACCAAACTGTCCAAACCCAAAGAAGGGTGCTTGTTTTACTTGTGGTTCAAAGGACCATCTGGCAAGAGATTGTCCCAAGAAGGAATCAGGAGGGTCAGGATCAGGAGGAAACTGGGGAAATAATAGTGGAAATGCCTTAACCATCACCGGACCAACCGCAACAAACCGACCAACCGCCCGGACTTTCAATGTGATGGTGCAGGATGCAATCCAGTCTCGTGATGTGGTGTCAGGTATTATTCCGATCAATGAAATTAATACTTATGTTTTATTTAATTCGGGTGCTACTTGTTCCTTTATATCCGAAGACTTTGCTAATAGTTTAGATTTGCTTATGGATGAGTTGGAATATCCCATGAATATAGAAATTGCGAATAGGGAGATAATTCCTGTTAAGTACGTGTTTAAGAACTATAGAGTGGATATTAAGGGTAATATCATGAACGTAGATCTTATCCTATTCGACTTGGGGAATTTGACGTTATTTTGGGAATGGATCGGTTATTCAATTACGGGTCAGAATTGATTGCCAAAGAAGCGTATTAACCTTATGACTCCATCAAAGGTTGTGTTTTATGGTAAAGAAGTCGCCTGATGTTGAGTTGTCTGATCGATGATGCAGCCGTGAAGTTGTTAAGACAAGGCCGTAGGATACTTAGCTTACATAGTCGACGATAACCGAAAAAAAAGAGAATCCGAAGGTAGAAGAAATACCGATTGTGAGGGACTTCGTCGACGACGATTTCCGCATTTATTTACCAGGACTTCCACCGATAGAGAGGTAGATTTCAGAATCGATTTGGCGCCTTTAATCGCTCCCAATATCGAAGGCACCATACCGAATGGCACCAAAGAGAGATGAAGGAATTAATGGTACAACTACAAGAATTGTTGGACAAGAAGTACATTCAACCGAAGCGATCGCCGTGGGGGAGCGCTTTGTGTTGTTTGTGAAAAGAAGGATGGATCGATGCGACTACGCATTGACTACGTAGAGAACCTGAATAAGGTCACGATTAAGAACAGATATCCATTACCGAGGATCGACGACTGTTTGATCAATTGAAGGGAGCGAGATACTTTTCCAAGATAGACTTGAGAAGCGGTTATCATCAATTGAAGGTGAGGCCGGAGGATGTACCAAAGACTTCGTTCAGAACACGATACGGTCACTACAAATTTTTAGTAATGTCGTTTGGTCTTACGAATGCTCCTGCAGCATTTATGGGACTATTGAATGGTGTGTTCAAGCCGTTTTTGGACAAGTTCGTAGTGGTATTTATAGATGACATTTTGGTCTATTCGAAAACCAAAGAAGAACATGAAGAGCATTTGAGATTAACGTTGGAAGTATTGAGAAGGGAAAAGTTATATGCCAAGTTTTCGAAATGCGAATTTTGGATTGAACGAGTGCAATTTCTTGGGCACGTGATCGATAAAAACGGAATTTCGGTAGATTCATCCAAAGTCGAAGCCGTGATTAACTAGGATCAGCTGAGGATGCCATCGAAGTATGAATTTTTCTTGGATTGGCAGGATATTATAGAAGGTTTATACAAGACTTTTCCAAGATCGCAACTCCGTTAACGAATTTAACTCGAAAAGCTGTGAAATTTGTTTGGACGGATAAGTGTGAGGAAAGTTTTCAAGAATTGAAGAAGAGGTTGAGTACGGCCCCTGTGTTATCTCTTCCGGAGGATACAGAAATTTTATTGTTTATAGTGATGCATCGTATAAAGGACTTGGGCGCAGGTCGATGCAAAACGGCAAAGTCATCATGTATGCATCACGACAATACTTGAAGGATTACGAGAAGGGTTACCCCACCCATGATTTGGAGTTAGTCAGCGATTGTTTTTGCTCTAAAAATTTGGAGGCACTATCTATACGGGGGAGAAGTGTGAAATATATATACTTTACCACAAGAGTCTCAAATATATTTTTACACGTATGATTTGAACATGCGTCAAAGAAGATGGTTGGAATTAATTAAGGATTACAACTATGAGATTTTATACCATCCGGGGAAAAGCAAATGTGGTTGCCGACACCTTAAGTAGAAAGGGTCATGAGAAATTGATGATGTTAACTGCTCAGGAGGAGCTAATTACAGAAATGGAGAAACTGGACTTGGAAGTGAAGTATCCTATGGAGATTGATGAGAAGCTATTTCGGATGCAATCGCACAACTCTACTAGATAAAGTAAAGGAGGCTCAAATTTCGTGATCGAAGAATGTAAAAAGGTGACAAAGAAGATATCTGAAGGAACCGAACAAAGATTTAAGATGGATAAGGAAGGAATACTAAGATTTGAAAATAGAATCTGGATTCCGCCAATACAAGAAATTAAGGAAGAAATTCTTAGTGAGGCTCATAGTTTGAGATATTCGATTCACCCAGGTAGTACAAAGATGTATCAAGATCTTCGACAACATTTCTGGTGGCCGAATTTGAAACACGATGTTGCGAATGTGTTGCCAAGTGTCCGACTTTGTCAAAGTAAAAGCGTAACATCGAGACCGAGTGGATTGCTACAACCGTTAGAAATCCTAGAATGGAAATGGGAACATATTACAATGGACTTCGGGTTGGCCTTCCGACGACTCGTAAAAGCTACGACGCAAAGATGGGTTATCGTTGAACGAATCGACAAAATCGCACACTTCCTTCCGATCAAAATAAGATTCAACTTAGATCACCAAGGCGAGGCTATACGTAAAAGAGATTGTTTCGAGGCACGGAGTTCCCCAGATCAATTGTTTCGGATAGGGATCCGCGCTTCACATCAAATTTCTGGAAACGTCTTCAAGAATGCATGGGTACGCAATTGCGAATGAGTACAGCTTACTACCCTCAAACAGACGGATAGAGTGAGTGAACGATTCAAACATTAGAAGATATGCTAAGAGCCTATGTGATGGACTTTAAAGGAAATTGGGATGATCACCTACCATTAGTAGAGTTCGGCTACAACAACAGTTACCACGCTAGTATAGGCATGCCGCCTTACAAAGCGTTATACGGGCGAAAAGTGCGAACTCCGCTTTACTGGGGATGAAGTTGGTGAAAGACAATTGCTAGGGCCGGAATTGGTACAGTAGACGACAGAAATAGTCAAAGTGATCTGAGCACGACTGGTAGCGGCTCAAGATCGACAGAAGAAATACGCTGATCCACATCGTAAAAATATCGAGTTTGAATCAGGTAGTTATGTTTTCTTGAAGGTCTCTCCCTGGAAGGGGAAGATCATGTTCGAAAAGAAAGGGAAATTGAGCCCAAGATTCATTGGACCCTTTGAAGTACTGAGAAGAATCGGAGAAGTTGCGTGACGAGGTAGCCTTACCTCCAAAGACTCGAGAATGTCCACAACGCCTTCCATGTTTCAGATTCACGACCCTACAAGGCCGATTACAAGCATGTAATTGAATATGAACCCCTACATTTTGAGAAAGACTTATCTTACAAAGAAATTCCTGTCCAAATTGTCGACCGAAAAGAACAAGTTCTCAGAAATAAAGTTATACCTTCTGTTAAGGTAATTTGGAGGAACCATAACGCTGACGAAGCTATGTGGGAACTCGAAGAGAATATGATGAAGAATTACCCTCATTTATTTACTTAATTATGTAACCGATTCGGGGATGTAATCTTTGTAGGGGGGGAGAATGTAACGGGTCGAATTTATTGAGTCGTGATTCGGGGACGTAATCCTTTTAAGGGGGGAAAGATGTGACTTAACGAGAATTTTGTAATTAATTTTAATATTTATTGAATTAAATAAATATTTTTCGATGATTTAATTATTAGATTAAATAATTAATTGATTTTATTGTGGTAGATTAATTTAATTATATGTGTTACATTTATTAAATTAATGTAGAGAGTTTTTATTATCAAAGTATGTGATTATGTGAGCTTATTATATTAAAAGAATTATTTAATAAGTATACTGGTATTTTAATTAATTTAATTATTAATTAGAGAATTAATAATTTGACATTATTTATTAATGAGTTATTTAATTATGTGACTATGTGAATTTATGAGAAATTATTATATTTTATTTATAATAAATTATATAAGATATGAATTTATTTTATAAAGGAGTGTGACATTAATTAAACTATATGATAAAGGTTTTATTTAATTAAATGAGATTAAGTCTTTTGAAGCTAGCCAAACAAGGCCCTAAGAGGAGTTGGTGCAGTTAACCCATGATTGGGCCAACTGACCACTCTGCGCTCACTTATCTGATCATTATTTACGACGTCTTCTTTTTCTTTTTTTTTTATTTTTGCCTAAGTCTAAGAAAAATTCAGAGAGAGTCTGAGAATTTCCAAGAAGAATTAAGATACTGTGAAAGAGAATTGAGAGTGAGGAAACTAAGCCTACTAATTATATCCTACAGGGTAATCTCCTCCTTCCCAAATTCTATTTTATGTATTTAGTTTTCATAAAATGGGTTTCTTAGTTTTTGGCTTTCAAACCTCTGTTATGTCTTTGTAATTGAGAAATTGTGCTATTATATGGATATATATAATAATAAGAGTAGCATAACATGTTTTATATATATATATTGCATGATTCCATATCATCAGTTTCATAGTATTACATCGTATATGATTTCTACAAAATTACAAAGTTTGGGTTTTGGCCTTAAGGCCTTATACGTGATTTTAGTATGTCAAACATAAATGTTTTCATAAAATTTACACTCGTATGATGTTATGTATGTTGATACTGAAGAGACCAAAAGTTTAAATAAACTGATTCTTGTTATAACGAATCCGTAGTGATAATTTTCATGTTTTATTTTCAAAACCTTCAAGAACATCAAGAACAGTGAAAGTAAATGTGTTGATTTTGCAAATTATGTGTTGTAACTTGTTAAAAATCATGCTAGATGGGTTAAGTAATGATTATATATGTATTACAATGATTGGGTAAGTCTAAATTGTAAAAAAATAACTAATTGGAAGTTATGGCCATATTCATGTATAATTTTACGTGTGATTGGTTTTCGGCCTAATTTGGCCTTGTTATGTTCAAGAATCGCGAATCATCAGTAACTCTGCAGAAAATGAGCTCGGTAACCTCGCTTCAAGCATGCTACTAAATTAAATTACCACTTCTTCGCCATGAAAATAAATAAATAAATAAATAAATTAAAAAATAAGAAAAAAAAATAATATTAAATAAATATTTGATGAAAATTATTATTAAATTATTTATAAAATAAATTAAATATTTTAATTGAGATATTTATGAAATAAAATAAATATTTGATGAAAATTATTATTAAAATATTTATAAAATAAATTAAATAATTTAATTGAGATATTATGGAATAAAATAAATATTCGATGAAAATTATTATTAAAATATTTATAAAATAAATTAAATATTTTAATTGAGATATTATGGAATAAAATAAATATTCGATGAAAATTATTATAAAAATATTTATAAAATAAATTAAATATTTTAATTAAGATATTATGGAATAAATTAAATATTCAATGGAAATTATTATGAAATAATTTATTTGAGTGTAATAATAGTAAGAGAATGAAAATATTCTAATTTAATTAAGTAATTAAATTAGAAGGGTAATGATTTGTTAAATAAAGTGGAGTTTATATTAAATAATTAAGTGAACATGTAACTAATGAATGTCGTAAATACACATACGGTATGTGTATATAGATTTGTGGTGAACTAAGTAGTAATCGTTTAGCCTACGCATTTAGGCAAGTTTCCTAACCCTACTTGTCATTATTGTTCAAGTTTATTAATTACCTCGAGTAAATTATCATTATTATTATTCATGTTCAAATGTTATATTAAAGATTGATTATCTTTTCAAAGCATGATTCAGCTTATACAATAATTGTCCTATTGTATACTTCCTGAGATTATTATTCAATTTAAATATCATTATTATTGAACCTTATTAGACTAGCGAACCCTTATTGATTCGCTTAGTCCATAGTTGATGAGGGTTCTAAATTTCGAACCCTCGATGAATTGTCCAAACCAAACTTCCTTTGATGCGACTCGAATGTCAAATCGAGATGAACAACCCCGCAAAGGGATTTACTTATGCATTAACGTTAAGATATTGTGCACGTGATTGTACTAAGGTATTGATCCCCTAAGTACACGAGTAGAAAGGTTCATAGTCTTATATTCATTAAAAGGTTTCAAGTATAACCCTTGATAACCTAGGACATAGTTCAAGGTCTTATGACCCTCGTAATTCTTTTTGTTTCTTGTTATTCATTCTTGATTCAAAAGTTTAGCTTTTATTCGATGTCTTTGATTTACTCGCATGTTATTATACCGTTATTTCATTATTATACTTGTGGGCATTAGTGCTCACTCTTGCTTAATAATAACATTGCGCTTAAGAACGAAAGAACCCATTTAACCTTCCACTAGTAAAGGCAAGGGCAAAGTTAGCAAGTGTTAAAGACTTGTTATTTTATTTGATGATGTATTTAGGTTAGACTTAAGTTAATGATGATGTTTAAGACTTAATTGTTTATGATTCCGCATGATGTTTAAGGTTAGAGTAACTTGGGATCAGATTTATTATGTAGTTGATGTAACCCCATAAGGGAGATTTATTATTATTTTTATCTATTGCATGGTTTGCATTTATTATGGGTAGATAGATAGATGATATTTATACAGTGAACACCAAATCCGGTGGAATTGAAGTACCCAGATTTGGGGGTGTCACAATCTACTTGATCACCAAGTATTTTACTTGGTGATGAAGTAGTGAATAGTAAAGAGGTGGGGAGAAAATATAATTTTGCCCTCCATTTGAATTGCTTATAAAAGAAAGGCATATTTTGGTCATTTGATGGTTTTTCAAAGTTGTCCAACTTATATTTAGAGAGATAAAAGGCTAGACATAAGCAAACATCTCACTTTGAAGCTTTTCATTAGAGATTTTAGCAAGAACACCAAGATCGTAAAGGTAATATTCCCTTAATAATAGTTTTCCATCCCTTTTGATTTCTTTGTTATAAAGAATCATTAATTGGTGGAGCATGCCTCTTATGGAGGAATAAGGATGGCTTGTAAATTATAAAACCTTTATAAGTCATGTGTAAATATAAATCTTAAGGGTTTACGTAAGTTTAAACCGTAGAAATCATTAAATAATGAACTTGGTTGTTGATGGACAAATTGAACACCATCACTATTAATATATGTGCATCTTGCTTGGTTAGGATGTAGATATGAAATCAATGGAGTGTTCCATTTGATTTGGCATATAGAACACTAGGAACGAAATTATGGCGAATTTTACGGAATTAGACGTTAAACGTTGAAAACATAGAAATTTTGAATTTGTAGTCGAAAGTTGTCGTGAGACTTGAAAACATTGGTTTTCAATGTCAACATGTGAGATAGGGTGTTTAAGAGTCGTGGGCTCAAGTATCGTCGAATTTTGACTTAAAACAAAGAAAATGAGTATTGAACGCTCGAAAGTGTTTAAAGAACGCTCAATAATGAACTTAGAAGTGAATTTTGAGTTAACAGATTCGGAATTGCAAAATTCTTATATGAACACGTAAAGTATGTAATTTATGAGTTGTAAGCTTTTGAACGGACCAAATCGGACTTATAACAAAGAAGTTATGAAGCCGGGAATTCACTAAAAATTTTATCTGTAAAAAATTTTCTGGTGCTTACGTCTGCGTGCGGCATGGCTGAAAAAAAAGGCTTGTTATCTTTGCGCCACAACGGCAAAATGTGTAATAACCTACGGAAGAGTGAAAGTGTGGTACCCACTTATATGAAGAAGTTTCGTCATACAATACCGAATCGGGACTTAGTTATCTGCAGAATCGGCCATGCAAATACCGATTGTTAGGTATAGATGCCACATGCACAATGATTAGAAAGAGACAATTGTTAGACAAGTTAGGTTTGAACTTCAATTGTTCTGAGACCTATATAAGTTAAGTTTATATACTTAATAATCATACTAAAACTATTCCTACGTTACATATACTAGTGTATATGGTAATGAACTTAGGAATTGAACGCGAGTTATTAGTATGGTAACGAAGAACACAAAGTGTTAATAATAAACCGTGAACGGTAATCGACATTGGTACTTCACCAATGATGATTTAGTCGGTTAGTAACGTAAGATCGTTAACAAGCCAGGATGAAGGGTAGTAAGTTAGATTGACTTTATTAATGAAATAAAGTCAACTATGGCATAGAAGAGAAAGGAGTTGGTAGAAACAATGTGATTTAATTGTTTGGTAGCTAATTACAGTGTGCTATGTGAATATATCATGTAGATTCTGTAAAGGCTGAGAACAGTCGAATAAATTATTTGAAGACGCTTGATGTCAAGTTTTCTTAACGCTTGTCTTACCTTCGCGTTAGTCGAGTTTTCTGTGATTCATTGTATTGAATTGCATGAATGATTTTAAAGAAAGGGTCAATGCCAGTTTTAACTCAGCTAGACTATTTGTAAGAGATAGATTGATTTGTATACATATCTTTCTATACAGAAATGATAATGATATCTTATGCCAAGTATTTGGTACAGATTCAAAGGTAAGTTTGTCTATGAACAAACAAAAGTATTTTCATCGTTTATACGATGGGCACGCGAGTTTGCCAAAACTTAAATGTAAATACGTTTAACGAATGAATGTTGATCAACATAGAGTACTATAGGCTGATCACCTAGAAGTGCTCGTAAGTAATGCCGGATGTACAGCCTTAGTGCTATGATGTCCTTTTCAAGTATGAAAATAGAAAGATATTGTTCATGGTCTTTCGACCGGTTCAGAATTCCTAAACTATTATATATACTTTGGGAATTGATGTTATGAATTGTTAAGTATTAATGTTTTGTAATACTTCATGACTATTGGTTCAGTTATGGAAGATTTTTATATAATTCACGAATGTGGTATTGATATTATTCTTTGTTAAACTTGTTGAGCTTGTTATGCTCACTTCTTGCATGAATTATATGATTGCAGTTAAAGTTGAGCGTACTGAGAATGCTAAGAGAGATAAGGGCAAGACTAAGATGGATAGTTGACCATCTTGTAATAGATTAGTTTAGTTGTATGTATTATATTTACGAACAACAAATGATGTAATCGGTTTATGAACCTAGGAAGAATTTTATTATATTTGTAATAAAAAGATAGTGAATACCTTCATTGTGTTGTTCTTTCAATGGAATGATTGTATAGTTATGAGTACCATGTAGCACCATATGTCGGGTTGGAAGATACCCGGATTTTGGGGCGTCACTACTTGCCTCTTGCTTAAGCTATATAATTACAACTCACATACTCCAATATCCTACACATACCATTAGGATGATCACAACAATTAACTATATACACATTTTCCTCATAGATTCAATTCTCATTTTAGTTAAGTTATAACATTTAGCTTATGGTTTAACCATATTAATCAACCACATAACACGAATATGAAAACTCACTAACATATAACATATGACTTTTAGCATCCAAATCACATTCTCAACTCTTACAACGTTGAGTTTCAATCTAATATAACTTATTAGTCAATACTATATTTCTTCTTAGTCAAACTCAAAGTTCATTCAAGTGTTTAAGTCTTCCTAGGACTCCTTATTGGTTTTATATTAATCACATTCCATATCTTATAATGTTCATTTCATTTTAATTAAAATACTTTTAAGTTCATTAACACTTGTCACAGCGTTTCGACGTTCATTCGCCGCACACTTGGTTCGTCTCGCTTATGTACGCTTAGTATGCTTATACAACTTATCTAATACATCATGTATTAATGTTCAACATCATTATACATCATAATATTAATGTTTTATAACTTAGAACAACATTTTTTATCATCAGAAGCACTACACTTGCATACGTGCATGCCCGACACCCTCCGATTGCCTCCGAATATACATCAGTCATAAAGATGGTCATTTTACCCCTATTCCCAACCTCAAATCGAAGAAATTAAAGAATTAAAGTTGTAGGTCTACTCATTATCTTTTCAAATCATCTTGAATCACCTCAATCGGAGTTCGTATAAAAATGTTATGATTGTTTTACCAAAGGAGGTCAAAACAGTCACACCTGGCACTACATGAATGCAGTTGTGCCCTAGAGGGCAGTTGCGCCCCAAGAGACTTAGGACACAATGTAACTTAGGCTTTTTTGACCCTTTTTCAGTATTACCAATATATTGTTCTTGCGATTTTGACCCTTTTTCTCCTACTAATCTTCATAACTTAAGCTATACACATCCAAATTAGTCCGTTTTTAATTTTATGGATTCATAATTTATAGAACTACAACATATCAAAGAATTAAAACTTTACAAAAACAGTAACTAACCCAAATCTTGACCTAAAACTTATGTTTATACTAAATTTTTATGTTTTTTACGTGTTTAGCGAATTCATTCACTACGAATTCGTTTCTTAACCAAATTGATTCATTCAACTTGCATTGTTTTCATCTCTAAAGATGGTATCATAAATACCACTTAATTTACAGATTTATACATGATTGAATCACAAATGTTTGACTCTAAAACAGGCTAAAACATATATTTTCCACAAGAACGCAATTTCTTCATTTAAAACTTCTTTCATGATAATTTAATTTCTGAAAATCGTTTATAGCATACATAAAACATATTATAATCATCTACCACTATATATACCAATTATCCAATAAATTCAACCACTAAAACTCCAATTTTCATGAAAAACCAAGAACACAAAGGATAAAGAACAAAGAGTTGAATTACTGCCTTAATCCTTGATTATGCTCTGTTAGATGATGATTAGAGAGGCTTTGAATTACAATTCCTTCCCTTGATTCTACTTCTCTTGACAAGCTATAGAGAATTCATAATTTTCTCTCCTAAGCTTTCTCTCCACTCTGTATTTTCTCCAACTCTCTATTATGTTCTTTCACTTAGGCTTAGAAAATACTTAACGTAAAAAAAACTTAAACTAAAAATTAGTATACGTATAATTATATCATTAGTTATAAAATCAACAATTATAAAAATTTTGAAAATCAAAAGCCATGAGGCTTTGTTTGGCAAAATAAAATAAAATAAGAATTTAAAAAACCTTTAGTCTTGTTTGGTAAAACTAAATTTAAACTCCTTTTCATTTATTTTAATGACTCACTTGCTATATAGTTTAATTGTCACACCTATTTAATTAAATTTCCAAATTCAAATTAAATTAAATTAAAGCTAACAACAACTTATTAAATCAAAATGCCACATAATTAAATTGTCACAAAATAATAATATTCATTATAATTTTATTTAATAAATTTAATAAATTAGTACATCACTTTTAATTATTAAATTAAATCAAAATAATATTATAACAATTCATTTAATCCTTATCAACTCTCTAATTTAATTATTAAATTAAATTAGAATATTATCACATAATAATTAATTCATCACTCTTTTAATTTAACTAACTTCAAAATACAAAATTACCAAATACCAACTTAAGTAACATATTACCTTAATTAAGTTAATTCCCAAAACTCGTGAATTATTTATTTAACTAATTAATAATCAAATTAAATAAATATTTATTTAATTCAATAAATATTTAAAATTATACATAAAATTCTGGATCGTTACAATCTGGATACCGGTCAGCTTAATCTTTACGGGATCCTTAAGTTCTTCTACTCGTACGCTAAAAATATTTTTCATTTAAAGCAAGTGTGAGCATTCAATTGCTCAGCAAGTCATAGTAGTTGAATAGACAACCTCAAGAATTTAAACATTCTTTTAAAACATTAATAATTGAACAAAGGTTATGAAGTAGCTTGAATAATAGGAATAAATTCTAATTCCTATCATTTTAAAACATTAGTCACATTCACTTTGCAATACTTTCATTCTTCTACCTTTTTGATACATATTCTGTCTAGCTAGAATCATTAGCATAGACTTAAAAATAATGGTTCATGTATAAATAAAACATTTTCATATTGAATAGTTTAATTATATAATAGTTCATCTCATAGAAATACTGAAGTGTTAAAATTATGGCACAAGGTCTAATACATTCTATCACCTTGTACAAATATCACACATTTGCACATAGATAAAACTTCTCATCTTCAACATATGAGAAGTTTAAGAAACTAACATTCATATTAACATGAATGAAGTTAGTTAACTTGTCTTACGCACAGCTATAACTTACAGTTTACGTTGAACTGCTCATCTCAATCCCTATATATCACATAAGGAATAACATGTACCAATTAGTCACATATTTGACTTATACATTGGTTTAAGCTTAAATTAACTTCTTAGGCTTCGCGTTCTTGCAATCTTAGTTTACGCAACCAACTTTCTTTACCACTTTATGGTGTTACGACATACAGAGATATCTTACTCATACAATCATCATCTTTCATGATTTACATTCTTATCTTCTTCTTCTAACTCTGCTAGGACTTAGCACACATCGAGTCTCTACTTGTATTCCATATGGTACTCTGAGTAGTTTCCCATAAACAACCAACAAACTAGTTTCCTGACTCATCTACATTGTTTTTCACATCGAGTTAGATCGGTTGCTAGTTTCGTATATACCTCCGCTCTTTGAAGGAATTGTTTAGCCCAGCTCCTATATGTCAACTATTAAAGATTACGATTGTACCACAACGTAAACTTAACTTAACTTTTCAAAACCATTAAAGATATAATGTTCGTTAAGTTGATTTCTTATTTCTTATGGCTTTCTGGCAACCAAATGCCATACCTCTGGATTTATTCCTTATTATTTAACTCATACTGCCTTTTGTAAATATAGAACGATCATTCAATGTTAATACTATGCAATCATAGCGTTAAGCATTTTACATTACCTTATTCATATCTTATAACGTCCGATTCATTCAACTCGGAACGTCATCCAAGTTATAATCATTAACTCGGCTTCTTGATGTTATAAATCATTATCTTTAATTCAGTTTCTTCACCATTAATATGTTTACTCATTAGTCTTCAATACCTTATGGTCAAACCATACAAGGTGTGTAGGTTCTGCCGATTAAATATTCGCGTACACTCAACCCTTACATCGACTAAAGTGTTTAACGATTACATTTCATTCTCTATCTGACCCACATTCTAACTTTTATTAATCTTATTACCGTTCATTATGAATTTCTTGATAATTCATATCTCACTTACTACCTTCGTTAACGTTTAAGTCATACAACCAATGTATACTTAGAAAGTTCTCACGATGCAAATACGATTCACGAGGATTGTTTCGTATTCTACGTTCACATTGTTCATCTCTTAATCTATCATTCAACCTTTACCTAAGGTTTTAATCATTCTTATTTGTTCTCCATGACATGAACCTCACGTTCATCATTCTTTCTTAATGTCGAAGCCATACGGTTCGTTGTATGCAAAGACCGATTGTTCATCGCAACTACGTTGCGTTTACATTCTTTATCTTTTAATCTTGTTCAATCTTTCCGTTCAACCTTTACTAAAGGTTTAAATCACTTGATTAAGTGTTACACTATGTGAACTATGTGTTCACTATCTTTCCTTAAACTTCCCCCAGGAGTTGAGAAATTAAAACTTTATCCCGGTTTTTCCTCGCACATGCTATTACGCGGTTCCCTTTTGTTAGTTAGTGTGGCGCTGCAGCGCATATTAGCATTGGTTGAGTCCCCGGGCTGGTGCTGCGTCTGTGACACCCCCAAATCTGGCTAGTTTATTCCCACAGAATTTGGTGTTCATTATCCAAATATTCATTTCCAATTCAATAAAATTTAAACAATAAATCTTCCTATTAAAGGGTTTCATCATTAAATCCTTTAAAAGCTCTAGTCATCTAACCTTAAACATTCATCAAATGCAGAAAAATAAAAAATTACATCACAATAGTTAAAAAAAATTCTGACATCATAAAAGTCAATAAATTTACAAGTCTACAACACTTGTTCATTTTTCCTTTCCCTTTGCTAGTGGTAGGTTCATCAACCTTCTCAATTTTAGTTGCAATGGTTATATATGCAAGAGTGAGCAAAACAAATGCTCACTTGATATGACATTGAATATTAAAAACATAATAACTGCCAATGAATAAACGTAATTGAACTGAATAACATTCTCTATCATTGATAATCAAGAACTGAAATCAAAGTTTGAAATTGATCTTAGGGTCACAAGACCATGAACTATATCCAAGGTTATAAGTATTCTTTCAACTTAAACCTAAATAGTCATAAGACTGTAGGAACTCCCCGTACTTAGGATGATCAACCCTTCGTACCATGTATTGTGCACAAACATCTAAACGTTTATGCATAATAAATCCCCTATAATAGGGTTGTTCATCTCAGTTTTAACGCACGAGTCCGCACCAAAGGAAGTTTGGTTTGGTTAGGTTTTAAGGGTAATTTAGAGTTCAACGAACATCAACTAAGGATTAGTTGAATCAATAAAGTTTGATATCATTTCAAATGTTTGATAACAATATGATATGGAATAGTCATGAATCATAAGTGAATCAACATTATACATCGAAGTGATGCTTTGGAAATAACTAAAAAGCATAAGCATTGGATATTCTAACAAACCTTGCTTGAACAGCAATACACTAAGGCTATAATCTTGCTTAATAAAATAATTGAGTTAATGAACTTGCATAATTAATAACAAGTTGAGGAATAAAATTGCTCAACTTAAGGATAATAGAATTTAGGAATTTGTGTAATAAGAAACAAGTTAAAGATAGAAAACCTTCTCAAAGTAAGAGTTAGGTTAAAGAACTTGCGTGAACATAATCAAGTTATAAAAGTAGGGTTAGAAATCTCAATGTATCGATAAGGTTTGCATCGTACAAAATAAATAGTGTTCAAGAAACTTGTATAATAATAGACAAGATAAGATAATGAACTTACTTTATGTAAAGGATAATGTTTAGGAACTTGCGTAATTGTAAAGGTAGGGTTACAGAACTTGCCTCGTGCGTAAGTTAAACAATCACTACTCACGTTCACAAGTCCTACACATACCATATGTATTGACAATAGTCATTAGTTACACTAATATTAACTTCATGGGTTTAGTTCCCACTTTTTGTATAGCTTTTTAACTTAGTTTAAGTTCCAACCACTAGAACCAAATAATTTTGAGATCACAAGTCTTAACATTACAACACTTAATCACCATCTCTAGACTTTAGCAAATAATAACATGAAGTTTTCACAACTTACTAATTTTACCAAATTGGAATTATCAACTACATGTTAACAATCTGTTACAGCGTCTTTGTTACATGCTCACCATATTATCATTTTCATTAGACTAGGTTCTATTGGGTTTTAAAGGTTGCACAATCAATAAGGCATCACTGTCTCTGTTTTGGTTAGGTTGCAAATTACAACAGATAAATCTCTAGAACCGGTAAGCAATTTACCGCTTTCTACCTTTGACACCAAAGCGACTATCTTTGGTCTTGTGAGACGAAATTTCATAAACCTGTTTCTAGCTCTGTTCAAACCCAAAACATACGAATTTCACCATTTAAGAAGAAAATTAAACACACCCAAATCATATAGGCTTCATATGAAAATTACCCAGCGTATATGCACTGTTTTAAAGCAACTAAACAAGTAAAACAATCAAACCAAAAGAATTAAAACCATGATTATGCCTAAAATTTAATTTTAACGTGTGTAGTGAATTCAATCATTATGACTTCATTTCTCCACCAAAACAGTTCATTCAAACAATATTCTTTTTGTTTATTTGTGAATTAGCACACTCAAGAATCAATTTACAATTTAATTCTCGAAATAAATATCAATTTTGGACTCTAACAAGTCATATTCATACATATGCTCACTTCAAACTTATTTCTTTTCTTTTTGAACGTGATTTCCTGAATTAATATACAAAATCCATGTCTAGGTGTTAGTTATCAAATTTTAATTACATATAAACATAGTCCATTAATTTATACATCAAAAGTTGAATTACAAAGAGTTTGAAAACCAATTTTGTTTTGCAGTGAAACTCAAGAACACAGAAAACTTTTCATAAACACTAAAACTTTAGAAATCAAAATTATACCTTCAATTTGCTTATTTAACCAACAAGAATGATTAGCTAGCTTCTTTGATTTCTCAAACACACAGGCTTCTCTGTTTTCTCTCTTCTCTTCTTCTTTGTTTTCTTCTTTAGTCTTAGGCTTAAGTTTAATGGAGGACAGTGATTAAATCTGAAAGAGATGTGAATTGATTATACCTCACGCCCACTTTCTGAAGAAGGATGGTTAGTTATCAGCTTCTGAATAAATATGAGTTTTCCTAGAAATCCATGAGCTATAACTAAAATAACTAGATAAGTTTTGAAGGTCCAGAACATATGATCCCAATAGTTCAGAATTTGGGCTCTGTGATAGGGCATCATTGGTAAGTAGGAGAATAGCTGATTTTAGTTGGCTCTCCTATATGCATCCCAGCCTACTGTTATTATCTCAACTTCATCAATCTCTTCTTCTTCTTTGTCTTCATTTTCTTCATTTGAAATTTCCACTACTTCAAACATTACTTCATTTCTTACTTGTTCTTCAGCCCTTTCTACTTCCATAGCTTCCACACCTTCCATTTCCACATCTTCTTGCATCTCCCCCTTAGCTGTAAAGCTTTCTGGCATAGGGATTTTGAGAGACTTACCTTCAATCTGATCATTCATTTGTTCTTCAGGCAGCTCCCCCTCAGCTGGAGCACTTTCTGGTGCAGGGATTTCGAGAAGATCATTTTCTGCAGCTATTTTTCTTTCTTCTTCCTTCAAGTCTTTCTCATTATCAAGAACATATTTCTTGACAAGCTTTCTCTTTGTTTTTCGGGGCTTAGACATAGCCTTAGTGCTTTCTTCAGCTTCAGCTCTGTTAGTTGGTTTGGGCTGAGATATTGCTACAACATTCATCTCTGGAGTAATTGTAAGTCTGGACTCTAAGATTGGTAATAGCTCTTCGATCGAGGTGAGTGAAGACTTCTTTGTTTTGTGGCTGCATTTTCTCTTGTTAAGAAGTTGAGAGATGGTGGCTCTGTCTTCTTCCTCTTCAGACTGCTGCTACTTCTTCTTCATTTCCTCCAGAAATTTAGTGCTCAAACTTTCTTGAGGCACATTAGTTGTTGAGCCTTGAGGCTCTTCTATTGCTAGAACATTCACTTTCCTCTTACCTTTACTTTTTCTGGTCAAATAAATGAGTTCCTTTTGATTGACTTCTCCTTCTTCTTCGTCTTCTTTCACAACTGACGTATTTCCTGGTAGCCCAGATATATTTGCTCCCCCAGTCCTTCCACTGGATTCAGTCATCATCCTTACATTTTCTGTAGGTTTTCTTTTCTAGTATTAAAATAGCTACTAGGTCATTCTTCTATTGGGGTTGATGGGCTCTCCTTCCTTGTCCCTAATGTTGTCACCCAAGGAAGATTGCAGGATTATGCTTACGTACCTTCCATAGAGCATTTTTCCAGAGCTCTTTGATTTCTTTGAGTTGAGTATCCACTTCCCAATCCAATCTACGAGCAGAGCCCCATAGTTGAGTTGGATTCTGAAGCAGATTACTGTCATGAGCTTTAGTTGAATTTCATTCATAGAGTTATGGCCAGAGCCTTTACAGCATATGCACTTTCCAACAATGTCAGCCAAAAATTCATATTTTTGGGGAAACTCTTTCTTCTTGTACCCCTTGACATTCTGAGACTTCGTGTGGGGCATCTTCTTCAGATTTTTATGGAAATCAATATCACTCATAGATGAGAGTCCCTTTGATTTAAAACCTAGGGCTAAGTTTATATCTTCATCTTTGAGTCTAATCTGCTCCCCCTTGACTTTTGTAGTGATAATGTTATCCTCAAATACTCTATTGTTGTAGAATTATTTCACCAGCTTCGGATAGATCCTTGTGCTGGTGCTCAGAGCTTCTTCAAGACTAGCTCTCTCTAGAAAAGTCGAACTCTTATGGAATTATGGATTAGCTGTCTTGAATTCATTGAAGCAGAGTTGGTAGCGAGATATAACGTTGGAAGCATCCATTGGTTGATGTGATTTTCTTGAACATAGGTTGGTGGATCATTCTGAAAGCTAGGGTTTCTTGAGAGAGAGAAAGAGAGAAATGAGCTTTTGAAATTCTAAGGTGGATTTTCAAAAAACATTTTAAACCTGTATTTGTAACTTCCTTCCTCATGATCTGCATAGTGGGGCACATGTCAAGTTTTGTGGGTAGCTCCCCCTAAGCTAGTGTATCCTTTGGGAAGACTACGATCATTGAGGCTGCTCTAAAATTTTTGAGTTCACTGCTGATCTTACTCTATGATCATTATCTTTCCTGGTCCTTATGTTGAACTTTGACTTAACATTCCTTCTGGGTTAAGGTAGCTCAGGAAGGGCTAAACTCTTAGACTGATCTAATGGTCATGTTTGTCATTGAGGCGCTTATCAGAAGGGTTTCTAGGATTTGATAGGAATGATGTTATAACATGATGCTTCTTTGTCATGTCGAGACTATTCTACGATCGTGGTTTCTCTTTAACATCTCTACAATTTCAACATAGCCTTTTTATCTACATGGTTAGCACAAACTAGAGCATAGAGTTTATGGTTGTAGATTTAGCATACCTAAGTCACTTATTAATTTATTAAATTTGGATTCATCAAAAGGTTTTGTAAAGACATCAACAAGTTAATTTCAGTAGGGATGTATTGTAAAGATATAGTTCTATTTTGGTCATGATCCCTAATAAAATGATATCTTATCTCTATATGGTTAGTCCTAGAATTTATGACAAGATTATGTGTTATTGTTATGACACTTATGTTATCACAAGAACATGTATAGATTTGAAATCAAACCCATAATCTACTAGTTGGTTTTTCATCCATAGGATTTAAGCACAGCGGCTACCAGCAAAAATGTATTCAGCTTCTATTGTTGAGGTAGATACTGAGTTTTGCTTCTTGCTAAACCAGGACACAAGCTTGTTTCCTAGCAACTGACAAGTGCCACTAGTACTTTTTCTATCGATCTCGCAGCCTACAAAATCAACATCTATATATCTGGTCAATTCAAAGGAGGACTCCTTGGAATACCAAAGTCCCAAGTGAGGTTTACCTTTTAGATACCTGAAAATTCTCTTTACAACAGTTAAGTGTGATTCCTTAGGATTAGCTTGAAATCTAGCACATATGTATGTTGCAAACATTATGTCTGGTCTACTGCCAGTTAGATATAGAAGAGAGCCTAACATACCTCTGTATTGAATAATGTCAATACTTTTACCTTTATCATCTTTGTTAAGCTTGGTTGCTGGAGCAATTGATGTCTTCATGGGAGAGCCTGATTCCATGCCATACTTCTTAAGTAAGTCTTTAATGTATTTGGCTTAGTTAATGAAGATACCTTCATCAGTCTACTTCACTTGTAATCCAAGGAAGAAATTCAGCTCACCCATCATACTCATTTCAAAAAATTTTTGTATAAGCTTGGAAAATTTCTTGCACAAATTTTCATCAGTAGAACCAAAGATAATATCATCTACATATATCTGAACTAATTAGACTTTATTTTTGTGCTTCCTAAGAAATAATGTGGTATCTACTCTACCTCTAATGAAACCATTTTCAATAAGAAAGTTATTTAGTGTTTCATACCATGCTCTAGGTGCTTGTTTAAGCCCATATAAGTTTTTGTCTAATCTATAGACATAATTTGAGAGAGTTGGATTGATGAAACCTGGAGGTTGCTCCACATATACTTCTTCTTGAAGTTCACCATTCAGAAATGCACTCTTGACATCCATCTGGAAGACTTTAAACTTCATGTGGGCAGGAAAGGTAAGGAATATCCTTATTTCTTCTAGTCTGGCAAAAGGTGTGAAGGTTTCGTCGTAGTCGATACCTTCTTCTTGAGAATAACCTTCGGCGACTAGTCTTTCAATGTTCCTTCTGATTACCCCATCTTTATCCATTTTCTTTCTGAAGACCAATTTGGTGCCAATAACTGGGTGACATCTTAGTCTTGGGATTAATCTCCAGACTTTGCTTATTTCAAACTGATTCATATCCTTTTTCATGGCTTCTATCCAACTCAAATCTTCAATAACATCTTCTATCTTCTTGGGTTCCATTTGAGACAGAAAGCTCAGATAGAAACACTCGTTCTGGGTGGAAGATCTTGTCTTGAATCTTGCATTTAGGTCTCCAATGATCAGATCTTGAGTGTGATCTCTTGCCCATCTATTCCCTTTTGGAACATCTGTTTTGCTGCCTTCTTGTTTGAATTCTTCAAGATTAACCTTTTTCTCTCTATGTAGAGGTTCATCATTTGGTGTAGCTCTCTCTACGATCTCTTCTCCAGGCTTGACGATTTCATCTTATGGGCTTACAATCGTGGTGTTGAGCCTCGACCACTTCGTTCGTAGTGTCTGAGTTGTCAATCATAGTGTCTTGAGGCACAACTTTATCTGAGTCTGTTTCATCAAAGATTATATGAATATAGATTTCAACACTTAGCGTTTTCTTGTTGAACACTTTATAGGCCTTGTTATGTGTGGCATATCCAAGAAAGATTCCTTCATCTGACTTGGGTTGAAACGTAGTCAGATATTATTTTCCATTGTTGAGAATGTAGCATGCAGTGTCGAACACATGGAAATAACTGACATTCAACTTTTTCTCTCTCCATAGTTTGTAGGAAGTCTTCTTTAATGTAGAGTGCACAAGAGACCTGTTCTGAGTATAGCACACAGTATTGACAGCTTCTGCCCAGAAGTATTCAGACAGATGAGCTGCTGTTAGTAGAGTTCTTTTAGCCTTAATCAACTTTTTGTTCTTTCTTTCAGCTACTCTATTTTACAGTGGAGTTCATTGAGCTGAGAAGTTGTGACTGATGCCATTGTCTGTGCAAAACTGATACATCTCAAAGAAGTCGAATTCTCTACCATGATCACTCCTTATAGCTTTGATTTTCTGCCCTTTTTTGGTCATCACCAGCTTGAACATCTTGATGAGTTGGGAGCATATTTCATCTTTAGAGTTTAGAAAGAACACCCATGTAAATATGGTGTAGTTATCCACTACGACCAATGAGTATCTCTTTCGTCCAAGGCTTGTTGTTGGGATTGGTCCAAATATATCTATGTGAAGTAACTGTACGGGCTTATCATTTGAGTTGACGGTTTTGCTTTTGAATGAGCTCCTAGTTTTTTTTTCCAAGCTGACAGGCATTGCATGGCCTTTCTTTAACAAAGCTGAGCTTGGGTAAACCTGCTATTAGATCTTTGGAGGCCAGTTTTAACATACTCTTAAAGTTGAGATGAGATAACCTTCTATGCCATAGTCAGCTCATTTCTTCAGAGGCTTTAGGAAGAAAGCATATTGTTTCGTCAGAACTCAGTTACTCAAGATTAATAGTGTAGACATTCCCTTCTCTTGTTCCGGTCAGCTTTATAGAAGAGGTTTTTAGATCTTTGACTTGACACTGATTGTTGAGGAAGGTAACTTGATGACCCTTGTTTCAAATTTGTCTTATGCTCATAAGATTCTGCTTTAGTCCTTCCATATAGGCTACTTTGCTGAAGGACACTGCACCATTCCCAGCTGAGCCATATCATCTTGTCTTTCCAAAGCCATTATCTCCAAAGATGACTGTTGGACCCTCTTTCTCCATGAAGTTAGACAGGAGGTCTTTGTTCTTGGTCATATGTTGTGAGGATCCACTGTCTAGATACCAAGTTGTGATCGTGGAGCATTGTTCCTGTAGTGAGATTTAAGCTCTCATTTTGGTACCCATACTTGAATGGGTCCTATCTTGTAAGTACCCTTGGGGATACAAATCTGCTTTATTTTGGGTTTAATATGCAGAAGATTATTGTAACATACTGCAACCTTATGACTAATTTTATCACATACAAAACATCTAGCATGATGCATGCTTGTGTGTGGATGGATTCTATCTCCATTTGGACTTATGTGGATTCTTGGTAGTCCTTCCTTTATACTGATCATTCTTTTTCTATGTATCCTTGGGATTCATGATTTGTGAAGAGTGAGACTTAACTCTACTATTCCTACCTGGTTGGTTCGTGGAGTTGATTTTTCTTCACTCTACGATCCTTCGAGGTTGGAGAGTAGTGACTAAGTTATTCTTCTCTTTTATGAACCCTAGGCCAACATGAGATCCGTTATGCCTTGGAATATAGATTGGATCAAAAGAGCAGGGATGGACTAGTTCTTCCTTCTGTGAGGAATTCACAAATGCAATGCTTCTATTGAAGTTTGAAACACTACTAGGTAAGTTTCCTTTAACTTTTCCACATATGGTTCTGAGGTGGATTCCCCAAAACCTAAACTTGTTCTTTCAGATGCACTTCTCTGACTGGAGATCAGGGAGTCCATGGATGAAGAGGATCTATTCCACATTAAGATCGTCTTTTCTAGTCCCTCAATCTTAGAGGTTAGATTTGACTCTCTTTGTGCATTAAGTTCATTTGTCTGTCTTAAGAGTTTATTCTAAGCGTCAAATTTAGAGAGAGAGAGAGAGAGTTAGCACTTAGAAGAGCTATTTCCATTTATTCCTAAAATTTCTCTTTCTCTTTTTGAAGAAGAGAGTTTTCTTTGGACATAACTCTGAACTATTTCATATACTAATGCATATAATTTGTTATGCCATGTAGTGCAGTTCTTAAATCATCACTATCTACATAAGGAGAGTTAAAGTCAAATACATCATCGATACTTACTTCATGATGGTCAACGCTTTTCTTGTCCTTTGCATTTTTGGCCATTAGACATAGATTTGCTACTTGAGGATCTTCATCATCTCTTGACTCAGGAGCTGTGTCATTGTCTGAGTCACTCCATGATCCTCTGGCTACAAGACCTTTATCTTTCTTGTGGAGCCTTTTGTTGCGTTTGAACTCCTTCTTTGGATTTGTTCTCCTCTTGATCTCTTCTCTAAAAGGTTTGTTGTTGTTTGCAATAAAATGGCCAGGCTTCTTGTAGTTGTAGCATAAGTCGTTGATCTGCTCCTAGCTGTTTTTGTTGTTGAATTTCTTAGGTCTGCTTCTTCTTCCTTTATGAATGAATCTCTTGAGTCTTCTTACCAACATTACAATATCCTCGTCATCATCTTCCTCAGAGTCAGAATCATTTTTAGCATGAGCTTTGGAGACGGTTTCTGTTGCTTTGAGACCAACTCCTTTGTCCTTCTTTCTTCCTACAAATAGAGTTTCTGCCCTTTGGGTCAGCTCCAGGTCATAGGTAAGAAGGTTACCATAGAGTTGTTGAACAGTCATTGCATGAAGATTCTTTGATTCTCTGATGGCAGTGGTTTTAGCATCCCACTTGCTTGGTAACGCTCTCATGAATTTTATGATCAAATCTTTATTTAGATAGATCTTTCCAAAAGCTCGAAGAGAGTTGAGCATAACATTGAATCTTTCATAAGTGGAAGTGACGTTTTCTCCTGGAACATGGGCAAACATTTCATATTGTTGAGTTAGAAGAGATTGCTTATTTTATTTGACTTCTTCAGTTCTTTCATGCATAATAAGCAGTGCTTCCTAGACTTCCTTGGCATTTTTGCTATTGACAACATTTTTGAACATATCATCTTTTAAAGACTGGAATAAAATACTCTTGGCCTTTTTATCGAGTTGGATAATTTTCTTCTCGTTGATTTGAACTCTGTTTGGATCGTTTGGAGTTGGTGCAAGATTTGTTGGAATGTAGGGCCCATTCATAATAGTTTCATATAGATCATCATCTATTGAGTCCATGTAGGCTTGCATACGAACTTTATGGACACGGAAAACTGCTGGTGGTGACTTTATGGAAATTTGTTGTTTAGCCGTCTAACTCACTGACACGGCAGACTGCTATCTCAACTAACACTTGAAAAGGTGTTTTCAGCAGACATGCAGTCTTTTTCCATAACTTCTTCAATACGTTTCTCGATACATACTAAGGATGAACATTGGGATTCCCGAAAGCCTCAACGACTATAATCCATTATTCATTTGTAGTATTTTATCCTTTAGCTAATGGACAAGGCTCGATGCTTCTGATGGTGACATGAGATACACTACGATTTCTCTTAAGTACTGGTAGACTACGATCTTTACTCGCTAGCTTTTGCAGACTCTACGCTTCCAAGAGCAGACTACGAATCATTGACTCTGCTCGGCAGGCACTTGGACCAACTTTACGATTCTGAGTGAGGCCCTCCAAAGCAAACTATGATTCTATGGAAACTTTCTCGATACTCTACGATTCTTCCTTGGCTTCTACAATCCCTCGGTTGGTTCACAGGCTACGATTCTGTTGATGCCTATCTATTACATCTCAAAATAGATCAACCTAATAGCTTTGATATTTTCTTCTATACATTCATTTACAGAATGATAAACATATAGCCCAAATCAACCTAACAACTTTGATCTATCACCTAAGTCCTTGGACATATGTTCTCAGAAGGACTTTACATATGATCATGTTTATTTACTTTCAACATCAAATTTGAATATGCAATTCCCAGTAAAGTTAATTCTTTCAACTCATGAATTATTTATTTAACTAATAAATAATCAAATTAAACAAATATTTATGTAATTAAATAAATATTTGAAATTACATTACACATAAAATTCAGGATTGTTATATCCTTCCTTTCTTATAAGAATTTTGTCCCTAGAATAACAATTCAAACAATTCATTCGTCACATTCTTCCCTCCTTACAAAGATTCTGTTCCTAGAATTTAAGATATAGATTAAACAAATAACTCAGGATAGTTCTTCATCATTTTATCTTCGAGTTCCCACGTTTTGACATTGTTGTTCCTCCATTTCACCTTCACGGAAGGTATCACTTTATTCCTGAGCACTTGTTCTTTCCTGTCAACTATCTGGATAGGAATCTCCTCATAAGACAAATCTTTATCGAACTGCAATGGTTCATACTCGATCACATGCCTATAATCGGGTTTATATGGTCATAGAACCGACACATGAAAAACATTATGAACATGTTCTAATTCTTGAGGTAGAGCTACCTCGTAATCTACTTCACGTACTCTTCGCAACATCTCAAAGGGTCCAATAAACCTTGGGTTTAGCTTCTCTTTCTTACCAAATTGAATTTTCTCCTACCAAGGAGAAACTTTTAGGAAAACAAAATTTCTTACTTCAAATTCGCAATCTTGTCTATGTTGATCATCATACTTCTTCTATCTGTCTTGAGCAGCTACCAATCTTGCCCTGATGAGTTTGATAACCTCAGCGGTATATTATACCAGTTTTGGTCCTAACAGTTAACGTTCATCAAATTCATCCTAGCACAATGGAGTTCTGCACTTCCTGTCATACAATGCTTCGTAAGGCGACATGTCAATGCATGCGTGGTAACTGTTGTTATAGGTGAATTTTACCAATGGTAAGCGATCATCCCAATTCCTTTTGAAATCTATGATGCATTCTCTAAGCATATCTTCCAACGTCTGGATTGGTTGTTCCCTTTGACCGTCTGTTTAAGGATGGTACGCTGTAATCATTCTCAATTATGTTCTCATGCATTCTTGTAGTCTCTTCCATAAATTTGATATGAATCTCGGATCTCTGTCTGATACAATTGACAATGGAACTCCATGTCTTGAAATGATTTCCTTGACATACAACTTTGCCAACTGATCAAGATTGAATCTAATCTTTATTGACAAAAAGTGTGCTGACATGACTTCGTCAATCTGTCCATTATCACCCAAATTGCATCGTACCCTTTATGAGTAGTCGGAAGACCTACCACAAAATCTATTGTGATATGCTCCCATTTCCATTCCGGTATTTCCAATCGTTGAAGTAATCTTCTTGGTCTTTGATGCTCGGCCTTGACTCTTGGATATGTCAAGCATTTCACGACACATTTTGCAACATCTCTTTTCATATTTGGCCACCAAAAATGTCGTCGTAAGTCTTGAAACATCTTCGTACTTCCCAGATGAATTGAATATCTTAAGTTATGAACTTCATTCAAGATTTCGTCTTTTATTTCTGGTACTATTGGGACCCTAATTCTTCCCTCGAACCTTATTAGTCCTTCGACATCGACCATATACTTCATCTCACTACCTCGAACACTCTTTCTTTGATTTTCCCACATTCTTCATCTTGTTGTTGAGCATTCTTTACCTTGTCCACTAAAGTTGCATTAGCTATTATCTGGAATAATCTCTCATCAGATTCTTTTGGAAGTTTTATTTCCAACTCTAGTCTTGCCATTGCTGAAATAAGCTCCACCTGGCTCGTTAATAACATCAATTTCTCACCACCCTTCCTACTCAAGGCATCAGCAACCACATTTGCTTTACAAGGATAATAAAAGATTTTGCAATCATAATCATTTATCAATTCTAGCCATCACCTCTGACGCATGTTTAGATCCTTCTGTGTTAAAATATACTTTAGAATTTTATGGTCCGTATATATCTCACATTTCTCCCCACAGTCTTCAGAGCAAAAACCACCACAACCAAGTCTAAATTATGAGTCGTGTATCCTTTCTCATAGTCCTTCAGTTACCTTGATGCATACACAATGAATTTTCCATTCTGCATAAACACACATCCTAGTCCTTCATGTGATGCATCACTATACACCATAAAGTTTCCTGTATTATCCGGTAATGACAACACAGGTGTCATGCTAGAGCTTCTTTTTCAAGTCCTAGAAACTCTCTTCGCAGTCTTCCGTCCAAACAAATTTTACAGATTTCCTTGTCAAATTTGTCAACAGAGTGGCAATCTTGGAAAAGTCCTGAATAAATCGTTTGTAGTAGCCCGCCAATCCCAAGTAGCTATACTTTCATCCGGCAGGAGCTGAGTATTTATCTATATAGAGTCATAGAAGTCTACATTTGCAGCCCACTGTAAGCCTTTTTACATTCTATAAAGCCTTTCTTCTCATAATAGCACACACTGTTATACACAATGATAGTCGTGTGTGTGTGTGTTTGCCCAGACTTCGGTCCGTGGTTTTCATTTTTGTCTGTATATACTTATCTATATATGTATATATTTTTTTACAGACTAACATTATCGAGTTATGCCTCGATTGAGCCTAAATTTATGTCTGGAGTGTTTATTTGCTTATATATATATATATATATATATATATAAACTGATGTCAGACTCTGTCTGATGAGCCTAGATTTTACATCCGGATCGTTTAATTGCTCACCAAAAATGGCCTCTAGCGAAGGAAATTTTGTGAAGGAATTTATTCCTTCACATGAGGAGTTTTTTAGCGAAGGAACAATGAAGGAAAAAAAATAGTGACAATATAGTTATTTGCAAAAGAAACATCCTTCACAATTTATATTTTTTCCTCACAAAATAAAAGATACCCAATTTAAAAAAAAACCACCTCAATCGGACTTCCAAGGGCAAAGTTATGGCAGTTTAAAGTTTTTGCATTATGACACACAATTTTAAAACGCTTTTTTCTTATATATCGGTTTTCATGACATCCTTTTTAACTATTTCATCTTCATGATCTCGAAAAGAACTATGAAAATGACTACTCGTAATGGTCAAACGCATTACTGAGCATTGATTTATGCCAATTTAAAGTTTTTTTCCCAGCATACAACCTTTACCTTCATTTGTATAATACTCGTTGCCTTCATTTGTTTTGCCAATCTAATTTGATCGGATAACAAAAATTTTGCTTCCTAAAGATTAATAATAGTGATAGTGCATAAACTGGACATGTTAAGTTATCTTAAAGGGCAATTTTATCTCATCAACAAAGATAAATGAAACACAGACTAGACATGCTAAGCTAGCTTACCCTAATTGTAAAAGAAACTTTTTATGATCAACCGGAACAAACTTCCATTCACTCCCTACAACTCCCACATCATTACCAATAACTCCCACCTCTTCCTCAAGACTAACTAATTTGAATGATGTTACTTACATGTTACTGTTACTCTCAGTTGGAGTAAGGTAGATACTTATCAATACAACACCGATTCTTCTTTATGTTTTTGCGGCTACTATTGATGCTTTACTAATATTCTTTAAATTTTTTGTGATGTGTTTTTTTAAACTGTAGGTACCCCCATCTTATCAATACAACACCGATTCTTCTTTATGTTTTTGCGGCTACCGTTGATGCTTTACTAATATTCACTTTTAATTCTTGTACAGCTTATGTGAATTTGTAGGTGTTTAGTTAAATGAATTGTAGTCTAGACACCAGTTTTAATTTTGACAAATTTCGTCTTATGAGAAGTAGATCCAGTTGTGAGGTTGTCAATAACATTTGCTTTTGCCTTCATTACTTTTTCATTCTCGACTTACTTTACATCTGTTCCCATTAATATCCTAATTTGGTCTTACAAGTTATAACAAAAAATTATGTGTTGCACTCTTTTACTTCCTGCCAAGGTATAAATGTATTAGTAACTTTGTAAGTATCCCGCCGTATCAGTTAAGTTCTTAACGTAGACATGTTTTTCTTTCTTCATTAGATTTTATTTTTTATGGTGACTATAGTGTGTTCGTTGCACAGTACACTTATGTTTTACTTATCGTTATGAGAAATTAATCCCCAAGACTTCTCTTCCCTTGCATCATTTAAGCATTTAATCATACACTTTTTCCACAAACTAACATATACTTAAAGCTTGGGGAGGGCCAAAATCTTTGTGCCACTGCCCTAATCATTATTTTGTTGACACTATAAGCATATAATTGTATTACTTTTAAAGTAACTCACTTGTCATATCTTTTAAGTTTTATCATTAGATCAATTTGAAATTTTATTTCACGAGTCGAATCAATGGTTGCATCTAACATCTATGTGCCTTTTCTTTTCTCCTATTTCTTTCGGAATGCATTATCTGCTACCAGAAGTTTTCTCTGTTGTGATGGAAGCATTTTGTATTCTCACAAATGTTTAAGTTGACATCTCTGTCAGGCATCCAAATTCTTCAATCAGTGTTTCTTATGCATGTTGCTCATGTATTATTTTAAAGATTTGATCCTTTTACTATCATACCTTATTGGATTGAGTATTCATGCCATTTGCAAAAATTTTACTATGCTGGTCTACTAGCTTATTCCTACTATTTTTTTATTCTTGTAGGTATTGTTAGTTTTTTGGTTAACATTTGGTTCTACTCGTATTCCATTTGTTTTGAATTTATATTCGGGCGATGTTATTGTAAACTGGTGCATGATTTTTATTCTCATCAATATCTTCACAAATTCTTTTCTTTGGTAGGAACAAACCGGATTATGGGAAACAAATGTGTTAGAGAGTATTTGAGGACCCATACAACTACACTTGGCCATCTGAGTTCTCATCTTTGAGGCTTCTATATTGGTGAAAAATCATTTGGCGGGACTTTTCAAAAGGTATCTGATTCTTGTACTTTACGTGTTCCACCATTGATAAAACCCATCGCCAGATGATCACAACCGTAGAAGTATCACCAACAACGACAAACAACACCAAAGAAGAATAACAACAGCCTCCCATACCACCTGTCGAAACACAATGGACTCAAATTGCAGAGACCCGAGTGGTAAGTACAACAACTTAGACAGCAAACATGCCCAAACATATCAGCAGACTCAGGGCATTGTGCTGATAATAACAGTTCTTCAAAGCATATGTGTACCTAATCTCAAGGTGATGATCTAAGTTATGCTGATGATAATGGCCCAAGATACTTGCTTCCACCTCAGAATGATGATACAGTGATGGAAAATTTTCTTCCGGTAACAAATTTCAAAAGCTGTTGAGGATACCAAGACCGACAAATTGTTGAAATTTTCCTTCATTTAATTTAGGGCTGAACTTCTACCTTAGTCTGGTTTTGATGGTAAATGGAATGCTATGGTTCTGCAAACTTATTTGGGATGTTATGTACTATATTGGTCTAGTTTTCCTTCCCAATATGTTCAGGTATGCCACCCTTGATTGCCTTCTAAAGTTGAAGTGCACCTGACATCACATTATGGTTTTCATAGTATGTGTTAATCCCACCTTTCCATTTTATACAGTTTTTGAATCATATAGCCTTTTTGCCTTTGTTAGTTTTAAGTATTTTTAGCTCCTTTCTATTCATCTTTGCAAATTCTGAACTTGATTAACTCGGTTGTTAAAACAGGACCTAAGAGCTTTCTTAGTGATTTGCACTTAATAACGTGATCAATCATTTTTGGTATTGAATAGCTTGATTTTTTGAATTCTAATAATTGGTCACTAAGAATGAGCTGTATAAATCTGACTTTTACTGCAATTTCTGATACATTCTTGCTACATAGAGAATCACTTCCGATGGTTGGTTAAATTAATTTAGTGTTAGTAGGGTACGTGATGTGAGAATTTGCATAATGAGATAATAAATTAATGTTATGAGCAACATGCTTTAGCTCCTGTGGAAATATGATTGTAGTGAGTTTGAAAAGATCCTAGGCTATAGATTGTTGGAGGTACTTTATCAGGATATCTCAATTTTTTTTATTTACTTATTCTTAAATTTTGGGTTTCATCTGATTTTAGGTTTGGCTAAACCTTTATGTATGTGTGGTTTTGTGTCAAGGGAATGATAATGGTTCTGCAAACACTTTTATCTAGAGATGACCAAAATAGATTTGTCTAGTTTTTCTTCTCCATTTGTTCTGGCACCATTGATTACCTTCTGAAGTTGAAGAATGCCTATCATCACAATATGCTTTTATGGCATGTTTAATCCCATCTATCAAGTACTATAAATATTTGGAAATACATGGAACAATAATGATTGTAAAGGTGCAATGATGGAGGAGTGGCATCAGAAGCTGTATAATAACACTAGTCCAGATGATGTTGTGATCTGCTAGGTATTAAGCTACCATGTGGGTGGATTTTTATGATTTACATTTTTATAATTTTCCACAAACTATATGTTTCCACAAATTAAATGCTTTTACAGGCTCTAATTGATTACATCAAAGCTGACTTTGACATCAGCATTTATTGGAAAACCCTTAATGAGAACGGAATAACAAAAGAATGACTTCTAAGTTATGATCGTGCCATCCACTCTGAACCAAATTTTAGGAGAGATCAGAAAGATATTCTTTTGCATGATCTAGGGAGCTACATGAGAACGTTAAAGGTTTCTCTATGATCTAAACTTCATTTGACTATTAGTTAGATTATTATGGAAATTTGAAGTGCTATACTTAGTATGAAGAGTGTTCATAGGTCCATACATTTTCTTCCTCGCTTAAAGTATTTTTTTCCCCAATGAAGTAATTGACCAAATGATGCAACTAGTTAACAAGATTTGACTTTGAGAGTAGTGTGAGGAAACCTAAGAGTAAATATATATAACTTCCACTGATTATGGGCAATTTTTCTAATGAAGTACATTTTTGATTTTTTTCCTTACATGAGATATTCTCTTGAAACTTGAACATCTTGGTTTTGTTTTTACCGATATTTACTCGGTTTTACAATTATAACTAAGTTCTTGTATAATCAATGTGCAGCAGCTTCATTCATTCGGTCTGCGGATCTTGAATCTGCAATTTCAAATCGCACGCCACAAATCGAGGTAATGTCTATAAACTTTGTGGTCTTGCTCAAAGATGATGTTCTTTTTAATCATTTGAGTAAGAAACTTGTATTCTCTTCGTGGACAAGGCTTCATGGTTTGGGGTGCACATAAATCTGTGATCGGGATTACCATCCGGTTTTCCATAATGTTTTCTCGGGATTCCTTAATAATCTCAACCTTGTGCTAATATTTTTTAATAAGAATGTGTATGCTATGAAACTATTATGCAAGAACTGCTCCAATTTGTCCTAGCACATGTGGAAGATAAAAATGTGGAAGCCCTTCTAGAGGTATTAAAAATTTTAATCTAGGCTTCTGGTCTTTTGAGTTTCCTTAGTACTTTAGGTTCCGAATAACTTTGTTAAGGACAGAGACAGTGTTTGTAATTCGGGGAATACTAGAGGTTCTCGAGGAGCTTAGGCCACTATTGCCTAAACCAAATGGTTGTCTCAAGGATTTACTATTTTTGGACATTGCCCTTGATTCTACTGTAAGGACAACCATCCTAAAGAGGAGTTGAGGAGTTGAACAGTGCACACGAGGGGTAAATGAGTGTAAAAATCTGCATCCTTTTGTTCAAGAACCACTATAATCTTTCGGCCAAAGATTTTTTTTTACATGAATTGTTATCATCTTCCAGTCTATTCGAATATTAAGGGCTTTCTTTAGCTCCATTCTTTGTTGGTTTGGGATGGGGTCTTAAGCTTCAAATTCAATGTGATCATGACCACTTGGTTAATTATTTATTTATTTTGCGTAGTTATGTACTTCATCACTCTTCTTCTTGAAAACCTTGCATTTTCATCAGATGATAATGAGGATCTCATATATTGCTTAAAGGTATGTTAAATTACCTTGGATTTGTAGCCTTGCAATTTTTCAAAATGGGTCTTAAGCTTCAAACTCAAATATATATATAAGTAAACATTTTTTTTGGTAAATAAGAATTAAATTATCAAGACTGTTTGTGGAATGATAATTATACATGTTTTACAGTAAGTGCAAAATTACTGTCATATATAATATAGGTTGTATAGAGGATGGTCACCATGGGAGGGAGTGTTAAAATCTAATATACGTTATTGGATCCGTTCTCTAATAACGAATCTTTTAGAGTAACTCGTAGCTTAATTCAAGTTATGCCAGTAAATCTGTTGTTATTCATGTTTGTAAAATTGGGGTTTGATATTTTTCTTGTAGTATTGAAGGGGTTTCACAATTTTTCTTCCAAAATGAAGTTAAAGGCTCAACCTTGACTTACTTGAAGACGAAGATAATGAGGAGCTAACAATTACTACGCTTTATAGCTAGAGTTTTTTTTCATTGTGTAATATCTGTGGATACATATTGTAGGTGATATGGCACTAGCTTGTGGTAAAAAGTCTTGTAATTTTAGTGTGTATATTGGCTATACTAGCTTTGTATACATTATATACTTTTGAAATGATATAATAATTAGTTTCTCATTTAGAATATATAAAATTTACATGCACATTTTTATTATTTATATTTTAATGAGATATTATAATGAAAAATGAACATTAATGAAGATTATTTCCCTCATTAAAATCTTTTTAGTTAATTAATTAGTCATCAATGAAGGATTATTTCCCTCACTAATTTGAAGATACATTCTTAATTTATAATTAGTGAAGGAAAATTTTCTCTCATTAAATAAATTTGTTCTTCACAATATATTATTTGTGAGGGAATAAAGTTATTCACTAGTTTCAAATAGTCATTCTTAAAATATTATTTGTGAAGGAAACCAATCTTTCACTAAATGACAATATTCCATTACTAAATCACACCCAAAATACTGTATTATGTAAAAATTAAAGTTCCATAAATCATGTATGATAAGGGATACCCAATTGCGAGGAGGTCTAATGCGAGCACTTGTGTGAAGGAAATATTTCTTCATAATAAATCACTTGTGAGAGATATAGGGCCTCTAGTGAAGGATTTGTCCTTCACTAGAGGCCATTTTTGGTGTAGTGATATATATATATATATATATATATATACATTTACATTTCAATCATGCACAGGAGTTTACTGTGGCGCTTAATAGCTTTATAACTTTATTTACATTCAAAGTCCGCTTGGAGTTTACTCAAGTGGCGGTTGATAACATTTATTGCTTTATCTACATTTCGATTCCCCATGGAGTTGCTTCATGGTGGCTGATCATGCCTATATATATATATATATATATATATATATATATATATTGCTTTTATATATATATATAATCGCTATCGCTTTCCATACAAATTGCGATGTCATGTGAGCCTAGGAATCATGTGATCACGATTCGATCTCATGAATCTAGATTCGATTCTCATTATGGACTTTTTCCACTTGTAGCGACTTATACATTATTTACGATTATGTCGAATTCCCTTGGATGGTTGTCATGCCCATAAGGAATTGACGATCATTAGATATTATTTTTCTGCAAAAAAAAAAAGCAAACAAGTCGAACATTTAATAATAAAATGGAAGTATCAAAGGCCTCAATTACTATTGAGCACAGGGTTTGAAAAACCTTTTTTTATAAAACTTCATTGCTATATCTTGCTTAAAACTGAATTTTCTACAAAATTCAAACCCTATGTATATAGGTGCGAAGGAGGCATAACACTACTTCTAAATAATTGCACATTGATCCACACACACACACACAGATTCATGCAACACGGATGTCGGGGGGTGCCTAACATCTTCCCTCCGCATAACCAAGCCCCCGAACCCTTAATGAATCTTAGTTTCACAGACCCATTTAGAAGTGTCACATCACTGGGTCAATGTGCAAACCTTTTCAGTTGCGTTGGTGCAACCAGTTAAATACACCAACTGACGACTCTTAAAGTCAAATCGTCGACATTATACATTTTGGACCTTTTTCACTTGTTTTTTCAAATAAATCTCACATTAACATGAGAACACCAAAGAACAAGTAATGAAAAAGGGACATTAAAAAATCCCGACGTCGACACTCAGTGGTAGCTTAATGGCCTAATAACCCATGGGTCTTAGGTTCAAAACCTAATTGTGATATTTTTGCTTCTTATATTATATTTTTTGTGTATTAGATAAATTCAATTACCATATATATATATATATATATATATATATATATAAACACACAATGGATCCTGTTCGGACTCCTGGACAGGTCCAAAATTCGGACCTTGAATTTTTTTTTTGGTAAAACAACTAAAAAAAAAATTTAAATTATGGAACTGAAATTTTTCTATAATATAATGTTTTGGGCGTGATTTGGATACCTATACCAAAAAATGTATGTACAGTCTGCACAGACTGTACAAACATGTTTTGATATATGTATCAAATCACACCCAAAATACTGTATTATGTAAAAATTAAAGTTCCATAATTTTTAATTTTTTTTTAAAAAAAGCAAAAAAAAATGTCCGGATTTTGTTAAAATGCGGAGTCCTGACTGATCTGGACTATATATATATATATATATATATATATATATATATATATATATATATATATATATATATATGGGTCAGTGCATACCCTTATCATACTCACCCCGTGCTCACCCCCCTTTAGCGGACTTGACGGTTGTTGCCTCAAATACAACCGTAAATACATACTTTTTAGCGACCCTATATGTTATCCGTCCGTCGCTAAAAGTATGAGCGACACTTTGTATGATCAAAATCGTCATGGTCCGTCAAAAAAGGGGGGTGAGCACGGGTGAGTAAGATAAGTCGTATGCACTTGATCCTTGCTCTCTCTCTCTCTCTCTCTATATATATATATATATATATATATATATTCATATAAATTTATCTTTAAAATTTATAAACATTTCATCTAAAATTTATAAAATTTAGATATGAATATTTGTTATAAATATTTATATGAATATTTAGAGATAAATTTATAAATATTTATAAATTTATCTCTAAATATTCATATAAATTTATCTTTAAAATTTATAAACAAATATTTATTTATAAATTTATAAACATTTCATCTAAAATTTATAAAATTTAGATTTAAATATTTGTTATAAATATTTATATGAATATTTAGAGATAAATTTATAAATATTTATATGAATATTTGTGTGTATATATATATATATATATATATATAATATTCATAGTTGCTTTATATATATTTAGTTTAATGTCAAGAATTGTTTAGTATTTTATTTAGTTTGATAAGAAATTTTCAAAAGAATATGTATGTGTATATATATATATATATATATATATATATATATATATATATATATATATATATAGGACCAAGATCCAAATTCCAGGACGTCCGGACGTCCGAACGGATCTAAAGTCCGGAATATTATTTTTTTGCCTTTTTTTAAAAACAACTAACTTTTTTTTAATAATATATGGAACTGAATTTTTTTCATAATACAGTGTTTTTGGCGGGATTTCGATACATATAAAAAAAGAAGAGCAAAAAAATTATTAATTGTAGAAAAATTCTAGTTCCATAAATTATTAATTTTTTTTTAGTTGTTTTAAAAAAAAGAGCAAAAAAAAATCCACATTTTCTTAAAATACGGACTCCCACACCTGATCTCCTCTGTATATATATATATATATATATACACACACACACACATACATATAATATGTGGATGGGCTGACGTGGCGAATATTGAACTTTATCCCAAGAAATTGAAATATCGATCCAATGACCACCCGAGCACATGGGTCTAGTTGCTATTATTTTGCAAGGATTAGTATTTATAACTAAACAAATCATTTCTCCCAAATTATTATCTTAATTTAAGGCAACATTTTAATAGTCATTGCAAAAAGTTGTATAAAATATGCTATGAAAATAAAAATTGTTGTCAATGAATGTGGTCCATATTAGGCAACGAAATATAGCAACAAAAAAACTTTTGTTGCCCACGATGAGTAAAAATCTAGTGGTTAGAAATTTTGCAACAAATTTCTAATGAATTTTGTTTCCAAATTTCACAACTACTTTTGAATTTTGTTGCAAAAAGTGAAAGTCTGACACATTCTGCAACGAAGGACAAGTTTCGTTGCTAAACATACACTTTTAGCAATGACTTATAAAGTCGTTGCCTGAAAAATCGTCGCTAAAGCCCCATTTTTAGCAACAAAAAAACTTTTGTTGCCCACGATGACTGGAAAACAAGTGGGCGAAAATTTTGCAACGAGTTTCTAACGAAATCTTTTCCCACCATTAAATTAGCAACGAATTTTCGCAACGACTTATGAATTTCGTTGTAAAAAGTTAAAGCTTGACACAATCTGCAACGAAGGACAAATTTTGTTGCTAAACATATACTTTTAGCAATGACTTATAAAGTCGTTGCCCGAAAAATCGTTGCTAAAGGCCCATTTTTTGTAGTGAAAATGTATAAAAACTGACATAATAATAACTCTACTAAATATGTATTAGTTATTTTTATTTTAAATTTAAAAGTCATAAGGCCTTGTTTGGCAAAACTAATTAAAAATAAAGACTTAATATTCCTTAAATTATATAGTTTAATTATCACACTTTATATAATTAAATATCCATATTCAAATTTAATTAAATTAAAGCTAATAACAACTTATCAAATAAATTTGCCACACAATCCAATACAACAAAATTATAATTTTCATTTTAATTTTATTTAATAAATTATTACATCACTTTAAATACTAAATTTAATTAAAATAACACTATAACAATTCATTTAATCGTTATCAACTCGTAATTTAATTATTAAGTTAGAATATTATCTCATAACATTTAATTCATCCCTCTTTTATTTTAATTAACTTTAAAATACCAAATTACCAACTATCAACTTAATTAACATATATAATACCATAATTAAGTTAATTCTTACAACTCATAAATTTTTTATTTAACTAATAAATAATCATATTAAACAAATATTTATTTAACAATACACATCAACCAAAATATTTATTTAATTCAATAAATATTTGAAATTACATTACACATAAAATTATAGATTGTTATAGTGGCACCGCTTCCCAAGGCATATCTGGCACTGCTGCGCCAGTTCTAAAACTTAGAAAAGTTTCTAAGTCTTGAATATGTTTGAGACGCCTACTTCACAATCTCATAACTTCTTCGTTATAACTCGGAACGAGGTTTTTCCAAAGCCATTTTCTTCCTTACCTTGTGTACTTCAACTTCCCTTGAACAAAATTTCATTCTGAATCCATTAATATGCCATTCAATTGGCTTAAATTTCATTATTTATTCGTTTTATATTATTAATGTTCTTCGTTCATTCGTTTGTAATTCGATCATACGAACTCAAAATTCGTTCGTTCTTTAGTCCACATCTCACGTTTTCTACGTTTTCTTACATTCTTATGAAAGCCTATATATTCGGGTTCATTTACATACTTTCTACTTTTCGTTCGTCTTTTACAAAATTTCATCATAACTTCGTTATGGCTAAGTTCAGTCCGTTCTTCTTGGACGTTTCTATCATTTCTAACCAAGAAATAAGCATCTAACTTATACGCGATAGTCTTAAACTTGTCCATCAACAACAAGTTCTAACTGCGATGGTTTTGAATTTATCCATCAATAACGTTCTTCATGTTTTTTGCGTTCTTCATTCGTTCTTCATTTTTAATCGATATTTTGATTACGATTTTACTTTTTCTTTTAATTTGGTATTATAGAACACCATTCCTTATTCATTTCACCGAATCATTCATATGATTCATTCGGATCATTCAAATTAGTTATGAAATTCATACTTCTTTAAGAAAGCTTTTATAAATAAATCTTTACTTCTTCATACTTCATTTTCTTATGATTTAAACAATATGAAATCATTCTTAATATCTTCTTCTCCTATTTTCATTAAGTTATGTATATTGACATAGAAAACTTAAGGAAAATTTAGATTAGATTAGGTTTTGGATTACCTTTCTTCTTTAATTTTCTTCTGTTGGACAAAGTTTGCACACGAGCTAGCTTTTCCTCTTCCTTTCTCTCCTCATCTTCGAATTCTCTCTCTCTCTCTCTCTCTCTCTCTCTCTCAAGTGTTGGTGATTTTCAAAATCACCAACAAATGAGCTAAGACTCTCCTTTTATAGAAAACCAAAGCTATGGGGCAGAATAGTCATTTCGCTCTCAAAATTACTATTCCCACCTCCTTAACTAACCTCCTTACTATTCTCGAAGCTTCCAAGTCCAGTCTTTCAGGATTTGTCCGATAGTTTTAAAAACTATGATCTCGAAATCTAAATATTTTTTGGATAATCCGTCTTTCCACTACATATTTACTTTTACGCATTCTTCGGAACTTCAAAAAACTGAAAAACACTTTTTGATGTTAAGTGTTTTCCTTCACGTTTTCCCCTAACGTAGTTAAACGAATGAAAAGTACATAACAATACTTTTCGTCCATTTTATTTCGTCTAATTTTTTTCACATTTTTCGAGATAAACTTTTATCGGCTAACTTAACTTTTCACAATATATTATCGTCAAATCTTTCGACGGAATGTCATTTTAACATACTAAACTCTCAAAAAGGTTAGGTTATTTAAACCCTAACCCTTAGGTTTCGTCAGCTGAATAGTGTTTATTTCGTCTTTTTCCTCAGATATATAATTTTGTTCTTGAAAAAGTTTTATTTTCATCTTGAAAATTCTTACTCGTTTAGTCTAGCTCGTAGCCAGAATCCTCCCGGTTTATAATCATCCTAGGTTTTAAAATGATTAATAAACACATAACACAGAATATTATTTAATAAAAATTCGTTTTATTAATAACTAATTCTTTAAACTTAAATTTCTGGACAATCCAATTTTTTTGGTTGTCATATGGACTATGTTAATTTTATGGCCCAAGAAATTATTTAGGAAGCCTAAAAGAATTAAATTTGAAGTCCAAACTTTAGCCTAATTGTTAAAGTACTTTTTATTCATTTGATTAAACAAATGTGACAGTAAAAATAAACCAAATTTTTGGGCTAAAAAGGAAGTGGGAGGGGCAACAATGAGAGAGAGAGATGGAGGCCATGTGATGTTATACTTTCATTTACCAAGTCCTACCATCTCTCCACAAGTGTCATTTTATCCTTTAGCCACCATCTTTAACCAAAATTATAAGTAACCTTAAGTCTACAAGCAAAGTTAATGCAAGAGAAAGAGACAGTGAATGGGGGAATGTATATTAGATATACATAATATATCTATACCATTTTTACCAACAAAAATCTATCTCCTTTTCTATTTCATTTTTGTTTCATCTCACTTCCAATTTTGCTAACTAAACTAAATAGAGAAAGAATATAAGGGTTTCAGTAGCCATATAGGGGAGAGGAGGGAGAGTTTTTGTAAGCCATCTAGCTTCATAATCAACCAGAGAAGAAGAAGAGCAAGAAGATCGAAGGTATAAGAAAAATTTAACCTTAATCTAGTTTATTTCCTTTTGTTTTGGTTTGATTTTGATGATATAAAGTTTATGATCTTGAGGTCTAAAACCTTAATTAGATCTACATATTAATAAGTGTTTTATGTTTAGATCTAATCCTTTTGACTGTTAAAAGTTAAATCAAAAAGAAGAAAAGTGAAACTAGTTTCTTAAGGGTTAGAAAACCCTAACCTTTTACTACTTTGAATGGGTATAACTTGAGATCTACACCTTCTTTTTGCGATCCGTCAAAGAGGGGTGCTAGATATATATGTTAACTAGTAAACCCAAGTCGTAGCACTCAAAACTATTAATTTTACAAGCCATGGGAACTATTTTGGTGTAAATTGTCTAGCTAGAAAAAAAGGGGGGGGGGGGGAAATAGTTTATGCCTAGCTGCTTTTAGGGACTGTTTCATCCGTTTAAGTTGCTTTAAAAATTCTGGAAAAATGTGGGAGGATAGTATGATAAGGTATCTAGATCCAGTCCAAAGATGGAGACTTTTGGATGTGTATAATGAGAGTTATGGATTTTACAAGAAAAGACTATTTTAAAAGAGAAATGAAATAACTTTTTGTGTGTAACTCCAAAATTTGAGAAATTTTTACTGGAGGTAGAGTATCATGAAAGGTGCATACCCTAAATATTTCAGAATTGTTGGACAAAGTTATGATTTATGAAAAATGTTGTAAGATATGACTGTTTTGAACATTTTAAAAATAGTAAATGAAATCCAAAAATTACAAAAACAATTATATGTTCCTCATGATATCATTTATTGATATTTTCCAAAAAAATAAGAATTTTTGGAGATGTTTTAGTATTTTTCATATAAATGATCGTGTTATGAATAAATTGGTAAAATTAGCTATATGATGTTGAAAATTAGGAAAATAGGATTTTATGGCTTGAGAATCCTTAATATGATGAAATCAAGTTTATGGAGGATGTTTTGGTCACTGTTGATGAGATATTGTATTTATGGCCTTTTATGAGTGTTAAATAAATGATTTAGTAAATATTAAACAATTAAAATAAATTATTTATAAATTTAATAAATGATTAAAAGATTAATAAAATAATAATATTAGATTAAGATATTATTAATTAATTAATAATATTTAGATTAAAGTTAAATTAAAATATTATTAAATAATTAATAATATTAGTTAAAAATAAAATATTATTAAATGATTAATAATATTAGTTAAGATTAAAATATTATTAAATGATTAATAATATTATGAGATAAATTAGATATTATTAAAGGATTAATAATATTATGAGGTAAGTAAGATATTATTAAATGATTAATAATACTTGTGAATGAATAAAATATTATTATATAATTAATAATATTAAATGAGAGTTTAAGATGATTATTAAAGAAAAGCTAAGCTATTTTAAGAATATAGTATGATTGGATATTCAATATGCTATATTAAGTATATAGTATGCTGAAAAGGGAAAATGATTAGCATTCGATTTGTTGAATTGACATTTAGTTTGCTGAATTAGCATTTCGTTTGTTGAATTGGCATTCGGTTTGCTGTATTGGCATTCGATTTGCTGAATTAGCATTCGATTTGCTTTATTAGTATTCGGCTTACTGGATTATAAAGAAGAACTTATAAAATGAAAGATGAACTGTTATATCTCAATGTATATAGTATAATGACGGAAATATTATCAAAGGACGATAATATTACTAATGATTTATGGTAGTATCAGATATTTGATTTTGTGATTACATGTTAGATAAATTATTATAAGAATAGTGGGGTTATGAGTTATAATATGTTGTGCTAATTGAGAGATCAATATTATTATTGATAGGTCTTTGAAACAAAGTTAAATTAAATTGCATAGAAGTAGTCAACGACCAAGACAAGTTTCCTAGAGTTATTAATTTCAAAGCATGTTAGTGGATAATTATTGTTGGTTATTCATATCTATAATGATTGTTGTTATTTGCACATAGTGCATTTGATTTTTCTGTTATATTGCTTGAACCGTGAAATAATTTAAAGTCCTTTTTATTCATGAATTGTTCATAAGTCATGTCTCAGCTAATTGTTTCGGCTAGATTAGTAATTAATGAATCGTTCTGTTATTTGAACTAAGTTGTTATTAAAAAATTTATGCCATTTATTTCGGCTAGATCAATATTGATATTATATGTTAAAATCAAAATATTTCTTTAAAAGTAATTCAAACTATATTGTTGTGGTACAGACTCATGATGTGACGCCCCCAAAATAGGTATACATCACCCATCTTGAGTCGCCAAATACATGGTACAAAATTCAAATACAATTTAATTATAAAACAGTCGTGTAAAATACGACAAAATATATGCTGTGAGTTTTAATACAAATATTGTCATCTAGATAATATCCAAACTCAATTGAGTCCTCATTACATTTATTATCACACTATTTAACAGAATATTGAGGACTACTAATGCTATCATCTAGGCCGTCGATCGTTCCCAGACTAGTTCAATTTATGTTCTCATTTCACGAAGAGAACGGTGAAAGAAAAGGTGAGCTCAACTAGCCCGAAGAAATATTATGACTAAGATAATGCAAAATAAATTATCATTAGTCTTCAACAATGTTAAACCGATAAAATACAATAGTCATCAAGTTTAACTACGGTGAACAAGCAATCCATTAAAAGAGTCAGTAGAGAATAAAATCTACTATCTTTTATGATTTAAAAGTTTTTCATCACTTTTATCGTTGAGACTCGACAATAAATAATCCGCATCATCCATGCACTCGACCAAGGATATTCATTAGTATCACGACTATAAATTATCCATTACTTTCGGGCCAAGGATATTCGTGTATTCATCAATGGTCATGATCATGCTAACAAGCGTCCATCAATGCACTACGGGCCAATGAGGACTTTTACCACATCATTTGTAACATTATGGTCATGATTACAAGAATAATCCACAGTCATAATCATAACAAGTCCATCTATGCACTACAGGCCACAGATGACTTTCAACAAAATATAAACATGAGGATGATGATAATGATATAAGAATTTAATAAAACAAGTTCAAGAATTAATTTATCCAGGAACCAATAATGTCCAAATTGTCAACATAATACTTCTTTGTGGAGTAAAATTCAAGAATGCTCAGAAGAATATTTCCATGAAAAGATACTGGATGAAGCACAAATATCAAGGATATTCCACTAATTTCACGGAGTATAGAAGTCAAAACTTTAACCAACTAAGTATAATAAAGAATAGAATAACAAAAGAAATCACCAGGTATGCGATAGACCGCACAGATATGTTATTCCAATAAAATAATAAATAACAGAACCAGGTCATGCGTAAATGCACAGACAGGATATTCCAACAGAATAATAAATAACGAAACCAGGTCAGACAAAATTCTCACCGACATGATGTTCTAACAGAATAATAAACAACGGAACCAGGTCCTGCGTAAACAGAATAATAAATAACGGAACCAGGTCATGCGTAAATGCACAGGATGTTCCAATAGAATAATAAAGAATGGAATAACAAAAGAATTTTACCATGTATGCGGTACTTCGCATAGATAGGTTATTTCAACATAATAATAAAGAATGGAATAATAGAAGAATTTCACCATGTATGCGGTACTTTACATAGACAAGTTATTCCAACATAATAATAAAGAATGGAATAACAGAAGAATTTCACCAAGTATGCGGTACTTCGCATAGACAGGTTATTCCAACATAATAATAAAGAATGGAATAACAGAAAAATTTCACCAAGTATAGGGTGGGTAGTCCGCGTATACAGGTTATTCCAACAGAATAATAAAGAATAGAATAACTTAAGTTCTCTTCATGAATATGAAAGAAATAATACCCCTTACCTTGGAACAAACTGGATAAAGGAGTAGTGACGTAGCAGAATACTTTTCTTCTTTCTCTCTATAGTTTCTCTCTCTAGAATTTTAGTGAATTCGTAAGAAATAATGAAGGAATGAGCTTCTATTTATAGGAGAATGGACTGAATAGTAACTAATTTCTAAACGATCCAGATTGATTTACTTTTAAACGGACGGTCCAGATTGGTTTACTATAAAATATTTTAATAAAACAAAATCTTTTAAATAAAATATAATATATTCTATTTATAATCTAATAAAACAAATAACTTTATAAAAGTATTATGTTTTATATAAAAAGATTTTACTATACAAACACTATGCATGCACTTATGCAAACACTATGCATAATAAAATATAATATATTCTAATTATTATACAATAAAAAAATAACTTTATAAAAGTATTACATTTTATATAAAAAGATTTTACTATGCAAAACACTATGCATAATACAATATAATATATTCTATTTATTGTCTAATAAAACGAATACCTTTATAAAAGTATTCTATTTTATATAAAAAGCTTTTCTATTTTATTACATTAATAATACTAATAAAACAAAACTTCATCATCATTATTATAATTCTCACTATTAATCGACCAGGTCGTTCCCAAGAAAGAGGGGGCTTTCCAATAAGGATTTCTCCCTATTGACGCGCAATTAGGTGACCAAACCTCTCCTTGGCAGAACTTCTAGACATCGTTAATATTGCAAATAATAATATTAATAATTCTATCATCTCAATTATTGATTTAATAATATATAAAATATCGACAATAATTGGATCAAATAACATGAGATACTATCAAAGAATTCTTGTAGCGAATAATTGAACAAAAGCGGTGACTTCTCACGTAAGCATCAATAATCAATACTGCGCGTGCTACTTATGCAACCACACGTATTCTTGTACTTTTATTACCGAGTAGTTCAACAAGATTAATTGGTAAAACTTACGTCGTTATTTTCATAAAATATTTGTCATTTTCTCGATCAAATGATAATTTTGTTGTGGGGTCCACCAATGATTGTCTTGAGTCGTCTGAATATTCCTGTTAAAATGAATATTCACGACACGAATCGAATATAATACAACAACTTGCATACTTTGCAAAATTTATAAATACTACCCACAACTATAACATTATATCAAATCCACACCATAATATTCAAAAAAATATTTCAAGAAATTTAAATCTTTATTCATAAAATCTGGGGTCTCACACATGATGTAAGACTGAGATGAACAACCCTTATAAAAAGGGAAGCTTTATTGTTGGACATCCGTCCAGCGCACTATGTTTGAGTATATCCATAATGTAGTTTACAATGGAGCTGATCACTTCACGTACTCACAGAAGAATATATTTGGTTTTTATAATGAACTTGTATTCTTGTGGTAATTCAGTTTTATTAACTGATGATTCCTCTATTAGTTCTTAGTCCATTTGTGATCACTTAGCATAAAATTTGGGAATATCCCACTTTGTTGAATATTGTTGTAGTATTGATAATTCTTCTTAATCAATTGAATATTATTGAATCTTTGAAAAATTTTACTCTTTCATTCTTGATATGTTATTCAGTTTAGAATTTAAGAAAATTCTTATTATTGAAAATTATTTATTGTTCAGCTATTTCACAATCTTTTGAATATTGTTGAAATTCTAAAAAGTTAGACTCTTCTATATCTTTTATTGAACACTTTAACTTGCGGAGCAAACTAGTTGCTCATCTTTACTTAAATAAAATATTTCAGCTAAAGACGAGGTAGCCGAAGGGTCGAAGAAAGACAAAGGCAAAGGCAAATGCAAAGTTCAAGAGTATTTTATTGTGAACTTTAATTGTTATGTTACCTTATGTAAATTAATTATGTAAATCTTTTGAGTATCTAAGGGTATGTAAGTTAATGTTAAGGTTAGTTAACCTGAGATATTGTTAGAATTTGTATTAAGTAATTGTATGAATGTCATAATTCTAAATGACTGGGTAGTTATATATGATATGTATGATGGATCGTGAGCACCAAACTCGAAGTTAGGAAACCTGAATTTGGGGGCGTCAAAGGATATGCTACAAGAAATTGATGATGTAGATTGCTAACTAGACCAATCAGTACTTGTGTAATTAAATTGTTTTAAATTGTCATTCATATTTATTAAAAATTAAAGGGTAAAAATGTCATAAATTTAATTTAGTTTTTCCCTTTGATGTTTAATACATGTGATTTTTTTTAAAATATTCATTTTTAAATTACACATAAGCATTTATTAGCCTAGCGATCCAAGTTATGATTTTATGACGTGCCATGTTAAATTGAATATAAGTGGACAAAATTAAAAATTTAATTATCTGTTTACAAAAATTTAATTATCTGTTTCAAAAATTTAAGGGATGCTCTTTTCTAATATCATTTATAACTGTAAAAATTAACTCTCTGAATTCCAATCATTGCACCGTGTTCAACATGGAACAATGTAAAATTAGGAAAAAAAGTATATTAGTCAAAAAGTATATTATTTTTTCTTAATATAATCTTGCACGGGCTCATCCTCCATGGGTCCTTCCTTGGGATTCGACTCTACAGAATTGGCTCTATCTCCTCCTCCCCATCCTCATCATCTATATGAGCCACTCTCAAAATGGGCTCAGCTATCAATGGTACCTCATACACCACGTGTATGTCACGTGGCTCCTTATCTACAACCACAAACATAAGACAACAAACAACAAATTCCATTAGAACATAAATTCATTGCATGGAATAAAAATATATTTCATAATGCCACTAAAACGCTAGGAAAACTCTATATGAGTTTTATCTCCTTCTATCTTCTAAGTTCTTCTTAAGGTTATAGTGTAAGGATTCTCACTCCTATGGTTTTTAACCTAATGCTTTGATACCAACCTGTAACGCTCCCAAATTCAAACACTCATATCTCGAATTTGGTTCGTCACGTGCTAATTCTAATATCATACTAAAATCATCAACAATGGAATAATAGAATAATTTACATTGATATAATATAAATATTCGCATCCCAAGGTCTCGTGACCGTTACTACAACATTCCAGTACACTTAAACATAATTTGATCATCCCTTAATACATCATTATAAGCATAATAATAATAATAATAATAATAATAATAATAATAATAATAATAATAATAATAATAATAATAATTCTACACTTAAAGAACTAAGTTATTCTGTAGCCTTGCCCTTTCCTTTGTCTTTTCCTGAAGTAAGGCCTTGCAATGCCTTAACTGTAATGTTTTTAGGGAAGCAAGAATGAGCAACAAGTTTGCCCAGCAAGTAATGTAATAATAATAATAAACAGTTATAACGTTTGAATCTCAAAGGTATACAATTAGATGATAGTTTAGGAATATAAGAAGTATCAATGGTTCTCAATAAGTGTCTCTATAGACTGAAGTATATCAACAAGATTCAACAATTTAATTGTTTCAAAGTTCAATCAGAATGAACACTGAGCAGTCACTAGGGACTAAGAACTCTTGCTAGAATTAACAGTATTATACTGCAAATCAAATATAAATGAGTATAACATGTGATCAGTCTAAAGTACTCTACATTATGCATAACATTTAAACATACTAGTATGTGCGCACGTTGATTTCTCGACAATTATATAATTTCCCCTTCAATGAGGGTTGTTCATCTCAGTAGATTTATGAGAGTCCGCAACAAGTCAATTGGTTTGGATAGCTTTCTAACACATGATAATAGTCTAGCAGAATCAAAGGCTTAGACAACTTTTATAATACATTTAAGAATGATAAGTTCAATGCTTGCAACAACTTCAAGGTATACAAATGATTTTCGAATAGTAATAGATATTTACTCGATATAAATATAATTGATATTGCAACAATTCAGATTATACAATATATATACAGTGTAAGGATTAGGGAACTTGCAATAATGTAGGAAATTATGGTGAGAGAGTTGCAATAACTGTGAATATTCAATAACAATCGGTGAATGTGGACGAATCAACAATAATTATCCACTAACATACTTTGAAAAATAATAACTCGAGTTGAGTGAAGGAAACTTTCCTTTTGCGTTGATTACCACTTATAGCACAAACCACCTCAATGAACTATATTATCCTATTTATGTATGTATAGGTATTCATTAGACACACACACTTTGACATATATATCAACATGTATTTATCACACATATTTCTATCCATGTATGCTATACACATTAAACATATAAATGTATAATCCACATTGTTCTTACTTTTGACAAACTTAGAAACATTTTAGCAATTTTAGTCTCATATACTCATCTCCTATTTGTATACGTGAAATATTACTTAAGATACGTATTATGGTTCACGTTGTTTCACACATACATGTTAAGGAACTTTTAAACTAGGTTCTATCTTTTCTATTTACTTTCAACAATTGTTAGTTTAACTCATAACATTTCCTTTTTACAATTTAAGAAAGTTCATTGTGTCAAAGGTTAACCATAACATTCATTAAACTACACAACAATCCTAAACAACCTTTCCTATGCATGCTTGCATGTATTAGATTTATTTGCATGTAGCTAGTAAAACTCTCTACTTAGAAACTCATTTTAGTTCATGCGTGAGTAGTTTATAACTAAATAATAATATTTATCACATTATTACAACCTTTTCCAAATTCACGACGCTATCTCCGAATCCGAAGACATCTCCCGAAGTCAAGACGTCACGTTCGAACCCAAAGACATCTTTCGAAGTCGAAGACATCCTCTTCGAATCCAAAGACATCTTCTGAAGTCGAAGACATCATCTCTGAATCCGAAGACATTTTCTAAAGTCGAAGACATCATCTCTAAACTGAAGACATCTTCTAAAGTCGAAGACATCATCTCTGCATTCGAAGACATCTTCTGAAGTCGAAGACATCATCTCTGCATCCGAAGACATCTTCTGAAGTCGAAGACATCATCTCTGAATATGAAGACATCTTCTGAATCCAGCTCTTAGGCACAGCTTCATTCCTTGGGGATTATGACTGCCTCTTCTATCCTGACTCCTCTGTAACTCCTCCTCGACTCCATAGCTAGCTGCACTACATGTCTAACTAGATGTGGGATCATGTCGATTACCTCTAGAGGCATACAATAACTTATTATTAAATAATTCACAAGATTTATCGAGTTTGGTTTGTTAACTAGGAGGAAAGGACCCGAAAGGGAAAATAATAATAATAAATAAAATAAATCATAACAGTTTCCGAGGCATGCCATACAATTAGCTTGGGTCTAATTTACTTCGGTAGAGCCTAAGTTCTTAGGTTTTTCGAGGTTATTCATGGGTACACACACAACCAACTTATCACTTTATTCAAGTTACTAGTCAGTTTAATGATTTTAACGTTTGGTCTTAGATACAAGTAACATGATAACCAATAGGACTATTCCATATGCATACTACATTACTTAACCAAAAGAACTAACTGGCTAAAATTGTCAAGTAATACTTAAGGTAACAAGGTCATACTTTTATGCCTTCACAGTCGTTCCTCCTAGATTCTGCCTTCCCGAACAGCAAGAGCATCCTAGGTTTTCTTCTTTCCTATCAACTCTCTCTGGCTCTCTCTATACTAGAACTTAACAACTGAAATGTGGCAAATTTCCACCAACACTCCAAGGCTTTTTTTTATAGGAAAATCATTATCCAATAATTAGGGTATTATCTAAAGGTAAAAGTTGATTTGGTGCAAAGTTCTACCAACCCACACTATTCCTACACTATTCCTAGTACTTGCACCATCATTTCCCCCACATGGACTTTGCTTGTGATCTCAATTACCTTGAAAAATCAACAAGGGGCACGGTCGGTCATGGGGCTTATTGCCCTATATTACATTTTATTTATTCCACCTTTTGTACCTACATATATTTTTACCCATATATACCTATATATGGATACTTAGATTATAAATATATACATATACCCATATAATTATATGACCCAAGTGTATTAGGCTAAACATTAGTCTACCAATTCAATTTCTTGGGCTAAACTCCAAACTTATGCAAATATGTTACATTATTAATGTTGGGCTTGGATATATCCTAGATCCAACACTTCATTAAGTTATCCATCAATTAATCTCATTGTGAAATTAATTATGCAATACGAGGCTTAACACTTAAGCTTAATTAATCATAACCAAGCTTATTAACATTATCAATATAATTCTTAATCCTTTTATACATGATTCAATTTGTATTGAATTATTAGTCCCATGCCACACACATACACACATATATATATATATGCACACAAATAATTGCAAATATCTTTATTTTATTACTAAAATTACTTATAAAATTTTTGGGTATTACATTAGGTCTACCTGTGGCTGCAGTAAGTAGACTTGCAGCTAGCTGGGCTATAAATATTAGCCCCCGTCAACTCATTTTAGCAAGTTTTGAGAAAGAGAAGGCAAAAGAGAGAGAAAATTAGAGATCTAGAGTGAGAAATAGCTCAAATCTTGCTTCTATCTTTGTAAATATCTTCTATAAACACTTCTACACATATATACTACAATATATCAAGTTTTAATTGGTGCGAATCGAGTTTAAAGGCAACTAAAGATGCTCGATAGTCAATCTCGTGCTAGACTATAAGATCTCTTCAGATCTGCTTCTTTTTCTTTCTTTACTATATATATATATATAAGTGTTATATATATATATGTATGTCTCTATATGGCATAGATTTTGTTTTTAACAGTTCATTTTATTCAAATAGTCAATATTGGAGTTCTATTGACTTGATCTATACTAGATCTAGCTAGAGCTAACTTCTAACTGATTCAAAAGTTGTAAAACTTGAACCTGGAATCTAGAATGGCTAAGATCTATATAGATCTAGTTTACTTTCTAGTTTTTGTAAATATTTAGCATCCACGTGACCATATATCTTTATCTAGAGGAAATATGAGGTTTGTTTAAGTGCATATAAGGATTTGTTTAATAAATCCCTTGTTTAGCGATGTTTTTAAGTTATTTGTACATAATATGTTTAAATATTCATTGCGCAAGCTTTAAATATTCATGTGAGCCTAGAAACTACAAAGGATTGATGATTCAATCAATGGATCTAGATCTGGTTCAAAAAATGGACTTGTTTAAGTTGTAAATGCCAGCTTACAATCCTTTGTACATGTAAATCCAGGGCCATAAAATAGTTATCCGGATTTAAGGCTCTCAAATAGTGAAAACATGTATATGGTGCTAGGGCTTACTTCGATGGCTTCCATGCCCATAAGGAGCCCAACCCTTGTATTTTATAATTTTCATTTCATCACTCAAAATTATTTTCAAATCAAATTAATGAAGATTTTATAAAATATAAATCGTGTCGATATGGATAGACTTAAGAAAAATAAAGCAATTAGAACCTCGAGTTCTAAACCACCCCAAAAGATGCTTTGCATCTCAGTAAAATCAAACGAAGACGCTTCTAGGATCAAAAGAAAGGCTTAAAACAAGATAAAAGGAAGTATCAAAGGCCTCAATTCCTATGCAAGCGAAAAGGTTTACAAACAACTTTTCAAAACTTTATTTTCATATGCTTTTCAAAAATGAACTTTCTAATAAATCAAACCCCTTCATATATAGGTTCAAAAAGGCATACCACTACTTTCAAATAAAGCACAAAATATCTTTTCAAATCAAAAGCTTCCAACACACACACATATAATGCATAGGGAATGAAAAAGTTGCGGTAATTGCGTTTCACGGAAGTTGGGGGTGCCTAACACTTTCCCCTTGCTTAATCAAGCCCCGGACACTATGAATCTCGAGTTCCAGACCAATTAAATGGAGTCACATATTAGGCCATATTGGAAAAATGTTTCCAAACTCAGATGAGTTGATACATCCATTGAAAAACATATCAACTGGTGGCTCTGTCTAATTCGGACCAATCATTAAAATCAAACTTTTCAAATCGTCAACATTTATGTCGGTCTTTTCTAAAAAAATACACCCTTGAAAGATAATTCAACATCAATCACATAAATGGTAGTAAACAAACAATAGAAAAGGGAAAAACACGATGTCGACATGGGGCGACTCTGCTGGGGACAATAGAGAGCTTAAGCCACATTTCAATCTTTTTAATTCCCTTTTATCTGCATGTGTGTGAATGTTGTCTTTACATTAAATGAATGTGAATGAATGGATGTGAATGAATGCTTTATTTACAACACTTTATATTAGTACTTCGCGTAATGTCATCATATTGCATGCGATGAGATGCGATGTATGTGAATGTATGTTGTGTGATTCCTCCACCAGGAGGAAAACCCGTTGGTGGCTGATTACTGGACACAAAAGGAGCATAATTCCATGAGGCTTAGGAAAGGCGCCACTCAGATCCACTCCAATTAAAAGATTAATTTAATTTCTCATCTAGTAGATTACGATGATCTGGGAACCTTCATTCCGAAAAGCCCATGAGAGTAACCTAGGATAGGCCAGCCTCTGATAAACCAAATGCGAAGGGAAGTCTCTTCATGCCTTTCCCTTTCAATACTATGTTAAATATTAAATGTCAATTCTTGTCATATATTAAATTACATGTCAAATATTAAATGTCAATTCCTATCAAGTATTAAAATTCTATGTCATATATCAAACTCCAGCAGGCTATCCTGTCATCAAAATAACTAACCTTTGTTTTGTAGGAAAACATTAAAAACACCTAAAAACTGACACCTTGCATAGCATGCATACTATTAGTGTATGTCAGGACTAAACTACATACCCTTTTTTGTAGGCAAGATTGGTCCAACTACTAGATCAAAGTCTAAAAAGGCACAAAGCTTATCTTCAGACATGGCTACAAGTTCCCCATCTGAATCTACGTCTGTATCTCGAGAAGAGTTTGAGGGACTTAGAAATCAGATAGCAGAACTGGCTATCTTACTAGAAGAACAGAGTAAAAATACTTCGGGTTAATAGACACCCACTCAACCAGAGTCCTCTACACAAGGATGCAGTCAAGGTACTAATAAAAAGGTGGAAATATAGATACCTAAACCTCAGTTCCATAAAAAACCCAACAAAACCCTGAAAATCATCAATCTCAAAGATGACTAAGAAACTGGGGACATTAGAAGGAAAGTCCAACAAATGGAAGAAACTATTCAGTTAATCATAGGGACTGGAACATATGGGAATGCTAATTACTCAAATCTTTGCATCTTTTTAGGGGCTCGTTATCCAAATAAATTTTAAGTCCCGAATTTTAAAAAATACAACAGATTAGAAGATCCATATAGTCATTTGAAAGTGTATATTGGAGAACTTGGATCCTACGCAGAGGATGAAAATCTGAGAATGCAGTTGTTCCAAAAAAAAGTCTGACTAGAGAAGCCAAAACATGGTACGCTCGACTTGACAATTCCAAAATCCATAGTTGAGAAGAACTAGCCCATGCCTTCCTAAATCAATACAATCTCCAGTCACAAATGACACTTGATAGATATCTAGTGACCAAAGTTAAAAAGCAGAATATTGAGTCAATTCGGTAATACGCACAAAGATGAAGACATATGGCAGCACAAGTCATTCCTCCCATGACAGAAAATGAAATGGTGATGACATTTATCGATATACAGGAAGCTCTATATTATGACAGGGTCCTAGATGGAATAAGAAAACCATTCTCAGAAATAATGAAACATGCAGAAATTGCTGAGATGGGGTTGAAGTCAGGAAAGATTAAAGACATTACTACTTTAGAAGCAGTAGCTGAGCACATCCAAACTAGAAATTTTGGGATTAATCCCAGAAGAACCCATAAGAAAAGGAAGAAGATGTATCCTTGATACTTCAGGGCCAAACTCAGCGAGAAAGTCGAAACCCGCCCATTCAAAAGCAAAATAATTACTCTTCATTCCAAATCCTCCATTTCAAAAGTAGGAGAAGTTAAACGCAGAAGAACTTTTACACCTTTAGGGGATTCACTTAAAAACATATTAAAGCTTCTGACAACACAAAAGAAAATCACTCAACTCCTTCCCCGTACAAATCCAAATGGGAAAAGTTTTGATCCAAACAAAAAGTGTGCTTACCATTCTAGGTCCTCTGGCCATGATACCCAAGAGTGTTAGTCTTTGAAACACAAGATCCAAGAGATGATAGATAGTGGTGAGCATGTGGTGACAACACCATAATAGCCACATGTCCAAGACAATCCTCTGCCCCAGCACACCGAGGAAGGAATAAACATGATCAGTCCGGTTCCAAATACCTCAAGTATATTGGAGAATCTTCCACTGAAAGTAACCTCGCAATGACAGGTTATTCAGAAGAATAACCTTTAATAGAGAAGAAGCTAAAGTCCATCAAAGAACAGATCGATCAATTGGCAGAATTAATGGTATATCAACATCAAGTCACTTGATAATTGATAAGCCAGATCGACCAGAGTTAAACAAATATCCTCCCGATTTCAAGGAAGAATCACATTAGATTCCTAGAAAATGAAACCTTGGCATAGAAAGTTACAAGAAATGAAAGTTTCCATGCTCGAAGAGAGTTTGCAGCTAAAAGAGAGTTTACTCCTTTAGACCAACCAATGGAGGAAATCTTACAAATGTTGATCCATGAAGGAAAAATTATAGAACTGTTACCCTTAGTGGACCCCTGATCAAAGAGGTTCGATGCCACTAAGATATGTCAATATCATTCCAACACTCCTAGTCATGTCACATAAGGTTGTTTGGCACTTATATGTGGTTAAATTATGTACTGCAAGTGCACAACGTCTATTATAGATTTGGCAAGTGCGGGTCGAACCACAAAGACTAGATCAATTATTTAATATATCCTTAATTAATATTTTAGGCAAATTAGAAACAAAAATGGCAGAGAAGACTTATTAACTAAATTATACAAACTATTAATTAATAACAGAAACTATTAATGAGAAAAGATACCTAGGAATCAGAATCCACCAAATATTAACATAATAAATAATTTCTTATTTTCTAAATCAATTCCCAAATAATTTTCTCTTCCCTTTAAAAATAATGATTCATATAATTAACATGGGCAAACATAAGTTATGAAAAAATCACAGATTAACTATAACTTATCAAAACCTCGCAATCAATATAAAAATCATATGCAATTTATACGGAGGAAAATATGATGGAAAAAATAATTAGGCATTAATTTTGGAACGGAAAGAAACTATTATTCTGAAATACCTAATTTCATCATCATCCTATGTATTAGAAATTTAGCTAGCCATGGAATTAAAAAAAAACAAATAATATTAGTATTACTATTTGCATGAAATAAAAACAATAATTAAAAAGAGAATTTCCATTATATCTATAAAAGAAAGTTACAAATACTCTGTGATAGTAGTACCACACTTAATTGGAAAAAGAGAAATGAAAAAAAACTCTAAATATCATACTCCCTCTACACCAGCGAAAAACTAAGAAAAAAGAAAATAACAAGTGATGCCTTTCTCTCTAAAACAAGTGGCATATTTATAGGGAAAATAACTTTGAACCCTAATTTAGATTCATTGAACTTGGACACTTTTGTTCCATTTTCATGTAGGTATAAACTTCCTAGTGGAAATCAACTTCTCAAAGAGATCTTCTAGATATACTTTCTTTTCTCTTGTTGGATTTGACTTGCACACCAAGATTGTTCCACCTCTTTCCTTCTCCTTGTAGGATTCTTCTTGGATATTCCTTACACGAATAAGAGCATTAAATATCGCTTGATCACCAATATTTTGACTTTATTGTATCAAATATTAAATTCTATAAAATAAAATAAAACATATTTATTTAATAAACTAATATAATTAAAATGATAAAATTAGGGATAATAAAATGTATAAATTATGAGTCTATCAAATACCCCCATACCTAGCTTTTGCTCGTCCTCGACTAAAATAAAAAAATAAAACAAAAATTATACTACCCCATTTTCGTAGGAAATATGATTACACTACCCCAAGTGGACGAGTTGTGTCTCGTGAGGGTTTACAGTGAATATACCCACAAAATTCAAAAATATATTTGGGTTCAACAAATTATGAAATTGAAAGAAAACTTCTAAATATCCATGTACATTATACATAAGTAAGATTAAATTCAAAATCACACTTTCACTTTATCAAAAATACTCAATCTTTATTTTAGACATCATCCTTTATTGAATCAATTTCATGTGATGCATGCATTGTGTATATGATGTAACTCTTAGTAGAGATTTTTACCATGAAAATCAAGCAAGCTCATTTTTTCTTTTTTCTTTTTTTTTTTTTTTTTCCTTTATTTTTTTCCATTTTTTCAATTTTGATTCTTGACTTGTGCAATGTCTCATTTTCTTAGGCTTTTCAGAGTTACCCATGTAGAGCGTTGGACCAATGACTCCCAAACTAATTGTCTTTAGGGCACTAGGTGTAGAGACACCCCTAAGGGCTTACTAACTCGAGTAACAAAGGCCACAAAATTAGACTAGTCAAGCTGCATTTATCTATCACACTTTTCAGCGTGAATATCGATGCTTCCCGAGGCTTAGATACCCAGTTATTTTGTTTAATGGACATTGAAGCAGCTATTTATTTCTTTTTTTATTTTTTTTTCAATTATTTATCATTCTTTTTTTTTGAAATTACTCGAATCATTGTTTATACCCCACAACTAAGAATTAGTGCAAACGTGAAGTGCAAAAATGCTTGTGAAATCAATTTTAATCCAGATGGTGTTTCGAACTAAGATTTTGTATCTTATCAAAAATTTAAAGAGTTATAAATCTTTCAATCTTACTCATGAGTTTTGCTCCACAAACACTTATTATAATTAATTCATTCCATAAAAAGTCAAAAAAAATTTAATTTTTTAATTTTTTTTGTGTTTTTTACTATTTTTTCCTAAAAAGGAAAAAAATCTAATACAATAATACAAACAAACTCCCCCATACCTAAATCATGCATTGTCTTCAATGTATGCAAATGAAGAAAAGAGAACAAAGATGTGAAAAAATTATACCTTGTATGGTGTGGCATTTGTTCTACAAGAAAATATGGTGAAAAAGAAAACAAATGTACATATCTACAAATTTTATGCATCTTAAAAACTATGCGACAAATTGAGTCAGGGAATGATAACGAAAATTGATAGTTCCTTTTGAAAAATTCTAACTTCATAAAATCTATCCAAACTTGACATCCATATTCGTTACCAAGTGGCACTAAAACATTTTTATCATTTTGAATAACTATTATACCAAGATGTTTAGACACCACTGCATTAACACATGCATTATCTAAAATGGGAGATATGATCTCATTATCTAGACATAGAAGATTATCATTATACACAACCTTTGGTTCATTTGTTAAATCACATTTCGTGTTTCTGAAGGCACTTCGGATGGACCCAAGGTAGACTTAAAATGATCATAAGAGGATTTAAGGTCAATTTAATTCTCATGAAAATGCTCAAAATGTGTCAAACTTGATTCAACTATAGGTTCCAATCTAGAGTAAGATTTTTGGGCTGTGGAGTCCAACATCTCATTGACCTCATTCAAGTATTCAGTTTCATCCCAATTTTGACCAAAATGATTTAGACAAAAGTTAATAATTTCAACTTCCCCCGTAAGTTCATTTCCTAATATTTTCTAGATCATGTTCACTTCAACAGACTGGTTAAACAACTCACTAGGTTGCTCTCCCACATTAAACACAATTAAATCAATTGTTATATTTCCAAATATCAATTTCATTAGTCCATTTCAAGAATTAATTAACGCATTAAAGGTTGCTAGAAATGGTCTACCTAAAATGACAGGAATTTAACCCTTGGGATTGACAACATGCTGAGTTTCAAGAACAACAAAGTCAACAGGGAATACAAAATTGCCAATCTTAATGAGTACATCATCAACTATTCCCTTTGGAACTTAAATAGAACGATCAGCTAGTTGAAGTGTGACACTTGCCTTTTTTAATTCCCCTAATCCCAATGTTTGGTACACAGAAAATGGTAAAAGGTTCACACTAGTCCCTAAATGAAGTAAATCTTTTTCAATTAAGTTGTCACCTATGATGCATGAAATAGTAGGACAACCGGGGTCCTAATATTTCACAGGGAATTGACATGACAAGACAAAACTAACATGGGCTATTAGAAAAGCTTTCTTAGGAACATGAGTGGTTCTTTTGTGTGTGCACAAATCTTTTAGACATTTAGCATTTGAGGGAACTTGTTGAATGGCTTCTAGAAGGGGAATATTAATTTTTACTTGTTTGAACACTTCTAGAATTTTGTCCAACTGGGATGACTACTTGTTTGAATTATGTCTTAGAGGGAATGGGGCTTTTGGTTTGAAGACTTTTTCAGCTGACTCATAAGGTGTGGTTTGATCATGTTTTGATATATGCTTAGTGGATGGGCCTACTGACTCAGAGTTTGTGGGCTTTTCAGGCTGGGTGGACTTTGAAGATGTATTATTAAATTCAACATTTAAAATTTTCTCTTCTTCATTATCAATGCCAACATGATTATTAAAATAATTTTCAGACCTTAATGAAATTATAGAATTCACATGACTAACTTGGTTATTTTCAAGTGAATTAGCATGATAAGGTTTTAGATTAGGGACTGGAAATTTTAGATTGGTCTTGGGTTGACTAGGAAGCTTACCCTTCTCTCTTTCACTAACTATAGTGGCCAATTGACTCATTTGGATCTCTAGACGAGATAAGGCTTGGTTAGTGTTTTGCATGAAATTATTATGAGATTTCATTAATGTTTCTATGCTCTTCTCTAAAGCTTTAAGTCTCTTCTTACTTTCATTAGAAAAACCTGGTGGATATTGGGTTGTTGAACTTGAATTTTGGTACGGACCCGAATTTGGCTTTTGGTAAGGTTGAAAAGATTAATTTAAAGACTGATTGACATGATTTGAAGAATTATTTGGGTAGGGTCCTTGGTTCAATGCAAAATTAGGATGATTTCTCCAACCTGAATTATAAGTGGGTGCAAATGGGTCATTCCCAGGTCTTTGAAACATTAAATTGACTTGTTAATATTTTTCAGGTTGGGGCATGACTCTAGGACATTCCTCAATCACATGGCTTGGTGAATTACTTAGACACAAAGGTGTTGGTGTTGAGACTTGGTTCACGTGTGATTGTCCCCTAGTTTCTAAAGCTTCAAGTCTTTTAAGTACACCAACCAACTTAGCTTCGGTAGAAATTGAATTGTCAATTATATGAACACCCCTAGATGAACTAGTTTTATCGGTCTCTCGGGTGGTTTCCTATTGCATGGATTTTTCTGCTAAGTCTTCTAAAAACTCGTAAGCTTTTTCCTCATCATTATTCAAAAAATCCCCTTGACACATTGACTCTAACATTATTTTAGTGGGATAGTCTAAACCTTCGTAAACTATTTGACACAATCTCCATTTCTCAATTTTGTGGTGTGGGCACTGGGAAAACAAATTTTTAAAACTATCAAAATATTTCCAAAAGGACTCTTTTTCAAGTTGGCAAAATTGATGAATTGCAGTCCTAATTTTAGCAGTTTTATGATTTGGAAAATATTTTGTTAGAAATGTAACAACAAATCCCTCCCAGGTTGATATGGAATTATTTGGTAGGCTATATAACCACTTTTTAGCATTATCTTTTAAAGCAAATGTTATAAATCTTAGCCTAATTGAGTCATCAGACAATTGTTGACTTTTCATTATGGAACAAACATCCTCAAATTCCTGAATAAATAAATATGCCACTTCTATCCCCATAAACCTAGGAAACATATTTATAAAATGTGGCTTAAGTTCAAAATTGTTACCAGTTACCGGTGGTAGACTGATACATGAAGGTTAGGAAGAGTAGGAAGGATAACATTGATTCTTTAAACAAATAGTTTGTGCACCCTCTATTTTTCTTAAAGTGGGATCTTTTAAAGTAAAATCCAAAAAATCAAGTTTTCTCACTAATCGGGATGTTTCGTCCCTAATCCACACTTTTTGCATACACTACTTAGCAAACAAGCAGATAAGCACAAAAAAAAAAAAAAAAAAAAAAAAATTTACTTCCAAGGTCAACCTAACTAAAATCTAGACAGCTCCTAACTGTTCCAAGTTACAACGCAAGGTCCACTAAATTCAAAATTAATCACATCACTAGCTAGGTAAGTGTAAGAAAGGTGGGAGTCTCTCTGTAGATACGGTAACTAATTGAATAACCACACAATCTTTAGGCGTTTACCTTTTGAACCACTTGCCTAGACACCAATAGTTTGATTAATTTAAAATTTAGACTTCTCTTAGAGTTTCTTGTCCTAATTGAGCTCGAGAGTCCTAGGGGCCAACGTCTACTTGATTTTATAAGGTCATGGTTATGCAAAATGCAAATTGGGTTATTTGTGGGCCAATGAAGGGTGACAAAATCCCCACCTTATCTTGTTACAAGTTGTGCCCTTAATGTTAGATTAAAGATGAAAATGCACAAATAAAAAAAACTATAAACAAATAACATGTCCTAAAACCATGTGAATTGCGAAAGAAGGAGAAATTTTGACGTACCTCAATCCTCCAGAAATCACCACAATGTATATTTGACAAAAAATAAAAAACCTAACAGGATGTGCTCTACGTGACTGAATGCATGATTGCGACAAATAAAATAATATTAAAAAAACTAAACTAATAATTTTTTTTATTTTTTTAACAAATATGGAGATACGAAGTACCAAAGAAAGCGCAACAACAAAATCTTAATTTTTTGCTTCTTCGATCCACTTAAATAATCCTGGAAAAAAAAAATTAGAGTTAAAACTAATTCGAATAAAAAAAAATTAATTCTAGTTCCCGGCAGCGGCGCAAAAAATTTGATTGTTAAAATTATATACTGCAAGTCCACAACGTCTATTATAGATTTGGCAAGTGCAGGTCGAACCACAGAGACTAGATCAATTATTTAATATATCCTTAATTAATATTTTAGGCAAATTAGAAACAAAAATGGCGGAGAAGATTTATTAACTAAATTATGCAAACTATTAATTAATAACAGAAACTATTAATGAGAAAAGATACCTAGGAATCAGAATCCACCAAATATTAACATAATAAATAATTTCTTATTTTCTAAATCAATTCCAAAATAATTTTCCCTTCCCTTTAAAAATAATGATTCATATAATTAACATGGGCAAGCATAAGTTATGAAAAAATCACAGATTAACTATAACTTATCAAAACCTCGCAATCAATATAAAAATCATATACAATTTATGCGGAGGAAAATATGATGGCAAAAATAATTAGGCATTAATTTTGGAACGGAAAGAAAATATTATTCTGAAATACCTAATTTCATCATCATCCTAGGTATTAGAAATTTAGCTAGCCATGGAATTAAAAACAAAAATAAATAATATTAGTACTACTATTTGCATGAAATAAAAACAATAATTACAAAGAGAATTTCTATTATATCAACAAAAGAAAGTTACAAAATACTCCCTGACAGTAGTACCACACTTGATTGGAATAAGAGAAAAGAAAAATAAACTCTAAATATCTTACTCCCTCTACACCAGTGAAAAACTAAGAAAAAGAAAATAACAATTGGTGCCTTTCTCTCTAAAATAAGAGGGCTATTTATAGGGAAAATAACTTTGAACCCTAAATTAGATTCATTGAACTTGGACACTTTTGTTCCCTTTTCATGTATGTATCAACTTCCTAGTGACAATCAACTTCTCAAAGAGATTTTCTAGACATACTTTCCTTTCTCTTGTAAGATTTGACTTGCACACCAAGATTGTTCCACCTCTTTTCTTCTCCTTGCCGTATCCTTCTTGGATATTCCTTATATGAATAAGAGCATTAAATATCACTTGATCACCAAGATTTAACTTTATTGTAACAAATATTAAATTCAACAAAATAAAATAAAACATATTAATTTAATAAACTAATATAATTAAAAGGATAAAATTATGGATAATAAAATGTATGAATTATGTGTCTATCAGTCACCTAATCTAGAATCTAATTGATGGTGGTGATTTGAAAATGATGAACAGTGATAGTATCGGGTATGAAGAAGAGGAGATATTTCCTCCCGGATCGCAAAAATGGAGGGAAGTTGTAGCAGTCTTTTCCTCTAAAAGAGACATGCTTGCAACACCTTTAGTAATTTAGGCAATGGTGGATAAAAGTGAAAACAATCCTATGAAGATAGTTGCACCATGAGAGCTATCGTTTACACTCCTAAATTAACCTCACTTTCACTTTACAAATTCAAACAATTAGCACAGTAGTAAGCAAGGATTGATCCCACATAGAGTGATTTGTTTTATATTTATTCTATTATTTTGATAGAAAATAAAGATGGGGGATTTTTGAAAATTGTTTTTAAACTAAGAGAACAAGAATTAATGATGAAGTTAACCAAATATGTAAAAACTTCAGTTCTGCAGTTCAGTTTCACCAAGTACAACAATCAATTAATAGTGTTATTATTATTTTCCCTTCAGTGAAACTATTAGCCCTAGATAACAATAAGCTTTGCTATCTAAAATTCTCCATAGATAATCAATGTATGAAATAAGCTCTCCACCAGATTCTAACTAATATACAACCTGGAATAAGCTCTCTAGATTTAATATGATAGAAGCATTAAGAAATAGAGAATTAGGCTAATCCTAGCAGTAAACACATAAGCTCTATTTGTTTAACTTGTTTTCTGATAATCTTAGCAATACACAAAAGCTTGTCCACAATTAGTATTACCAAGTTGCTACTTATGATGAAGACAAATAACAATTACACGTAATATCAATCTTAATCTATCATATGATAATGATCAAATTAACTCAATTAGCCATATCAAATTAATTAGAACAATTATCATGCAATCAATGAAAATAGATTATCAGAAGAAATTTCACACAAGAAGAAATAAATAATAATACTTAATTAATCAATTACTTGTAACAAGGTTCCACCTCCCTTCAGAACTGAATGAAAAGAACTAGCATAACATGTTCTTGAGTCTGCACTCCAATAGATGATAGTTGATAAGTGAATGAATAAAACCCTAACTATCATCCTCTATTTATAGTGCTAGACATAGTCCTAAATCCTATGGGAATTAGAAATCCAAATCATGAAAGGAATTACAAATCATAACTAGTTTCCATAAAGAAATAGTATCAAATTTGGAAATAAATCTCAGTCTAAAGATATCCTAAATCTAATAGAAATATCAATCCTATTCCATGTAGAAATCTGCTAAAATATGCATTTATAAACTTTCCAAAAATCTAAGATTTCCAAGATTTCCCAGATTTCCCGTATAAATTCACCCATATTTCCTGTTGCCATGTCCTTTGGTAAAACAACCACAACTTTTAATCCGGGAGAAGTTATGGGGTATGCTACCTATCAAATCGAGTTCTCGATAAGATTTACAACTTTTATTTTTTAAAATGTGGCAGATTCTGGCCGAATCAAGGTAAAAATTGGGCTACAAGTGACTGTTGTGTAAATTGCAACTTCAAAATTTTGAGGTTCAACGTTCGTTTAGTAAAAAGATCATAACTTGTTCATATGAACTCCGATTAGGATGATTCAAGATGTTCTGGAAAGCTAAGGAAGAGCTCTACAATAAAATACAAGTCCCAAGCCAAGTCATGCATCCATCTTAGCATTCAAAACCTTGCAATTTTCTCTTTTTTCCTCATTTTAGCTCCAATTAATCTTGAAATCATTAAATACCTTAATAAGCTCATATACATATGAAACATACAATAAAACTAAACATAAAGAAATTAAAATAAATGAATAATATCAACTCATTAAATTCCCCCACACTTATCCTTTACACGTCCTCATGTAAAACAAAAGTTTGATTTTTAGAAAAAATTTATTCAACCATTATGTCAAAAGATTTCAAGATACAAATCATGACTATCAACACTGAACTAACAAAAATCTAATCAATGCCTCATCAGTTAACTCACAATGAACAACCTTACCATTTCACCAACGAACTTCATTAAACCAACCTGTAACCATATAAAAAACTTTTTTACAGTCCACATACTTACTCAACTTGGTTATTATGGAACAAAAACCATGCACACTGACTCACAACTAAGAACAAATTTTCCTTGTTTTTTAATTTCTTCATAGAACCTTTTCTTTGCATAGATGAATGTATTTTCATGTTTTCTCGTATTTTTTTCTTTTCTTGACATGTGCAATGCCTCTTTTTCTTATGCTTTTCAGAGTTACCCATGTAGTGAACTTTTAAGACACCCCCAAATCCAAGTACTCCATTCCCAAAGATTTTGGTGTTCACTATAAAAACATTACATCTAACTACCCATAATTAAAGGATAAAGACGTAATTTAAATAACTTAAACAATCATCTTTCCCATTAGAGGGTTACATCATAATCTCAAAATAAATCCCAGATAATCTAACCTTAAAATTATTACATTAGTTTACAGAATACATCATATATTAAAACAAGTCTTTAACATAATTCATAAAAATAAAATTCTCATAAGTCCTCAACATTTGGACATCTTGCCCTTTCCTTTGCTTGTAGACGGCTCATCGACTTATTCAACTTTAGTTGTAGTGTTAAATGCAAGAGTGAGCAAACAATTGCTCACTGATAAAGGAAGTATTAATAATAACAACATGAGAATGAACAACGAATGCTAGCAGTAATGAACTTGTTCTGTGAATTAAGAATAGAAATCAAGTTTGAATTCAACGTCTAAGGGTCTTAAGACCACGAACTATGTCTCTGGTATTTAGGTATTATTACCTTAACCTTAACAGTCATTAGACTGTACAGAACCTTCTTAGCGTACTTAGGGGGATCAGCTCTTTGTACCATGTATTGTGCACAAACATCTAAACGTTACGCGTACAAAAATCCCCTGTGTTAGGGTTGTTCGTCTCAGTTTGAATTTATAATTTCCGCACTAAAGAAGGTTTAGTTTGGAACTAGCTTATCAGTGTCTCTAGAAATTTAGAACACTATTCAAATTCCATCAATAAAGCTTCAATACGAGAAGGTATAACTAAACAAGGCTATTAAAGTCAAAGATCGGATACCAACAATATATATAATTGAATAACATGATATACATGTAAAACGCTATATTCAAAGGAGTTTAGAACAATCTTCTATGAGTCAATGTATTAGAACAATATATGATTCGAATGATAATAAGGAAAATAAAGCTCGCTCGATGTAACGAATTAAGTTACAAGAGCTTGCACAATCATACACAAGATAAACTAGGCTTGCTCAATTTTATAAGAATTTTAGGAACTTGTACTATAACGACTTAGGAATGGGAACATGCATTCAATATGAAAACAATGAAGTTAGAAAGCTTGCTCAATGTAAAGAGTTAAGGTTTAGGAACTTGCCTTGTTTGTAAGCTACACAAGTGTAAAATAATCTCCAATTACCCTACACATATCATTTCCATCGCAACAACGATTAGTTGAATGAATATTAACTATATGGGTATTAAACCATCATTTAGGTCATAACCCTAATCTAGCACCTAACCATTTAAGTTAACATACTTAATGAATTTGAAATCGCATTACGAGCCAACATAACTTACTCGTTCATTTCTAACCTTTGAAAACATCACTTTTAGTTTCATTGTATAACTCAATTAACAATTACCTAAAAATCTTTTACACTTTGTATTACAACACCTTAAAATCTATTATTGTAGTCAACTTTATCTTTTAATATCCTTAACATGCATGCTAAACTAACTCAAGTCTGTCACGCATGACCTGCAATTAAGCAGACTTCACTTTATGCATGCGACAGCCACTCGTCTTGGCCGCTCCCAAGTAACATGCACTGGGCTATCGCGTGCTCGCATGACTCCATGGCCGTGCCCCAAATGTTGCGTGCTTTCATATGACAATCACAGCGTATACTACGATGATGCAGAGACTCAGTTGCGTAACCTCAAAACAGACTCTGCTTTGGCCAAAAATCCCAATTTTACAGAATTTCACCACACTTCAACATCTAAAACTTTGCCATATTTATAGTTATAAATGCTAAACACCATTATATACACAAAACTTTATATAAACATCATTTTGAAGAATCAAAACTATATTTTTCCCAATTTTCCTCATTTTTATACTTTTAACGAATTCGACTACCACGAATTCGTTTCTTAACCAATAGACATGATTTAAACTACGTCGCTTTCATTTCTTAATATATTTTCACAATCCACCAACAAATTACAGATTACATCACATATTGGACAAGAAATTTGGTACTTTCTATGCTACTTTATATGAACATAAACACTGTGATTTCATTTTCTTCTTCAGACCCAATTTCTCATGAATTTTATAACAAATAACATGTTTACATGATAATTAACAGAGTTTTGAAATTCTATATGAACATATATACATCACAATTCACGTGATTTTCAAATTCTATCAAATATACATATATACCACCAAACTAACAGTAAAAATAGAAATAGTTTATACCTTGATTATATGCTAGCAAAAGATGATAACAAGGTTTAGCAATCCTCTCCTTCCTCTTGAAATCTCAAAGATTACCCTCTCAATTTCTCACCCTCAATACTCTGTGTTTTCTTCTTCTAAAACTCTATGTAATGAAGCCTTAGAAAAAATAAGACGCGAAACAAAACTAATATGGTTTAACTCTCCCACGTATTTATCCATTAAAGAAAAACAAAAGACGTCAGTTGAATAATGCCAAAGGCCATAAGGCCTTGTTTGGCTAGCCAAAAACTCCCTCAAATTAAATTATTATTATATTATTATATTATATAGTTACTACTTGTCACACTTTAATTTAGTTAATTTAAATAACATTAGTTTAGCTAATTTAAATAACTTAAAATTCTTATTATAATTATACCTATAATTAATAAATAATTATATATCTAATTTAATTAATAAATTATACACATCAATTTATTTAATTTATTTATTTAATATCAAACAATTCACTTAATTTAATTATTTTCTTAAATATTAAGCAATTGATTTAATTTAATTATTTCATTAAATTAAATCCTTCTAATAAAATTATCATTACTCAATTTAATTAACATTAGTCAATTTAGTTACTAAATTAATTCACCACAATTCATCAATTATTTATTTTCCTCAATAAATAAATTATTTAAAATATTTATTTAATTCCATAAATATTTAAATAAAATTAAAAATTTCTCGATCGTTACAACTTTCCACCAACGACTCCTAAACTAGATGATATTAGGGCACTGGGTGTAGAGACACCCCTAGGGCTTACTTATTCAAGTAACAAAGGCCACAAAAGTCGACTAGTCAAGCTACTTTTATCCATCACACTTTTTAGCGTGAATACCAATGCTTCCCAAGGCTTGGATACCCAGTTATTTTGCATAATGGACATTGAAGCAAATTTTCAATTTTCATTTTTTTTCTTCTAATTTATTTTTATTTTTTTCATTCATCATTTTTTCACATGGTTCTACAATAAAGCATAAACAAGTTAAACAGTTTTAAGTCATGAAATTAGTGCACATAGACAACTGCACAAATAACTTAGCCAAATAAATATGTTTCTCATATTCAAGTACTCATGTATCACAAATTCAATTCAAATCAGTTACTATGGATCATGGTTTAGTCTTCATCATTCATTAACCAACTAAGCATTAATTAGATTCTAAAATTTAGTATTAATTCTCAATTTACAACTTTAACCTTTTAAACACGTAGCTAAGAAGAACCATGAAACCTAAGTTTTCATAAAAATATCAGATTTTTTTCAACTTCCCATCAAAATCAGATCAATATCTCTAAATAAAATAAAAACCTAAATCTCCCCCAATACTCAAACCTTACATTGTCCCCAATGTAAGAAAATCATGTAAAGAAGAAAATACTACTAGCTAACATGCAATAAAAAAACTAATAAGTGAAGGGATAAAAAAATCAAATCTGATATCTTGGTTTGCCTCCCAAGCAGCTGCCCTTGTTTATTATCATTGGCTTGACATCATCCTTCTCATCATATGTAATTGGACTTGTGTACTTCAAGTGGACTAGTAACAGTTTCAATTCATTAGGAACATCCTTCAGATCATGATTTTGCTCCATTCCAGCCCTCAAATCCTTCTTGTATATTTGCTCAAGAGATTTTTTCACTATAGAGTCAACAACATCAATAACAAAAACAAAATTAACATTATCAAAATACCTCTTAACTTCATATATGCTAAAGTAGACATATGCAACATCCAATTCCATGTGTAAGGTGCCATGGTGTTTATCATATAGTGTTTTTGTTGTTTGCACTACTGTATCACCTATATCCTCTTTGTAAAGATCTGTTAAACTTATCAAATTGTTCTCCTTTTCCTCTTGTTCATCCTTTTCAGACTTTGAATACTTGATTTCTTTTTCAAATTCAGTAGTAGCCTCAAGCACTTCCAACTGGCTTCCACTAGTGAACTCCTTATCATCTTTAAGTTCTTGTTCCTTATTCGCCATTTCTTCCGAGAATTTTTCATTAGACTCTATATACCACGTTGAATTCTTTTCAACTTTCCAATTCCTTGTTAGAACTTGGGTAAAAGGTAGTTTCGGTTCATAAGATAAAAGAGGTGAAAATTTATGCTTTGAGTATATCACTGCTGCCTATTTCATTATTGTTGGACTTGCTATGTATTAACTTTCCTTACTGTTGATCCTTTGCACCACATCTCAATGTTATGGCACTTACATTTTTAACAGTTTGAGAAAGTGACCTTCCTACTGTGGTTGCAAGCTGACCAACTTGGTCCCTCAGATCTTGAACAGAAGTTCTTGTCTCGTGTTGGAATTGTTGTGTCTGACTTATGAACTATTATGTTTGATTCATGAATGCCTTGAACATATCCTCCATAGATGTCCCAGAATTGGTAGGTACTTCTTGGTTTTTTGTGTGGTACTGAGGTTTAGCTTGCTAAAAACCTTGCGTATTCCTTACAACCATTTGTCGAATTATAGAAGTTAATTTAGAAACTTGTTACTCAAGGTTACAAGTGCTCACTTCCTTTACCCTTTGTGATGTATGAGTCATCCTAGTACCATACTATTGTGAGTTGGCTACCATGGTTGTAATTAAGTTCTTTGCAGCGTCTGGAGTTTTTTCTACCAGTACTCCTCCACTAGCCGCATCGATCATACTTCTATCCATTGGTAGCAAACCCTCATAGAAGTACTAGATCAAGTGATGGTCATCCATTTTGTGAGGTGGACAACTGGAACACAATTTCTTCAACCTTTCCCAATACTCATAAAGATTCTCTCCATTGAACTGCCTGATTCCACATATCTCTTTTCTTATATCGACAACTCTTGATACAGGAAAATACCTCTCCAAGAATAACATTTGCATATCAGTCTATGGTCGTATTGATCCTGAAGGTAGATAGTATAACCAATCTTTAGCCAAAACTGCTAAGGAGAATGGAAAAAGTCTAAGCTTGATCTGCTCTTCTGTCACTCCTTCTGATTTCATCGTGGAACACACCACATGGAACTCCTTTAAATGCTTATATGGATTTTCACCTATAAGACCAAGAAAAGTAGGCAAAAGATTAATTAACCCTTTGTTACATTCAAAAGTAACCTCTAAAGTAGGATATTCAATACACAATGATGATTGATCAAGATCGAGAGTAGCCATAAATGAGATTTTATAATTGATTTGAATAAGAATATATATATGTGTTATATATTTTTAATTTTGTGTTATGGGTGGAAAGAAACCCATAAATGAGATTTTATAATTGGTTAAACTATTAAGGAAAAATAGAGTTTTAAAAATTGAAGTTTGATCTTTAAATTATTAAAGAAAGTAGTAATCGACGATGTGAAATCAAAGAAGAGATTGATTTAAGATTTGGTTTAAAATGATTTCAAACGTAAACTCTGATATTTTTGCAAACTAAGTTTTTATAAATATGGAGTGGTTATATTTTGACCTTGTAAGCATTTGTAGAAACATGTACAAATGAGTGTGACATATAGTCTAGAGTTCCCTTGCTTATCATGAGTGGCTCTACTTACTTTAATGTATCTTTTCTAAACGTGAAGATGCTGAAAATAAACCTATACAAACTTTGTGTCATCAAAGTTCTGACGTTGTAGCCTATATATATGTGGTTGAGTCATGCGAGCATGAAATGTGATTTTAAGTCGGCTTGCGTGTGATAACTTGCATAACTTGGATAATACGTGTTTTTAAAGGGAAATTCATGTTTTGGGGAAACCAATATTCATGAGCATGGTGTTGCTTACCCTCTTAACTTGTCGGATTGCATGCTAGTACTATTTATGTCATTAAACATGGCCTATAAGTGCACTCACCAAGTTTGACACAATGAAAGTCATTCGAGCATGACTAGCTCAGCAAGTACTGCAATTCTAATAAACAACATGCTTGAAACTTAGAACTCATATATCTTCAGTAACTGAACAATAGTTATGAAGTACTATAGATAATTCAAAATAGCACTTCTTTTCATTCAAAACGTTTTCCAACAACAATATTCAGTAGAGTATCAACTAAGCCTCAGAACTATGAAGCGCTTCATAATTTCTTTTGAAAAGGACAACCCGACACTAAGTTCGTAAGTCCCAGCGTAGCTTACGAGCACTACGGGTGATCGACCCGTAGTACTCTATGTTGATCAACACTACATTCATTAAACGTGTATACGTTTAAGTTGTGGCAACCTCACGTGCCTGTCGTTAAATGACAAAAACATTTTAGCATACTTGGTCTTCGATTGAAAACCATACCAATATAACTCGGTAAACATAAATCATGCTTGACAGAATCATAATATAAGTCTAGCCAAAAGAGTTGGCTTTAGACTTCATCGTTAAAAACTTCTTGGGAAAGAATACATGAATTACAAAACTTGTCCAAACTGAACTGGAACAAGGGTTAGAATACTTGCCTTTAGCGTCTGCTTACTGATTAACACTTGTACACTTTAAGTTTCTATGTTTCTATAACACATGATCATATAACGTACGACATTAGGTTATACATAATCAAGTATGTATACTATTATATCTTACCCTTCATCTCAATGTAAATCCTGACTTTAGATCTACTATTATGGGTTTTCGGCTTTCATTACGACATTCATAATTCGTTCATCTTTGCATGATTATTAACTTTTAATCATCATTCATTAGTGATTTACAATGTCTTAACAATGTTATGATTATATCATAGTTCATTATTATAAAGTTCCCTTTCATTCTGAACTTGAAAGCATTCTTCTCTGGCAATTTCTTAGGTTTGGCGCCACCTATAGCTCTTCATCTCATGTTTGCAAGCCCGAGTTAGCGATAAACCTCGACATCTCATTAATGTGTATTTTACCCTTTAACTTTGGGTTGGTTGGCGCCATGATGCTGACTCTGTGCCTTAGAAAAATTTTGCACATTTTTAATTTTTTGAACTTCTCGGACGCATAACTTCTTCATTATAAGTTTGAATCGGCTCGTTCAAAAGCCTACGGTTCACAAATTACTTACTCTATGCATTCATGCAAGAATTTTATCTATTTGACTTCGTTTGCTAAAATTTGACCTACTAGTTCATTTTTAACGAAAACGATAAATGTCCGTGGATGTTCAATGCTCGTTTCTTCGTTCTAAGTCGGAATCCCATCATTTTTGATTTCGCAACTCTATAATGCCAAATACGACTTGTCTCCGTCAAAAACCAATGTTTCCAACTTCAAACTCAAAATACGACTTCTATTCCGAGAATTTCACGGATTCGACGATTATCGTCCAATCGTGTGAATTTTGGTAAATCTACATTCTTAATGAATCTAAATGGATTTTAATCAACATAAGATCATTACAAGTTACTTAATAAACCAAATTATAAACAAGTAGGTTTTGACTTATTCTCATAAGTCATTGACTTATTCAACTTATGAACTATAAATCTTCATGCTCATGACTTATTAATAACTTAAGTCCACTAATCAATGTTCTTATACTATATTCAACATACTAATCATCATATGACAACATATGTTAAGTTCTTCATGGTTTTAGCAACTTATTAATGTTCAAGTTTCTTATCCAAATTATTCGGCTTAAGTTCATTCCTTATTAACCTATTATATAATCTTAGCATACATGTTCATTAATAACACTTCCCTTATCATCCTATCATAATAGAGATAAAAGAACATTGGACACAAGATCATTACCTTTGAAGTCTAACTTCTTCTTCTTCAAAAATCTAACTTTGACTTAAAAGTGCTTATTTGCTCTACCAAATAAGTAGCTTATATTTGAGAGGAGTTGGATGAAATAAAAACACCTCACAAATTTGAAATGAGCTTGGTATTTATAGGCCAACAAAGTTTAGGGCAAAATAGACTTTAAACCATCCCACCTCCTCATTCCACCTCCTCATCCTCTACCTCCTTACTATTCATAACCTAGCCATTAAGTAACTTGCTAGCCACAATACATGTTCATCACATCACTTGGTCACTACACATAAACCTTGCCCATCAAGCTTACCCATTTCATACTTGGTTTGACCCATGGATCAAGGCTTTTCATTGGGCTTTGATAATTAATCTAACTACTTTCTTAATGGGCTTGTGCTACATAGTTTGGACTAATGATATATCAAACACTTGGTCTTGATTGTCATATTATATTGGACTTCTAAATTAGGCTATTAATCCTATAAGTCCATTACTTTAAATTACATAACTTAACATTTATACCCCACTTACAATCTTCATATACTAACTCGTATATTAATTCGTAATATACGTTATTTCATTCTTCATACATAATAGTACAATACGTCATATTATACTTACATCCATTACTTCATATAATGTATACACATTATATGATCACAACTTTATTTCCTTAATGCTTAATAAACCTAACGTTTCCAAGGAGATTGTTACGATGTCAGAACAACGAACTCTGGAGTGTGTGTCCAAGGAGATTATTACAATGAGCTTGGTCATGCCTTTTATGGGGAGTTGGAGGAAATCGTAGAGTTGTTGTACAAGGGCACGTACGGGGGTCATATTCACTTGTTCAAGTGCCGTTGGTTTGATTCAGAAAAAGGGATACGTTTTAACAGACATGGAATCGTCGATATTGACCTCCATAGGTCTGCGTACTCCAACGAACCATTTGTTTTACCAACTCAAATAGTACAAGTATACTACACTACTAGTCTTGTTAGGAAAAGGGATAGATCGCCTACAGATTGGCAAGTTGTAATTCATACTCCCGCACGTAGTCGTGTAGAAGTAGTTGATGGGGAGATTTACCAAGAGCTAGCTGAAGCAGTAGCGGCAGCAGCAGCAGGACAACATGGGGATGGCGACGAGGTATAAAATTAATTTGTTGTATATATTGTCGTAATATATACTAGTGTCAACATAGTTACTATATTAGTAACTTGTTTTATTATTTTGTTAATTACAGGGTGATCAAGGAGGCGATGATGCTTGACGTACCTGCTTTAGATTTGTTTTAAAGTTATTTGATAAGCCTGTACTTGTATATCCACTCAATTCATATTGGTTTTTAATGGTTTATATAGTTTATATACTAGTTTGGTGTATGTGTCGGTGAACGATGGATGTTTATATTGTCGTGCATGCTGTTTATCTTCTTGTATATGTGTGTTGGGATAAAGCAGGTACAAAACAGGTACAGGTTTTTGGGAATTCTACAAAACAGCAAGAATCTAGTTTTCATTTTTTTTGATATCAGCGACCGCATGCGGTCGCTGATAGTTATTAGCGATGGCTAAACATTTGAGGATATCAGCGATCGCATGCGGTCGCTACCACATGGACCACGTTAGCTTTGGCCCTAGACCATGTTTATTTCGACTTAGCGGCCAAATTTATCATTTGATTATTTCATAAGCGATTCTTGAGATATAGCGATCGCTAATAGTGGTCATTGATGTGCATCTCAAAGAACCAAATTTTATCGGCGATTATCGGCGATCGTGTCACGATCGACGATAAAGCGATCATTGTTAGAGCATTTTCTTGTAGTGTTCTAACCCCGGAGATAACCACGAGAAAATTAGTTTCAACCCCGGAGATAACCCCGGGGGATCAAGTTTAAAGCCTGATGATAACCCTAGGAGGCCAAGCCAACCTCAGAGATAACCCTAAGGACAGTTAGAGTCAACAGCAGGCCAACCTCAGAGATAACCTTGAGAAAAGACTACTATAACTGTATAATAATCGGAGAAAATCATGGGAGGGGAAAAATGGTCATTTTGCCAACTCACCTTCAAAACAAATTTCTTCAAAAGAAGTCCCATAAGAACCATATCTTAACTTTTGAGCGCAAACTACGTAAAACAGCTCAACGAACTACCTGACTAAGACCCAAAAATGCTATTTCGGTCATGGACTCATCTTCCTAGAATAAAAAATTGGAAAATCCTATGTCATTGCATAGCTCTCAGAAAAGAGCTTTCCAGAATGGTATGGCACGCTTCCATCGGACTCCTAGATTGAAAGTTATTAAGGTTCGAGTGAACAGTGCGTTATTCGAGTGCACGTACTTTGAGACAACGGGACCCACATTGTCCAGGGCACCCCGGGCAGCCGTAGTTACACCTGCTACTGCCATGGGTACACCTGTGGCTTCCCCTCTATAAATAGAGGGCTTGGGTGGCCATTTTACCAAGAAAAAAGGCGAGGAAGCCCTGTCTAATTTGCTCTATACACACTATAAACTGAGTATTTTCTCATTTTAAACACTTGTAAGCTTATACTTTGCTATATTTTATCGGTGCGAACCAAGTGTTCATCCATTTAAAGCTATTAAAGTCTTCTTTGGCAGTCCACTATAAGCCTTCTTACATTTCTTAAAGCCTTTCTCCACTATTGTGCACACACCGTTTTTCACGTTGAGAGTTCTGTTGCGTGTGTATGACAGGACTTCGGTCCATGGGTTTTTATTTCTTTTTGTATATATATATATATAGACTAACATTATCGAGTTATGTCTCGATTGAGCCTGGATTTACGTCCGGAGTGTTTATTGCTTTTATATATATACTGTTGTCAAACTCTGTTCGATGAGCCTGGATTTATATCCGGTGCGTTTAATGCTTTATATATATATATATATACTTATATATATTATTACCATCAAACTTTGTTTGATTGAGCCTGGATATAATATCTGGTGCATGTATATATATATATATATATACATTTCTGTCAGGCCTGGAGTTTACTTCGTGGCCTTTTACAACTTTATTTACATTTCATCCCCCTGGAGTTTACTTCGTGGCGGTTGATCGTCTTTATTGCTTTATTTACATTTAGTCCCGCCTGGAGTTTACTTCGTGGCGGTTGATTGTCTTTACTGCTTTATTTACTTTTTCAATCCCCCATGGGGTTGCTTCGTGGTGGTCGATTGTCTTTATATATATATATTTATCTCTTTTATGTATTTACATTTCAATCCCCCATGAAGTTCACTTCATGGTGGTTGATTGTCTGTATATATATATATATATATATATATATATATATATATATATATATTTCTGACTTTATATATATATCTTGCTACATCTTTCATACAAATCATGCATCATGCTTACTTCAGTTTCCTGAGTCTAGATTCGGTTCCCGTGATGGATATTTTCAGCTGTAATCTGCTTGTACATTATTTACAGTGTTCGAATTTCCTTAGATGGCTCTCATGCCCACAAGGGGTTTGGCATTGCTACGTGGCGCCCCCAAAATAGGCATACATCACCCATCTTGGGTCGCCAAATACATGGTATAAAAAACAACTACAACTTTATTATTACAATTGTCGTGCAAAATACGACAACACATATACTGTGAGTTGAAATAAAATATTGTCTTCTAGACAATATCCACACTCAAATAAGTCCTCATTACAATTATTGATACACTACTTTACAAAAATAGTGAGGACTACTAACATAACTGTCTAGAACCATCAATCCATACCCCGACTAGTTCCCGCTATATTCTCGTCTCCTGAGAAGAGAAATGGAACAAAAAGGAAAAAGGTGAGCTCAACTAGCCCAGTAAAGAATATTATGACTAAGATAATGTAGAACAAATTATCTTTAGCCTTAAATAAATCAGATAAAATATAATGGACAACCAAATTTAGATCAATATTCTCAGCAGAAATAACAATTCATTAGAAGAGTTAAGTAGAGAATGAAATCTACTATCATTTATGAATTTAAAAGTCCATCATCAATATTTAATCCATGTGACATCAATCAATATACATCTTGAATCAAATATTCATCTTTTTACTATGGGCCAAAGATATTCATTTGTTTCTCCAGTTGGTCATGTTCATCTCAATACCTGTTCATCTTTGCACAACGGGCCAAATATATTTTTCAAGTAATCATTCATCTTTGCACTACAGGCCAAAGATATTCAGTTATATCTTTAGGACTGAGGATGATGAAAATATCTTAAAGAAAATGAATCCAGTGAGATAACAAATCAAAGATTAGGGATTCATACTTCGGTTTATCCAAGTTCAAAAATACTCCATAATAATCAATTGTGGAGCAGAATTCAAAAATAAAGATCAAAACATGGATACAATCAAAGATAGTAACCATAATCGACATCTTGGACAAAAATAAGAAAATTTCATTTTTATGTGAATAGTGTCGTATTCGTGAATAGTGTCGTATACGTGAATAATAACCCCGACACAAAAAGGTAAAAATTCCACAAGAAAAAACATACTTCGTGAATAGTACTATATCCGTGAATAGTGTCATATATATGAATAGTTCCATATACGTGAATAGTAACCTCGACATGAAAAGGTAAAAATTTCACAAAATTCATACCAACATTTCAGTATAATGATATTGAAGAAATAACATCATTTACGAAGAAAATAACATCCCTTACCTCAAAAGAATAATACTTCTGGCTGAAATATCGAATATAACGCTGAAGAAAACTTTCACTTAACGAAAACTATCAAAGTATCTAAATACTCAAAAAATACGCTCGATATTATAGAGAGAGAAAACTTCAGATTCTAGTGTGATTTTCAATTCTAACTAAGCAACCTATTTATAGGAAAATGCTAGCACGCCAAAGCAGACTAAATTAATAAAATATTATATTATCAAAAAATTACACTCACGCCATAATTAATCAAATTTTAGCACACCGCAGTGGGGCCCACCCATGTTTTTAATTAAAAAATATTTATTTCCAAAACATCAAAAATTTATAATAAATAGCCATTTTATCAGAAAAATTCGATTCTCAAGTGTATTCAATAGGAAATTTAATTATCTACAACTTTGTAGAAGAAAGTTTTTCCAAATTCCAAATAAAAAATGACCAAAATCCACATACGGACGATTTTTAATACCTCCATTCTGACAAAATACTGATAAAACACCCCCATTCTAACAAAATACTGATAAAATACCACAGCATTAATTCCTTCATTTATATCCACATAAAATAAATATTTCCTTATCATATGAATTAATAATTAATTATTCACAAATAATATTACAAAATCACAATAATGACAACCAGGTCGTTCCCAAGAAAGAAGGGGGCTTTCCGATAAAGATTTCTCCTTACTGGCGCGCAATTAGGTGACCAAACCCCTTTCCTAGATAGAACTTCCTTAGACATTGCCAATAATGATATCTAATAATATTAGTCAAATAATATGAATTATTAATCTAATAATGGGAAATATTGTGCAGTGACAATTATTTAAACAATAATAATATAAAATATCAACGTAGCAATTATTGAATCAATAAAATAAAATATTGAACAATAATTACTGTAACAATTATTGAGTAGTGTCTTCTTACGTAAAAATCAATAATCTAAAAATATTGTGCAATACTGTGTGTTATTGTGTAACAACGCGTATTACTTTACTTTACCCACTGGGTATTCCAACAGTTTTTAACGGTAACAACTACGGCGTTATTTATAAAATCTCAAGCTTGTCATTTTTTTCATCTTACCATTTTCCGTTATGGGACCCACAAATGGATGTGCCGTAGGACGAATATTCCCCGATAACAAGAATATTCCACAACCAAACGAATATTCCCCGACAACAATGAATATTTTATAACCACTTGCTTATTTTGCAAAATTTGTACATTTTACCCATAACTAACCACATTAATAAAATCCACCCCTTACTATTTCAAAATAATTTATAGAGGAAATTCAATTTTATTTATAAAAAGTTGGGGTCTTACAACCTCCCCTCCTTATGAAATTTTGTCCTCGAAATTGACGTACATACCCGGTGTGTCGAAGAGGTAAGGATACCTCGCTTTCATTTTCCGATTCTAACTCCCAGGTCATTTCCTCAATAGCATGGTTCCTCCACAAAACTTTAACTTTTGGTATAACCATTGTGCGTAGGACATGCTCCTTCATATCCAAGATCTTGACAGGTTCCTCTTCGTACGTTAAATCTTCGGCTATCTCGTCTGGTTCTAACTCAATAATGTAGTTCGGTTCATCCACATATTTACGTAACATTGATACGTGAAAAATGATATGAACACACGACATACTTAGTGGTAAAGTGAGTCTATAAGCCACAGTTCCTACTCGGTTAAGAATCTCAAATGGAGTAATAAACTGAGGGTTGAGATTTCTTCTCTTCATCGACTCTTACTTTTGGAATAACACATTCTTATACTTTCTTCTTCATATTCATCAGTTCTAGGTATGTGCCTTGAGAGGCCTTAACTTTATAGATTAAAGTCGGTTCTACGCATATATTTGACATCATCACGTGGGTCCTTAGAGTCTTTAACTATATCTCTGTGACGCCCCAAAATTTGGGTATCTTTCAACCAGACAGATGGTGCTCCACGATGCTACAGCTCACACAAACATTCAATCGATAAGCTTCAAAAGAATGAATATGCCTTATATATATTGCAAATCAATATTACCATTCCCCAGGTTCTTTATAAACGTTACATTTTTTCTTGTCATAATATCAAATATTATCATTTCAAACCTATACTATTACATAGGTAATCTACGGGTGGGCCTTAGCCTTTCCTTTATCCTTACTGGATCCTTCGATCCGTTCGGTCTTAGCTGCATTCATATGGTTCAAGCAAGAGTGAGCATGTGACGCCCCCAAAACAGGTATACATCACCCATTCTGAGTCACCAGATATCACACTACAAAAATCAAATACAAACTTCATTTATACAATTGTTGAACTGTCGTGCAAAATACGACAAAACATAGCTGAGAGTTTAAACAAGAATATTGCCTTACAGACAATATCCACTCTCAATGGAGTCCTCATTACAATTACTATCACACTATTTCACAGAATAGTGAGGACTACTAAAACAACCATCTGGACCGTCAATCCATTCCCCGACCAGTCCCAATTATATTCTCATTTCCTGAAGAGAACAGTAAAAGAAAAGGGTGAGCTCAACTAGCCCAGTAAGAAATATTATGACCAAGATAATGCAGAATAAATTATCCTTAGCCTTCAATAGTATAACAACCGATGGAATACAATAGACAACAAGTTTTAGATCAACAACTGCAGCGGAGTAAGCAATCCATTAGAAGAGTCAAGTAGAGCATTATATCTACTATCTTCTATGATTTCAAAAGTTTATCAGCAACTTTATCCCCGTAATACCCATTAACAGTTCTTTATTATACTCTAGATAAAGAGAACTTTCATCACCTGTCTTCACCTGAACCACCATAGATTTTAGTTAAATTCACAATTCATGTTTATAATAATGTGAATCAACAGTTTCTCCTTTCCACAAAGGCTTAATTGAACGTTCACTCAATATCTTTACCCCAAAGGCTAAAGACATTCAAGTGTAATAACAATGATCATACCAATCAGTTGTCTATCTTTGTACTACGGGCCAAAGATATTCAACTATAAACCAATGGTCTTGATCATACCAATCAATTGCATGTCAGTGCACTACGGCCAAAGACATTCAACTGTTAACTAATGGTCATAATCCTGCCAATCACATCATCGAATTATCCATTCACTACGACCAAGGATATTCGTTAGTATCACCAGTGGTCATGATCATGTCGTACACCTGTCCATCTTTGCACTACGGGCCAAAGCTATCAATCAATAGTTCATCTTTGCACTACGACCAAAGATATCAATAACCAGTTCTTTGCACTACGGCCAAAGACATTCAACTGTAAAACCATTAACCAACAGTCCATCTATGCACTACAGGCCAAAGATGAATTTTAACGCAATATAAGCATAAGGATGATGACAATGATATAAGAATTCAATCAAACGAAATTAAGGATAAATATTAAAGACTTTAAATTTATCCAGAGTTTAAAAATATCCAAATTTTCAACATGATACTGCTTTGTGAAGTAAAATTAAAGAATAATATTCATGTATCAAAAATAATTTGGATAGAAAAGAAATATATTTTTTAGGTGAATAGTACCCTATGAATAGTAGTTCGGGAATATTACCTCGTGATTAGTACTTCGGCATGGAAAATGTCCCAAATACCCGAGTGAATAATATTTGAGTAAATAGTAACTGGGTGAATAGTAACTCGTGAATAGTACCCCGATATGAAAAGTGCCCCAAATACCCGAGTGAATATTATTTGAGTGAATAGTAATCGGGTGAATAGTAACCTATGAATAGTAACTCATGAATAGTATTCCGGCATGAAAAGATCAATAATTATCAAGAATACTCAGAATAATATTTCCATGAAAAGATACTGAATGAAACGCAAATATCAAGGATATTCTACTCATTTCATGGAATATAGAAGCAATACTTCAACAAAATGAGTGTAGAACTAGGGATATGAAACATAATAATATTACTTACATACTACAGAGTATGGAAGAAAATATTATTTCATACGAATATTGAACAAAAATAATATCCCTTACGAATACGAAAAATAATATCTCTTCAAAATATGAAATAAATAATACCCCTTACCTCAGAAGAAGACTGGATACTGAAATAGTGAAGTAACAAACTACTCTTCTTCTTTCTCTCTATAGCTTCTCTCTCTATAATTGTTCTTGTGAGTCTTAGTGAATTGGTGAGAATGAAGGAAGAATGAGCTTTTATTTATAGGAAAACATAGTTTCGATAATTGCACGTTTTGGGGCTCAAAATATTACAGTATAATACCTTCATCTTTTCCTTCATTTTTAATTTAGTCCTGCAAGTATTATCAAACTTATACCATCTCCCCTAATAGTACATCATGTCAATCAATATTACAATCATGTGACTCAATAGTTCTATACATGTAAAAAAAATAATTACAGTATAGTACCTTCATCTATGCCTCCATTTTTAATTTAGTCATGCAAGTATTAACAATCTTGCACCACCTCCCCTAATAGTACATGCATTTGAATCAATAGTACACACGTGTGAACAAAAAGTTATAAGTATGTCAATTAAAAGTAATTAATTACTCATTTATCTGATTAATTACCCGATTGGTCAATATAACCTCCAGACATCAATTATTATCGGAATAGATGTCGATTTTCACTAACACTAATAATCCCAACAGAATGAAAATATCAATGTCATATTTAATCAACACGAACTTATTCTTCATTAATATTATAACTCACAATATTTAACAGCCATATCATTCCCAGGAAAGAGGGGGCTTTCATAAAGATTTCTCCCCATTGATGCGCAATTAGGTTACCAAACCCCTTTCCTCGATAGAACTTTCTAGACATCATCAATATTACAATTAATAATATGAATAATTTTGTCGTCTCAATTATTAATTTCATAATATAAAATAATATGCAGAAGATATTGTGACAATAATTGAATCAATAATATGAGAGATATTATGCAGCAATTACTATAGCAATTATTGAGTATAACTGAGTGACTTCTCACATAAGCATCAATAATCAATACCGTGTACTACTATGCAACCACGCTTATTACTGTACTTTTATCACCGATTATTTTATGACAACATGCTTACTTTGAAAAAATTTCAAATATCACCCTTAACTTTAACCTTTTATCAATTTAACCATTTACTAAATAAAATAATAATTATAAGAAAATTTAATACTTTCATTTCATAAAATTTGGGATCTCACAGAGCATAACTAGCTCAGCAAGTATAACAATTCTATTTAACAATATGCTTAAATTATACAATTTATATATCTTCAATAACTTAATAATAGTTATGAAGTACTATCGATAATTCAAAATAAAACTTCTTTTTTCTTTAAAATGTTTTACAGTGACAATATTCAGTAAAACATCAATTCCAGTCCAAGACCTTGAGCATTTCATACTTTCTTTGAAAAGGACATCCCGGTACTAAGTCCGTAAGTCCGACATTACTTATGATCACATCTAGGTGATTAGCATATAGTACTCTATGTTGATCAACACTACATTCATTAAACGTATGTACATTTAAGTTGTGGCAACCTCACGTGCCTGTCGTTTGATGACAAAACATTTTAGTATACTCAGTCTTCATTTGAAAACCACACCAATATAGCTTGGTAAAACATTAACCATACTTAAATAGATTATAAGAAATCCAAACATCTTGAGTTTAGCCAAAAGAATTGGCTTTGACTTCATCATACATCAATTCATGCGTAAGAATGCATGAATCACAAAGTTTGTCTAGACTAAACATAGAAAAGGGTTAGAATACATGCCTTCAACGTCTGCTACTGTTATTACACGTTCACTTTAAGTCTTTAAGGTCTTTACAGTAGATGAACACATCACATAACACATTAGGTCGTGATTAAACATACATGGTTCCTAAAGAATCTTACGCCTCTTCTCAATCTAATTCTGTATTAGATTTGTTACTATTGGTTCTGGCTTGCTGTTTATAGTTTACATTGTCATTTCGTTCATGTTCGATTGATTATCTTTAACTCTTAGGTATCATACTTAAGGTTTAACAATGCCTTACAATGTTATAATTAAGATTTACTTCATTTGTTAATCAACTATCATTCATTCTATACTTGCAACCATTCTTTAATTTGCACTCCTTAAGGTTGGCGCTGCGGTGCGGGTTTCCAGTAGCTGAGGGTCGAACCCGGCGCTGCGGTACCACTCTATACTCTCCAAGTCTCGCCGCGGCGTGAAACTACAGAAGGTCCCGACACTGTATACGACACTGCAGCGTGAAACTACAGAAGGTCCCGACACTGCATTTGGCGTTGCAGCGCCACCATTATGCCTTGGGTTGGTGCCACGGCGCCAGCTCTGTGCACCAGACAGTGAAATTTTTTTCTTTACATAACGAACTTCCTGGACTCCAAATTTGATCATTTTAAGTCCGAATTGGCTCGTTCAAAAGCCATTAGCTGACAAATCACATACTCCACGTGCTCATATAAGAATTTTATATTTTTGACTTCATTTACTCAAAATTCACCTATTGGTTCATTTTTAACGAAAACGATAAACGTTCGTGAACGTTCAACGCTCGTTTCTTCGTTCTAAGTCGGAATTCGACCATTTTCGAGTCCGCAACTCTATAATTCCAAATAAGACTTGTTCCCATTGAAAACCAACATTTTTGAGCTTAACATCAAAATTTGACTTCTAATCCGAGAATTTCACGAATTCGACGATTATCGTCTAATCGTGAGAATTCCGAGATAGCTTCGTTACTTATGATTTATTCATCTTTTTAAATGGATTTTATCCATCATATTGACATCTTAACCTACACATTACATCAACTTATTTTCATGATAAATTATGACTTATTCTTCATGAGCTTATAACTTATCAAAGTATAATTACATATAACTTTGATTCACATGGATTATGATAATTTAAGTCCTTTAACCAACATTCTTACATCTTATTAACATACTAACTTCATTTATGAGAACATGTTACAAGTCTTACAAGTTCTTCCTTATTTCATAGCTTTTGTATGAACAAAGTGCTTATTCTCGGCTTATTAGGACTTAAGTCCTTAGATTCTTCATTCCTATCATTTCTTAACATGCATGTCCATTAATCCACACTTCTCTTATCAACCTACAATGGTAGAGATGGAAGAATAATGACATAGGATCATTACCTTTGATGAACTGGCTTTTCTTCTTCTTTTTTAACAATGGAAGTTTATCTTATTCTTGCTTAATCTCTTTAATAAATAAGTTGAAAGTCTTGGATGAAAATGAACAACTAAATAATGAAATTCAAAGCTTGGTATTTATAGGATTTGCTAAGTTAGAGCATTCTGGAAAAAATCCAAATCCCACATCCTTTGTAACCTCCTTACTATTCATTACTTCAACCTTAAGTTAACTTGCTCTTTACCTTAATTACTTGGCCATCCCAACACTTTCTTGATTATCACTTAATTATCTTGGTCACCAAGATTAATCATACTTCGTGAATAGTACTCCGTAAATAGTACCGTATTCATGAATTGTGTCGTATACGTGAATAGTGTCATATACGTGAATAGTAACCTCGACATGAAAATGTAAAAATTTCACAATAAAATTCATACCAATATTCTGATATAATGATATTGAAGAAATAACATCATTTACGAAAAAAATAACATCCCTTACCTCAAAAGAATAGTACTTCTGGCTAAAATATCATATATAACGCTAAAGAAAACTTGCACTGAATAGCAACTCTCAAAGTATCTAAATACTCACAAAATACACTCGATATTATAGAGAGAGAAAACTTCAGATTCTTGTGTGATTTTCAATTTCAACTAAGTAACCTATTTATAGGAAAATGTCAGAATGCCAAAGCAGACTAAATTAATAAAATAATATTTTATTAAAAAATTTTACACACGCAACAATTGATCAAATTTTAGTACACCACATTGGGGCCCACCAAATTCATAATTTCCACACCAACCAAAAGTGGGCCCACCCATATTTTTAATTAAAAAACATTTATTTCCAAAACTTCAATAATTCATAATAAATAGCCCTTTTATTAGAAAATTTTGAATCTCATGTCTATTCCATAGATAATTTAAATCTCTACAACTTTGTAGAAGAAAGTTTTTCAAAATTCCAAACAAAAAATGACCGAAATCCACATACGGACAATTTTTAATACCTCCATTTTAACAAAATACTGATAAAACACCCCCATTCTGATAAAATATTGATAAAACACCTCAGCATTAATTCCTTCATTTATATCCATATAAAATAAATATTTCCTTATCATATGAATTAATAATTAATTATTTACAAATAATATTACAGAATCACAATAATGACAACCAGGGCGTTCCCATTAAAGAAGGGGCTTTTCGATAAGGATTTCTCCTTTTTGGCGTGCAATTAGGTGACCAAATCCCTTTCCTAGACATAACTTCCTTAGACATCGCCAATAATGATATCTAAAAATATTATTCAAATAATATGAATTATTGATCTGATAATGGGAAATACTGTGCAGTGACAATTATTGAAACAACAATAATATAAAATATCAATGTAGCAATTATTGAATCAATAAAATAAAATATTGAACAGTAATTACTTTAACAATTATTGAGTAATGTATTCTTACGTAAGAATCAATAATCTAAAAATAATGTTCAATACCGTGTGCTACTGTGCAACAACGCGTATTACTTTACTTTACCCACCGGGTATTCTAACAGTTTTTAATGGTAACAACTACGTCGTTATTTATAAAAACTCAAACTTGTCATTTTCTTCATCCGACCATTTTCTGTTATGGGGCCCATAAATGGCTGTGTCGTCGTACGAATATTCATTGACAACAAGAATATTCCACATCCAAATGAATATTCCATGACAACAATGAATATTTTATAACCACTTGCTTATTTTGCGAAATTTGGACATTTTACCCATAACTTACCACATTAATCAAATCCACCCCTTACTATTTCAAAATAATTAATAGGGGAAATTCAATTTTATTTATAAAAATTTGGGGTCTTAAATGCTATGTATATTATTTTCTCGAAGATGTTTCGCATCTCGAAAATAAAAGCAATCAAGCCGAACACATAATAAAATGAAAGTATCAAAGACCTCAATTACTATTGAGCATAAGGGTTTGAAAAACCTCATTTACAAAACGTCACTACTATATCTTGTTAAAATGAACTTTTATGCAAAATTTAAACTCTTTGTATATAAGTGCAAATGAGGTATAGCACCACTTCCAGATAACTACACATTGACCCACACATACACACACACACATATTTAGATAACATCTTAATTGAAAAGTGTCGGTCACCATGGTAACACGAATATCGAGGAGTGCCTAACACCTTCCTTCCACATAATTAAGCCCCCAGACCTTAACGAATCTCGGTTTCATAGACCTGTTAAATCGTGTCATATCACTAGGTCAATGTGCAAAACTTTTATCGGTTGAGTTGGTGCAACCATTTAAAAATACCAATTGGCGACTATTACAGTCCAATCGTCGACATATACATGTCGGACCTTTTCACAACTTGTTTTTTCAAACAAATCTCACCTAACATGAGAACACCAAAAGACAAGAACAGAAGAGGGACAAATAAAAATCCCAACGTCGACAGGTGGCGACTCTGCTGGGGACATCTAGTAAGAGGGCTTAAGTCGCTACTACAAACTTGTCAAAACTATTATATGTATGTGTGTAGATGTTACATTTACATTTGAATGAATGTGTACAAATGCATTTACTTACAGCACTTAGTGGTTTGCACATGTCATCATTTCCATACGGTAAGACACGTTGTGTGTGAATGTATGTTGTGTGGTCCCTCCACTAGGAGGCTATCTCGTCGGTGTTTGATTACTAGACTCGTAGGGAGACTAATTCCAATGAGGCTTAGTAAAGGCACCACCCAAATTTGCTCTAGTTAAAAGACCGGATTAACTTCCCGTTGAGTAAATTGCTATGATCTGGGAACCTTCATGCCAAAAATCCGTGAGAGTAACCTAAGATAGGTCAGCCTCTGATAAATCAAACGCTAAGGGAAGTCTCTTCATACCTTCCCATTTCAAATACTTGTAACTTTAATTTCTTGTAATTTTAATTCCATGTCAATCTCAATGTAATGGAAAATAAAAAGGAATATGTGTACATGCATATTAAAATTGACATGTTATCCTGTCTTATAAATAGCTAACATTCGTTTTGTAGGATAATACTCCTAAAATGGATACATCACATAGCATGTAACATTTATACACTCCCCAAGACTAAACTACATAAGTCTTTTTGTAGGGAGGCAATTGGTCTCATTGCCTGTTCAAAATTCAAAAAGGCACTAAGCCTAATTCCAAACATAGCTACAAGTGCCCAGCCTGATCCTGCTCCTATTTCCCAAGAGGAGTTCAAAGGATTAAGGAATCAGATAATAGAATTGGTTATTTTTCTAAAAGAACAATGTAATAACACTCTGGTCCAGACAATGCCTACTAAATCAGAGTCAGTCACTCAAGGGGACAATCTGGATATTGACAGAAAGATGGAAACCCAGATACCTAAACCTCATTCTAATAAAGGAACCAACAAAACCCCTAAAATCACAAAACTCAGGGATGATCGAGAAACTGGGGATATAAGAAAGAAAGTCCAACAAATGGAGGAAACCATCTGATCAATCAAAGGGACTGGAAACTATGGAAGTGTCACCTATTTAGATCTTTGTATATTCCTAGGGGCTCGATATCCTGACAAATTCAAAATCCCAGAGTTTGAAAATGTACAATGGGAAAGGTGATCCCTATACGTACCTAAAAGTGTACATTAGCGAATTGGGGTCTTATGCTGAAGATGAAAGGCTCAGAATGCAACTTTATCAAAAGAGTCTCACTAGGAGAGGCTAAAGCCTGGTATGCCCGACTTGACAATGCCAAAATCCATAACTGGAAAGAATTGGCCCACGCCTTTCTCAATCAATACAGTTTTCAGTCACAAATGGCACTGAATCGATACCGAGTGACTAAAGTCAAAAAGTAAAGTACTGAATCTTTCTGAGAATATGCCCAAAGGTGGAGACGTCTGGCAGCGCAAGTCATTCCATCAATGACAGAAATTGAAATGGTGATGACTTTCATAAACATTTAAGAGGCGCCTTACTATGAGAGAATCCTAGCAGGCATAGGAAAGCCATTCTCAGAAATGATCAAACACGGTGAAATGGCAGAGATGGGCCTGAAGGCAGGCAAGATTAAAGACTTCACTGCCTTGGAAGCAGTCGTTGAGCATATACAGACTGGTATGTATGCGAGCAATCCCAAGAGGGTACTCGATAAAGGCAATGAAGATGTATCCCTTATTTTGCAGGGGCAAGCTAGGAGACCAACCTACAGTTCCCCCATTTGGATAAAGCAAGACAATTTTCCATTTCAACAACAAGCTACATTCAACCAATGCCAGATAGGAAAAGAAAATTTGAAAGAATGGAAAATCAGGTGTTCACTCCACTGGGCAATTCCCTTAAAAATATATTGGCGATATTAATGGATCACAAGAAAATTACTGAACTGGCTACACCTCTGGAACCAGGGAGAAAAATATATAATCTAAGCCAAAGATGTGCATACAACTCAGGGTCTCCAGGACACGATACACAAGATTGTTGGTCCTTAAAGCATAAAATTCAAAATTTGATCGAAAGTGGCAGTATTGTGGTTTAACAACCTGACCAACAAAATGTCAACACCAACCTTCCGTTACGGCATGATACGGAGGAAGTAAATATGATCGGGTCAAGAAGCGCATAAATGTATCCAAATCATAAGTACATACGAAGGATGAAGGAATACCCCCAAATACACAAAATAAATGTCTTAGAGTGGGAAAAATCAGAGGTGGTTATGACAGTAATGCAAAAATTAGAGACGATCCAGAATCAAGTAAATCTGCTGGCTAAGCTGATATTGCGCCAACATCAGGAAACGAGGAAGTTTTTCACTCAACCATCAGAAAGACAAGAGAAAAAGGAGGTTAACCATAATGCAAGCCCATATCTCTCCATGATGAGCCAGCTAAATGAAGAGTATCAAAGCAGGCTAAAATTATAAGAAAAAGGGGATGATAAAATTACTAAAAGATCTCGCCAGCGGAAAAATTGCTCGGGGGAATGCGAATTCTCAAAGAAGAAAGATTAAACAACCTCCACAAGAGTCTGAAAATTTACCCCTATGAACAAATCAAATGAAGAAATGCTACACTTTCTGATAAGCGAAGGAAGGATTACTGAGTTTCTACCTCCTATAAATCCCAAGATAAAGAGTTATAATTCCACTAAGATGTATCTTAATCATTCTAACTCACATGGACATACGACTGAGGAATTTTGGTCTTTGTGACATAAAATCCAGGATCTCATTAAAAATGGAGAGTTGGAGATAGAATTCCCCATGACCAAAAAAGGCGAAAAGGAAATAAAAAGCTTAAGCTGTCCACTAAAGACAGGCAGTTCAAAGGAGGTGAAGGCTATGAGCACCAATCCTGGCAGAACACAAGATGGACTGATCCTAATACAGGGAATGACAAAGGTGATAAGGGAATCCCCAAGGGAGATTCCCCCGCCAACATCAAACATCCTGTGGTCCAAAGATAGCAACCAAGTTCCTGATTTTATAACCTTGGATGATGCAGAGGAAATTCTAATCCTTTCCAAAGAAGAAAAAGCTAAAAAGAAAGTTCCTTGCAAGAAATGCTACAACAGTTCGAGGGAGATTTCATGGTCGAATCCTTTCAAGCCCAAGAAAAAGGTGAAGGAATAAATGAAGGAAAAGGTTTTGCGGTTATCGGGGAAACCAACCCATCGAAGAATCAGGAGTTCATACCTTTTTTCGATGGGTCCAGTTCAAGCGTCCCTGAGGAATGTATTGAATTAGGAAGCGATCAAGTTATGGATATAAGTGAAGATATTAAGAATCAAGAGGTAACCTCTATCGCAAGCCTTGAAGGCAACATAATTATTGACAACTGGACTATCAAGCCTCAGCTAGCCAAGAAGGTGTAGATCCAGAGGATAGAGTTGTGAGTTCCAAGAGATGTTGGGACAATATCTCTTTCTTCGCAGTATGCCTTTTATTTTCCATCCATACAAATATTGAAAAAAAATAAAATAAAAAGAAAAATAAAAAAAGAAAAAAAAGAAAAAAGAAAATCAAAAATCAAATCATTCAAGTTTCAGCTCATCAAGCCTGAACTACAAAAGACCTGATCTCCCCTCATCAATGGGAGTATGTAGGCAGCCATTTATTGTGCGGGCAAACTACACAAAAAACCCAAAAAACCCCAAACAAACACTTCTCAAGACGTTTATCTTATCAAGCAGGAACTACGCAGACCTGATCTCCCACACACACGGGAGTACATAGGAAACCATTAGTGGTACGGTCTGACCCTCAAAAGAAATATCCAACACCAAAACATTACTCCCAAGACACCATAGAACAACCCTCCAAGTCAGCAACCCATGTCGAGAAGACCCAACAACACTTTAATGTCATTCCATCAATTTGGGCAAAAATCCCAGAAGGAAAGAAAAAACGATAAACTAAGATAACTAGCAGTGAGGACCTTTAAAGAGCCGACACCCTCAATCATAAGTATTCATCAAATCAGAAGAAAACCATCAAAGTCCGATTACGCGAACAAGTCAGGAACAATGATTGAGGGCATCAAAGCCCAGATCCACTACGTGTTCACCATCTGGTACAAAGGTAAAAGCCTCTTGCGATCTCAGCATCTTATTAACCCATCTATCAAAGCAAATATCCCAGACAACAAGCAAGGCTAAAGTAATTTCAAAATTGGCGACAACCCGATATTAGGACCCTTACAACAAGATTGGGGCAATCTTTGAAACAGCGATAACTCAACACTGGGGAATTTATCAATCATCCTAAAGAGAAAAATGCACAAGTCAGCACCATCAGCATGGTACATCATCATCAGAGCTTCCCTCACATCATCTCACTAGCGATTTGGTATGATCATTTGGTCTTTTCCAATTATACTATTCCTAGAATGAATAAACTATATGTGAGGATATTATTCACTCACGACTTGGTCAACAAAGAGAGTTTCTTATATGAATCCCCGATAATAACATGCGAAAGGACTGGGGCATTTTTTGATTCCATGAAAGGGAAGAAGTTTAAGGCGGGATCAAGCCTCTCATTCAAAGAAAGGGGAGAACTTCTGAAAGAAATCATGGTGACATAAGCTTGACCCTATAAAAGAAGGGGAAAATTCTCAATAAAGTCCTTAACTCAAAAGCAGAAGCCCAATGAAAAAAGGTTTAGCGAATAAAATCCTCATCATCAAATGTGCCAACCGGCGTCGAGTCCTCACAAGTCGAGGCCTCTACACCAAAGTTCAAATTTGGGCAGCGAAAGAACGAGCTGCACCCTCCAAGGATGTCAGTGACATTTAGGTCATCAGTTCAGCTAGGTTACGAATCAAACGCTCAAGGAAATTGGGCATAAGCACCCAATAGCGAAAGGAAACTCCAAATCACCTCAAAAAGGGTGATGTAAAATTCTACTCCAGATAATTTAAAATAAAAATCAACCTAGGACAATAGACTCTTAAGGATAAATCTAGATCATCACATCATGCATGATCTGCACATATGCACATGCGCTACATCAATGCACATCTCTATCAAGGTTTAGCATACATCTCAAATAGATTTAAGTATGCGTGCAAGTTAAAGACTTAGATTAGAGAAAAATTTCATCATAGACATCTATTGGTTGTAATAAATCGAGCGTAACATCAGGCAGAGTCTGGTGAAGTAAACCTTTGAATATTACTTCATGGAAGGTATCAGAAGATATGTATTGAAAACCATTGGCATTAATTTAGCGCAACATCAAGATAGTTCAGCGATGAAAGATTTGTATACCACCATTCGAGTGAGAACCAAAATAGTTTAGCGATGTCAGCATATTCAACTACTAGTAGGGTAGGATAAGTACCATTAGGGTAGGAACCATTGTAAACTACCAAGTGTATACATTGGGGAGGTCCGGTGATTTCAGAACGTCATCTCAATTTCTCTTCGACAAAAAGGCATCGACAACACCAACAAAAAGCCAAACCATTGCAGTCAACACCCACATAGGCATTAGTAATAACCGGTAAAGGTAAAGTGATTTGCAATATGCGAAGTGTGATTTGTAATTTATGATATGCGAAATGTGATATGCAAAATGCAATGTGCGATTTGCAAAATGCGATTGGCCATATGCGAAAAGCGAAGTACGAAGTGCGAAGTGCGACATGCGATGTACGATTTACGAACTGTGATTAGCGAAAACATTTTAACATTCATCATAACATTCATTACATTACGATTTGCATCATTAGAAATACCTTATAATATTTAAAGTGTTTAGTAATCTTTATCATGCCCATTCCATTGCATTTCATTATCATGATAAAGAGGGGCATCTGTAACACTCAAAATTTTATTTTCTTGTTACTAACTATGCAGGGGGATAAAAACATCTTTTTCACACTCTAGAGATAACCTTGGAGTACCACAACATCAATTCCAACCCCAAAAATAGTCCCGAGAGATCCAGTTTCCAACCCTAGAGATAACCCTAGGAAATCAGTTTCTAACCCCGGAGATAACACCAGGAAAATCAGTTCTAACCCTAAAGATAACCCCGGGGGATCAAGTTCAAAGCCTAGAGATAACCCCAAAAGTCCAAGACATCCTCAGAGATAACCCTGATGACAGTCATTGTCAACAATAGGCCAACCTCTAGAGATAACCTAGAGAAAAGACTGCTACAATTGTACAAAAACTGAAGATAACCCCAGGAGGGGTAAAATGGTCATTTTTACAACTAAACTTTAACTCAAATCAAATACACTCATTTCAAATCAAATGTCTTCAAAAGAAGTCCCACAAGAATAATATCTTAACTTTCGATCGTAAACTACCCAAAATATCTTAACGGACTGCCTGGCTAGGACTCATAAATGCTATTTTAGTGATGGACCCATCTTCCTGGAATCAAAAATAGGCTAATCCTATGCCATTGCATAGCTCTCAGAAAGAGCTTTCTGGAATGGTATTGCACGCTTCCATCGGACTCCCGAATTAAAAGTTATGAAGGTTCGAGCGAATAACACATTATCTGAGTGCGCATTGTCTGAGTGCACGTACTTCGAGTGTGAGGAAGCCCTATCCAATTTGCTTTGTACACACTATAAACTGAGTGCTTTCTCATTTTAAACACTTGTAAGCTTATACTTTGCTATATTTTACCGGTGGGAGTCGAGTGTTTATCCATTTAAAACTATTAAAGTCTTCTTTGGCAGTCCACTATAAGCCTTCTTACATTTCTTAAAGCCTTTCTCCACTATTGTGCACACACCATTCTTCATGTTGAGAGTAGTGTTGCTTGTGTATGCCCAAACTTCGGTCCGTGACTTTTTATTTCTTTTGTATATATATATATATATATATAGACTAAAATTATCGAGTTATGCCTCGATTGAGCCTGGATTTACATCCAGAGCGTATATTTCTTTTATATATATATATACTTATATATGAACTATTTTCGAACTCTGTTCGATGAGCCTGGATTTACATCCAGGGCAATTATTGCTTATATATATATACTTATATATAAACTATTGTCGAACTCTGTTCGATAAGCCTGGATTTATATCCGGTGCGTTTACTACTTATATATATATATATATATATATATATATATATATTTACATTTCTGTTGGGCCTGGAGTTTACTTCGTGGCCTTTTACTGCTTTATTTACATTTTGTCCCACCTAGAGTTTACTTCATAGCGGTTAATCGTCTTTACTGCTTTATTTACATTTAGTCCCGCATGGAGTCTACTTTGTGGTGGTTGATTGTCTTTACTGCTTTATTTACTTTTCTAATCCTCCATGGAGTTGCTTCGTGGTGGTCGATTGTCTCTCTATATATATTTATAGCTTTTATATATTTACATTTCCAATCCCCTATGAAGTTCGCTTCGTGGTGGTTGATCATCTGTATATATATATATATATATATATATATATATATATATATATATATATATATATACACTTATATATATATATAATCACATGTGTTTCATACAAACTCATGATATCATGTGAGCCTTGGAATCATGTGATCACAGATTCAGTTTCCTGAATCTAGATTCGTTTCCCGTGATAGACATTTTTGGCTGTAATCAGTTTGTACATTATTTATAGTATTCGAATTTCCTTAGATTGCTCTCATGCCCACAAGGAGTTCGGTCACTGCTATGTATCTTATTTTCTTGAAGATGTTTCACATCTCGAAAATAATAAAAGCAATCAAGCCAAAGACTTAATAAAATGGAAGTATCAAAAGCCTCAATTGCTATTGAGCACAAGGGTTTGAAAAACCTATTTTACTAAACATCACTGCCATATCTCGTTAAAATTAAACTTTTATACAGAAGGCAAACCTTTTTTATATAGGTGCAAATGAGGCATAACACTATTCCAGATAACTACACATAGACCCACACACACACATTCAGATAAAAGTTTAAAATGAATAGTGGCGGTAACCGGGCTATCACGGATGTCGGGAGGTACCTAACACCTTCCGTCTGCATAATCAAGCCCCCGGACCTTAACGAATCTCAGTTTCGCAGACTAGTTAAACAGTATCGTATCACTAGATCTATGTGAAAACCTTTTCTCGGTTGAGTTGCTGCAACAATTTAAAAATACCAACTGGCAACTCTTACAGTCCAATCATCGACATGTACATGTTGGACCTTTCTCACAACTTATTTTTTCAAAAAAATCTCACCTAACATGAGAGCACCAAAAGACAAGAACAAAAGAGTGACAAATAAAAATCCCGACATCGACATACATCATTCTCTACTTGACTCTTCTAATGGATTATTGTTTCCTCTGCAGTTATTGATTGTAAACTTGTTGTCTATTGTATTCTATTAGATTTTTCCCTATTGAGAACTAACGATAATTTTTTTTACATTATCTTAGTCATAATATTCTTTACTGGGCTAGTTGAGCTTACCCTTTTCCTTTTGGTTCCATTGTTCTTCTCAGGAGGCGAGGATATAGCTGGGACTAGTAGGGAAGTGGAGTAATGGATCAAGATGGTTTTTATAGCATTCCTCACTATTTTGTAAAATAGTGTAACAATAATCGTAATGATGACTTTATTTGAGTTTGGATATTGTCTACGAGATAATATTGTTTTGAAACTCAACTATTGTGTTATTGTATTTTGCACGACAGTTGTATAAAGGAAGTTTGAATTTAAATTATGTACCATGTATTTGGTGACTCAGAATGGGTTGTATGGACCTATTCTGGGGGCGTCACACATATAGTCGTTACGGTGTGCTACGTTTGTGCACAACGTAGTGGTACGATATATTGATGACTGTTGGTCGATTTCACAATCAATGAATACGTGCAAGTATACACGGTCAACAAGTAATAAAGTGATAAGACAAGTATCGTTCCCACGAGGAATTATTTAATAAAAATTACCAAGTACTAACTCTTAACCAAATCAATTTTATTTAAAAAATCTCAAATCGTGATTTTTTCTAATTAAGAAAACTAAATTAACTAATTAAACCGAATTGCTTTATAAATGAATTCAAATAAATAAAGATTAAGACTTCAATATCCCCAATTATGAACTATAAATCAATTATCCAATTATCTCAATTATTATGCCTACTGAATTGTTAATAGGAATTCTCAAATGCCAAAAGTCCTTTTCCAAGTGATCAAATGACTTCTATTTAATCCAGATTAATCTTGCTATATTCCTATGCAAAACAATTGAATTAAACTCCTTCAACTCCAATTCCTTATGTATTACATGCGGTGAAAGATATTTCCATTCAATTCACGAACCTAATTATTCGCCACGAAAATAACTAAGTCACATGTTATCATGCCCGATTCTAACCCTAGATGTAAGACCCGAATTTTATAAATAAAAAGTATTCAATTTTTTTAATTACTATTCATGAGTTACTATTCATGAGTTACTATTCACGAAGTTACTATTCACGAAGTTACTATTCATGAGTTACTATTCACGAAGTTACTATTCATGAGTTACTATTCACGAGTCACTATTCACGAGTACTATTCATGAAGCATGATAAATTTTTTCGTAAGAAGGCATTACTCAATAATTGTTACGAAGAATTATTGCTCAATATTTTATTTTATTGATTCAATAATTGCTACGTTGATATTTTATATTATTGTTGTTTCAATAATTGCAACAGTATTTTCCATTATCGGAGCAATAATTCATATTATCTGAATAATATTATTGGATAACATTATTGGCAATGCCTAGAAAGTTCTGTCTAAGGAGAGGTTTGGTCACCTAATTGCGTGCTAGTAAGGAGAAATTCTTATTGGAAAGCCCCTCTTTCACGAACGCTCCACAGTTGTCAATATTGTGATTATGTAATATTATTTGTGAATAATTAATTATTGATTTTTATGATGAGGAAAATATTTATTTTATGTGGATATAGATGGAGAAAATTTTTAAAGTGACAATTGTTGAAAATTAATATTTTATCTTTTTTTTGATAAAATAATTCATTTAAATATATTATTTTAATAATATATTAATGATGATATTTTTACGATGAATGTGGGATATATGAGTATATGTGGAGGAGAAGTATTTTTGTTACCAAAATATTTAAAACATGTTTTATGTGTCGGTGGACCCCATTTCTTGACTGAAATTTGATTATAGCCTGTAAAATCGTCCGTTTGTGGATTTCGGTCAATTTCTGTTTGGAATTTGGAAAAACTTTCTTCTGCAAAGTTGTAGAGAATTGAATTTCCTATAAAAACTCGTGAGATTTGAATTTTCTGATAAAAGGGCTATTTATTATGAATTATTGAAGTTCTGAAGTTCCGAAATAATTGATTTTTGGAAGTTTTATTTATTTTTATTAATAAAAACGTTTTTTATATTTTGTGGCCTCATTAAACATGTGCAAAATCAGCTGATTTCAAATGTCTAGAGGTGGGCTTGAAATTTGATAATAATATTATTATTATATTCAATTTTCTGCTTTGGTGTTCTAAACAATTTCCTATAAATAGGGTGCTTAGGTTAGAATTGAAAAACACACCAGAAACTGAAGTTTTCTCTCTCTATATTATCGAGCGTATTCTTGTGAGTATTTTGAGTATACTTTGAGTATTGCTATACGGTGCAAGTTCGTTTAGTGTTATATTCGACATTCCAGTACTGCTCTTTTGAGGTAAGGGATAGTAAGGGATTTTAAGGGTTATTATGTTTTTTTGTTTAGAAATTTTTCTGAACCTTCAAAAATTCTGGAAAAATTTGAAATGATATTTTGATGAGTTTTGTAGAGTGTGTCCAAAAATGGCGATTTTTGGATGTATAGATTAGGAGTTATGGATTTTATGAGAAAAGACTATTTTAAAAGTAACTATTTATAACTCCTTGTGATTAACTCCAAAATTGATGAAATTTTTATTGGGAGTACATCTATATAATATCAGTATACCGTAAATTTCAGAATTTTTGGATAAAAGTATAATTTATGATAAATGTTTAAATATTCGGTGGTTTTGGCCATATGAAAAATAGTAAATGAATTTTTAAAATTTAGAGAAAATATAAGTTCAATATGGGACTATGTTATGCTAAATCCCAGAAAAGAAATATTTTGGAACTGATTTGGTATTTTTCATGAAAATATTCTAGTTATGAGTAAATGAATTAAATATGTTATGTGAAGTAAGAAAATTGGAAAATATGATTTTATGGCTTGAGAATCATATATATGAGGTATATGCATTTTTGATGAGGGTTTTGGTTATTGGTGATGAAATCTTATGAGTTTGGCATTTTATGATGATTAAATGCATTAATTAGTAAAGTGTAAACAATTTAATTAAATTGTTTATAAGTTTAAGAAATGATTAAAATATTATTATAACATTAATAATATTAGATTATGAGATTTCTAAGTGATTTATAACATTTGGATTAAGGTGTTATAAATATGGATATGAATTTTATTATGAAACTTTATCTTTTCGTGTCGAGATTACTTACGCACGATACGGGACTATGTATTTAATCATTTGAAGTACTATTCACGACAAATTGGTTTCTTCTCTGACCAAATTATCGTTGATTTATGAATCTTACTCTTGAAATTAAAACCATGTTTTGATTATATTATTTTTATATAACATTCTTATAACCCTAATGATGATATTTCTCTTTGACTTGAGTGTAAAGATGGGTAGATTATTGGTATGATCGTGACCATAGGTTCTCTTTGGCCAAGAGTGCAAAGTTGAATTGTTGACCGGTATAATCATGACCATTGAATTTACAATTGAATATTTTTAGCTTAAGTGCAAAGGTGAATTGATCAACATGGTTATAATTATTGTTATATAACTTCACGAAATGATTATGTATTTCTTTGATATATGAATATCTTTGGCTCGTAGTGCAAAGATGACTTGTTGATGAATATCTTAGCTTTTGTGAGCAAAAGATGAATTATTGATGAATATCTTTTGCTCGTAATGCAAAGATGACCAGTTGTTGAATATCTTTATCCTGTAGTGCAAAGATGAATTATTGATGAATATCTTTGGCTTGTAATGCAAAGATGACCTGTTGTTGAATATCTTTAGCCTGTAGTGTAAAGATGAATCTGTTGATGAATATCTTTGGCCCGTAGTGCAAAGATGAATTTATTAGTATGATTATGAATGAGAACGTGATTTGGTATAACCATGATCTTTGATGTTTCAGGTAAAGACAGGTGATGAAATTATCTTCGTCTGGATGAGAAGAGGAATTTAGAACTACAATTATGATTATGAGTTATACATGTGATTATGGACAGGAATTGTTGATTGATGTTACGAGTGGATAAAACATTGTTGGTGGACTTTTAACATGGAGAAGATAATAGATTTTATGGTCTATTCGACTCTTCTAATGGATTGCTCATTCATTGCAACTATGGTTGAAAAATTTTATCATCTATCATATGTTCTAAATCTCTGATTTATTAATGATGAAGACTATTGATAATTTATTTATCTTTAGTCATAATATTCTTTACTGAGCTAGTTGTGCTCACCCTTTTGTTTCACAATTCCTTTCGTAATAAAAGTGTAGTCATTTGGGGTCGGCGGGGGATAGCGAGGGAATAGAGTGGTGGTCTATAGATGTTGAGGGTGAGGTGAATTTAACTTTGGAAGGGTGTTTTGTCACTATCATACAAGATGTCTAATGACATACAACCTCGTGTCATCATAAGACATGGTTGTGCTCATCCACTTGCTGAGTATATTTACAAGCACTACCTATATAATCTTGGTGTTTGTTTGGAGTATAATACCCAATTAGAGACAGTGGAGATAATGATATGTCAAGAGAAGACTCACCATTGGGAAGAATATGATAGTAATCTTCTCGTTTTTCTTTGGGGTTTATTGGGTCAACCAAGGATAATTCTGTGGCCATATGATATCTACCATAACCTAAAAGCATGGCCTCCCATGTACGAAGGTTTCCTTGAGCACTTCCCAAATATTCTAATTTCTAAAATAGCTTTTTGACTATACCTTTATGTAAGGTGTCATTGTGACGTGCTATCTAAAGTTGGTGTCCAGAGTTACAGTTGGTATATATTTAATTGTATTCAAACTCACAAAGATATGTGTTGTTTGTATTTTGCACGACAATTGTTGTAATAAAGTTGTAGTTATTTTACGTACTATGTATTTGGCGACTTCGAGAATGGGTTGGATGGAATGGACCTATTTTGGGGTCGTTACATTTTGTATCGAGCTTAGGGATATGATCTCTGGCGGAGATCGGGATTAGAACTAGGAGGGAGAGATGAGTAAATCCTTCGCTAGTGTGTCCTACCTAAGCTTATTTGTTGGTCACCATAATATCGGGATATTATGTGATATGTTAATTTGTTAAATTAACCCTTGTTTTTGAAGTCGTATTCTAGAATGATATCCAAAATACGGGAGATGAGCAATGGAGAAATCATGATGATGGGGAGATAGAATCAAATGAAAACAAGGTATTCTCAACTCTTTGAAATACCAGGTACGTAAATTTCGGGGACGAAATTTCATAAGGAGGGGAGATTGTAAGACCCCGAATTTTATGAAATAAAAGTATTCAATTTTTTTTTATTACTATTCATGAGTTACTATTCACGAGTTACTATTCACGAGTTACTATTCATGAGTTACTATTCACGAGTTACTATTCATGAGTTACTATTCACGAGTCACTATTCACGAGTACTATTCATGAAGCATGATAAATTTTTTTCGTAAGAAGGCATTACTCAATAATTGTTACGAAGAATTACTGCTCAATATTTTATTTTATTGATTCAATAATTGCTACGTTGATATTTTATATTATTGTTGTTTCAATAATTGTCACGCACGGTATTTTCCATTATCGAGACAATAATTCATATTATCTAATAATATTATTGGATAACATTATTGGCAATGCCTAGAAAGTTCTCTAAGGAGAGGTTTGGTCACCTAATCAAGCTTGCTTAGTAAGAGAAATTCTTATTGAAAGCCCCTCTTTCCAGGAGGCGCCTGGTTGTCAATATTGTGATTATGTAATATTATTTGTGAATAATTAATTATTGATTTTTATGATGAGGAAAATATTTATTTTATGTGGATATAGATGGAGAAAATTTTTAAAGTGACAATTGTTGAAAATTAATATTTTATCTTTTTTTTTTATAAAATAATTCATTTAAATATATTATTTTAATAATATATTAATGATGATATTTTTACGATGAATGTGGGATATATGAGTATATGTGGAGGAGAAGTATTTTTGTTACCAAAAATATTTAAAACATGTTTTATGTGTCGGTGGACCCCATTTCTTGACTGAAATTTGATTATAGCCTGTAAAATCGTCCGTTTGTGGATTTCGGTCAATTTCTGTTTGGAATTTGGAAAAACTTTCTTCTGCAAAGTTGTAGAGAATTGAATTTCCTATAAAAATACGTGAGATTTGAATTTTCTGATAAAAGGGCTATTTATTATGAATTATTGAAGTTCAAGTTCAAATAATTGATTTTGGAAGTTTTATTTATTTTTATTAATAAAAACGTTTTTATATATTTTGTGGCCTCATTAAACATGTGCAAAATCAGCTGATTTCAAATGTCTAGAGGTGGGCTTGAAATTTGATAATAATATTATTATTATATTCAATTTTCTCGCTTTGGTGTTCTAAACAATTTCCTATAAATAGGTGCTTAGGTTAGAATTGAAAAACACACCGTAAATCAAGTTTTCTCTCTATATTATCGAGCGTATTCTTGTGAGTATTTTGAGTATACTTTGAGTATTGCTATACGGTGCAAGTTCGCTTCAAGTGTTATATTCGACATTCCAAGATCTTTTTTTTTTTGGTAAGGGATAGTAAGGATTTTAAGGGTTATTATGTTTTTTTTGTTTCGAAATTTTCTGAACCTTCAAAATTCTGGAAAAATTTGAAATGATATTTTGATGAGTTTTGTAGAGTGTGTCCAAAATGGCGATTTTTGGATGTATAGATTAGGAGTTATGGATTTTATGAGAAAAGACTATTTTAAAAGTAACTATTTATAACTCCTTGTGATTAACTCCAAAATTGATGAAATTTTTATTGGGAGTACATCTATATAATATCAGTATACCGTGTAAATTTCAAATTTTTGGATAAAAGTATAATTTATGATAAATGTTTAAATATTCGGTGGTTTTGGCCATATGAAAAATAGTAAATGAATTTTTAAAATTTAGAGAAAATATAAGTTCAATATGGGACTATGTTATGCTAAATCCCAGAAAAGAAATATTTTTGGAACTGATTTGGTATTTTTCATGAAAATATTCTAGTTATGAGTAAATGAATTAAATATGTTATGTGAAGTAAGAAAATTGGAAAATATGATTTTATGGCTTGAGAATCATATATGAGGTATATCTGATTTTTGATGAGGGTTTTGGTTATTGGTGATGAAATCTTATGAGTTTGGCATTTTATGATGATTAAATGCATTAATTAGTAAAGTGTAAACAATTTAATTAAATTGTTTATAAGTTTAAGAAATGATTAAAATATTATTATAACATTAATAATATTAGATTATGAGATTTCTAAGTGATTTATAACATTTGGATTAAGGTGTTATAAATATGGATATGAATTTTATTATGAAACTTTATCTTTTTCGTCGAGAGGTTACTATGCATATACTTTTGGGACTATGTATTTAATCACGGTACTATTCACGATAAATTGGTTTCTTCTCCCACCAAATTATCGTTGATTTATGAATCTTACTCTTGAAATTAAAACCATGTTTTGATTATATTATTTTTATATAACATTCTTATAACCCTAATGATGATATTTCTCTTTGACTTGAGTGTAAAGATGGGTAGATTATTGGTATGATCGTGACCATAGGTTCTCTTTGGCCAGTAGTGCAAAAGTTGAATTGTTGACCGTATAATCATGACCATTGAATTTACAATTGAATATTTTTAGCTTAAGTGCAAAGGTGAATTGATCAACATGGTTATAATTATTGTTATATAACTTCTAAATGATTATGTATTTCTTTGATATATGAATATCTTTGGCTCGTAGTGCAAAGATGACTTGTTGATGAATATCTTAGCTTTGTAGTGCAAAGATGAATTATTGATGAATATCTTTTGCTCAGTAATGCAAAGATGACCAGTTGTTGAATATCTTTGCTTTTGTAGTGCAAAGATGAATTATTGATGAATATCTTTGGCTTGTAATGCAAAGATGACTGTTGTTGAATATCTTTAGCTTTGTAGTGTAAAGATGAATCGTTGATGAATATCTTTGGCCGTGGTGCAAAGATGAATTTATTAGTATGATTATGAATGCAGAACTGTGATTTGGTATAACCATGATCTTTGATGTTTCGTAAAGACAGTGATGAAATTATCTTCGTCCTGGATGAGAAGAGGAATTTAGAACTACAATTATGATTATGAGTTATACATGTGATTATGGACAGGAATTGTTGATTGATGTTACAGGGATAAAACATTGTTGGTGGACTTTTAACATGGAGAAGATAATAGATTTTATGGTCTATTTGACTCTTCTAATGGATTGCTCATTCCATTATGAACTATGGTTGAAAAATTTTATCATCTATCATATGTTCTAAATCTCTGATTTATTAATGATGAAGACTATTGATAATTTATTTATCTTTAGTCATAATATTCTTTACTGAGCTAGTTGTGCTCACCCTTTTGTTTCACAATTCCTTTCAGGTAATAAAAGTGTAGCTGGGTCGAGCGGGGGGGATAGCGAGGGAATAGAGTGGTGGTCTATAGATGTTGAGGGTGAGGTGAATTTAACTTTGGAAGGGTGTTTTGTCACTATCATACAAGATGTCTAATGACATACAACCTCGTGTCATCATAAGACATGGTTGTGCTCATCCACTTCTTTTAGTATATTTACAAGCACTACCTATATAATCTTGGTGTTTGTTTGGAGTATAATACCCAATTAGAGACAGTGGAGATAATGATATGTCAAGAGAAGACTCACCATTGGGAAGAATATGATAGTAATCTTCTCGTTTTTCTTTGGGGTTTATTGGGTCAACCAAGGATAATTCTGTGGCCATATGATATCTACCATAACCTAAAAGCATGGCCTCCCATGTACGAAGGTTTCCTTGAGCACTTCCCAAATATTCTAATTTCTAAAACAGTTTTTGACTATACCTTTATGTAAGGTGTCATTGTGACGTGCTATCTAAAGTTGGTGTCCAGAGTTACAGTTGGTATATATTTAATTGTATTCAAACTCACAGCATATGTGTTGTTGTATTTTGCACGACAATTGTTGTAATAAAGTTGTAGTTATTTTCTGTACCATGTATTTGGCGACTCAGAATGGGTTGGATGGAATGGACCTATTTTGGGGTCGTTACACTAGATCTCCTCTTTCAATTCCTTCTAGAGTAACAAGGTAATTATGGATCAAATAATTAGTCAACGAGCATAAGGCAAGATAAACAATTCACTTTGACACAAATAATTGCAATAAATTGAATAACTAATTTATAGACATAAAAGATTCAATTGGTAGTCTTAATAAAAGAGTTAGTTCATAATTAATGAATTAAAACCAAGAATCCACAACTGAATAGACATTAAAAGATAAAATTAAGATTAGAGAAGAGAATAAATATGTTGTCAGCAAATCTCCATCTTCCTCAAGCTCCTGCTCTTTTTCTTCAATGGTCTCCAAGTTGCTTCAATCTCCAAAACTAATAAGAACTAGGGTTTATGTTTCTAATCTAATGGAGTGTATCTCTAATCTAATCTATGTATTCTCTCTTATTTATACCTTATATCATGTATTTATAGGTTACAAGTCCAATTTTTAGCTTAAGAACAAACTCAATCTAATTTGAAGTCAAAAAGGTGTCAAAATTCACCCCAAAACGCGTCCAAGCCTCACCAAACCCTTCCCAAAGACCCCAAATACTGGGTATGGTGGTGTCGAACATCTGCTCCTAGCACCCCTAAGACCGCAAATAGCCTTGGTTTGGGCCCCAAATATTGTCCCCATTTTTGGAAATTTTATGCTCCAATGTCCTTTGGAAAAATGGCCATAACTTCTCCGCCTGAACTCCGATTTTAATGATTCAAGATGTTCCGGAAAGAGGAGACGTAGATCTACAACTTTCATTCTTTAAGTTTTTCAAAATAAGGTCCGAAGAAATATTCAAATTATCTCAGAAGTGACTACTGTGTAAATGGCAAGCCGAAAACGCGAATCTAGCCACCCCAAACGTCGATCCAAGTAACTTTTGTCCCAAATCCTATAAAACAATGTAAAAAATGCATGAATATACACAAACACTTAAAAACACCCAAAAGATTAAGCTCAAATGCATTCAATTCATGGGTATAAAACTCACTCATCAAATACCCCCAAACTTAAACTTTTGCTTGTCCTCAAATAAAAACACAAAAGAACTAAAAATAAACAACCGAACTCAACTACATGAATGCATATGTATGATCTACTTCCTAATATACCTACGAACCCAGTAATAAATCAGTATGATATATAGCAACATGTCTCAAAGATACTATTGGTTCTCAAACAATATATCCAATCAAGGCAAAATCCATAACTCTAACCAATTAGTCAATCCAAACCAGTCATCACCCATGTTGTGTGTGTGTGTGCTTGTTAACCATTCTAACCAACCACAGTTCAAGATAATCACATAACAAACTTCTTAGAAGGAAAATTTCAGTTCCAATTCAATTACTTTTGTGAACATGACAACTCCGGTTAAAACTAAGCAATTACCAAGTCTTAGGGTAAATAAAAGATTTATTTATACTATTATTCAACCACGAGGGCATTTTTGCTTTTTCTCGTGTTTTATACATTTTTTTATTTTATTTTCTCATGGTTGTGCAATGTCTTATTCCCTTAGGCTTTTCAATGCTACCTTAACGAGCTTTCGACCAACGACTCCCAAACCATTAAGACCTTAGGGCGCTAGGTGTAAAGACAATCCCCTCGGGCTTACTTACTCAATTAGCAAAGGCCAAAAAACTAGACAAGCATGCCACGGTGTTTATTCTCTCTTTTTTTTTCTGGATTTTCTATTTTTTTCATCATTTCTTTCTTCTTTTTTTTCATTTTCATTTTGTATATATATATACCTCATAGATTCCCCCAAACTCAAGCTTTTACGTCATTTCAACCTTTGCCGCCAGTTTACTAATTTCCTTAAATTTTAACCAAGATTTTCCCTCAGAAACAAATTATGCAACCCTTGAACCAAGTTGATTAAAACAGTTAAACTTTAAGTGCTAACCGGTTACATAAGTTTAAGACAGGCTCATATTATCATCATGATTAAAATTAGAACTCATCATCAATTATCAACACTATTCAAGTTAACATGCAAAACCAATCTTATCATAGTCAGAGCTAAGACCACACCAACCTATCACACAGATTCATGCAAAAAAAATATGCAATTATATAACATGAACACATACTAATGCAACACATATATGAATATGTAAATAACTACCATGTATTATATGCAACCTAAAAAAAACACAATGTTAACACATAAAAAAAATGATCTACCATGCAGATAACTAACTATATGAAATACAACACTAAAATGCCCCTAAACTTAAACTAGACATTGTCCTCAATGGCTGAAATATAAAAAAATAAAGTAGATGACTTCCCTAAAAATATAGCAATCTTCCTCCTTGTCCACTAAGTTTGGAGAATAGGCTAAGCACATAGAACAAATTGGCACCACACTTAAATTTGACTTGAATAACCTGTTAACCATGATAGACGCAATTTTATTAAATCCTAAATAAATGAAAATTCAAAACTACTAATATAAAACCTAATAAAAACTAAAAATAAAAATTAAACTTGGGTTGCCTCCCAATAAGCGCTTGTTTTATAGTCTAAGCCTGACTTCTTCAATTCTCTATCCAATTCCCCTTCGATAATTGAGGAATCCTCCATCCATTAGTAGAAATGTCTCTTTTGGGAGGTTCCCATTCGTAATGACCCTTGAATGAAAGTCACCTAGCATGATCTTTGTATATATGTTCCCATTAAGAACATCAAAAAATTAGGTGTTTCCTCCATTATGTCGATGATCAGATTAGGGCATTGAAGCTTAATAAACATAATGGAATCTTCCTCTATCTTCTCCTTTTCATCCCACCATGACTCCACAACCCATTTCAGCTCTTATGTCACAAAGAGCTTTGTCGACGATTTATGACGATCGCCAATTGGGCATGGTTTTGCAAACCGCCTTGGATCCTTAAACTTTGGTGGAGAAGGTACATGGGACACTATCAAAATTGGCTCATCTTCGTTAGTACTAAAAGTTAGATCTTAGCCGATCTCCTTTTCTTGGTCCCCAAGTCTTTCCTCTCTTTCAACAACTATATCATTTGGCACATCCGGTTGCAGATTTGGTTCGGGCTCACCATCAGTCTCGGAATTCATGTCATAGAGCCAAGTGTATTGAGGACAAATGTTCAAGGCATTGGTTAGTTGTTCTGTTTAGTTCATAAAATTTTGACTCAATATCTCTTGATTAATCCTCCTCTCCTCACATGAAGTTATGTACTTGGACAAAACTTTCCCCAAATTTGAATGTTCTTCCTATTGAAGTGGAGGTGGACACGAGAAATCCGGTGGGTACGTTGGACTTGGAGCATAAAATTGATCTTGATGAGTATGGTTCCATGAAACACCTTGGATTTTCACATTCATATCTACTTGACTCAATGACTTATCTTGTTCACCGATCCTTTTGTCAGTAGCTAAAATGAATTTTTCCAAAGCTTCTTCCAAACTTGTTTTTCTTTATAGCTGTTATTGAGTCTGATTTTGAAATCTGGATGTGTATTTCTATCTAGGTGCTTGAGCTTGATTGTTACTCCATGAAAAACCTGGGTGATACCCCCAATCCTGCTGATAGTTGTTGGGATAGACATAATTGTTGGGGTAATCAGCACCATACTGTACCGGCTCGAAACTGATGATGCATTGAATACTCATATGATTTCCAGCACAATAATCACAAGTAACCGCCACACTTTGACGACGTTGTGCTTCAAAAGCGTCTAACCTCCTCGAAAGTGTCTCAATCTGTGCTGACAATGCCGAAAGTGTCACGAGTCTGTCAATCTTTACTCCCCTTGACTGAGTCATTTTTGCCATCCTTTGACTCTGTTGGGCTGCGATAACCTCCAACGTCTTCGAATTTGCCTCAATTTGTATTGGCTCTACAGAAAATGTATTAAGTCCACCAATCCATATTTCCCTTGGTTGAGTCATGTTCGTGTATGGCCATTGATACGCAAAGTCATCCATGGTACTTAAAAAGAGAGAAATATAGGAAGAGAGTTAAAAATAAAAATAAAAATATTTAAATTTTGACTAATTTGATTGAAATTAATAGTGGTAAAAAAATATTAAACTAATTACCCGGCAACGGCGCCAAAAACTTGTTGGTCGATTTCGTAATCAATGAATACGTGCAAGTATACACGGTCAACAAGTAATAAAGTGATAAGAAAAGTATCATTCCCACAAGGAATTATTTAATAAAAATTACCAAGTACTAACTCTTAACCAAATCAATTTTATTTAAACAATCTCAAATCGTGATTTTTTCTAATTAAGAAAACTAAATTAACTAAGTAAACCGAATTTCTTTATAAATGAATTCAAATAAATAAAGATTAAGACTTCAATATCCCCAATTATGAACTATAAATCAATTATCCAATTATCTCAATTATTATGCCTACTGAATTGTTAATAGGAATTCTCAAATGCCAAAAGTCCTTTTCCAAGTGATCAAATGACTTCTATTTAATCCAGATTAATCTTGCTATATTCCTATGCAAAACAATTGAATTAAACTTCTTCAATTCAAATTCCTTATGTATTACATGCGGTGAACAGATATTTCCATTCAATTCACGAACCTAATTATTTGCCATGCAAATAACTAAGTCTTATGTTATCATGCCCAGTTCTAACCCTAGATCTCCTCTTTCAATTTCTTCTAGAGTAACAATGTAATTACTGATCAAATAATTAGTCAATGAGCATAAGGCAAGATAAACAATTCACTTTGACACAAATAATTAGAATAAATTGAATAACTAATTTATAGACATAAAAGATTCAATTGGTAGTCGTAATAAAAGAGTTAGTTCATAATTAATGAATTAAAACCAAGAATCCACAACTGAATAGACATTAAAAGATAAAAGTAAGATTAGAGAAGAGAATAAATCTGTTGTCAGCAAATCTCCATCTTCCTCAAGCTCCTGCTCTTTTTCTTCAATGGTCTCTAAGTTGCTTCAATCTCCAAAATTAATAAGAACTAGGGTTTATATTCTAATCTAATGGAGTGTATCTCTAATCTAATCTATGTATTCTCTCTTATTTTATGCCTTACATCATGTATTTATAGGTTACAAGTCCAATTTTTAGCTTAAGAACAAACTCAATCCAATTTGGAGTCAAAAAGGTGTCAAAATTACCTCCCAACGCGCGCCAAGCCTCACCAAACTCTTCCACAAATACCAAATATTGGGCACTAGTGTCTCAAATCATTAGGCACTACGGCGCTGAACACTGATCCCTAGTGCCCCAGTGCTGCAAATAGCCTTGGTTTGGGCGCCCCGGCGCTGGCCCCATTTTTGGAAATTTTTTACTACGACATCTTTTGGAAAAATGGCCATAACTTCTTCGTCTGAACTCCGATTTTGATGATTCAAGATGTTCCGGAAAGAGGAGACGTATATCTACAACTTTCATTCTTTACGTTTTTGAAATAATGTCCGAAGCAATACTCAAATTGTCTCTAAAGTGACTGCTATGTAAATAGCAAGCCAAAAATGTGAATCTAGCCACCCCAAACGTCGATCCAAGTAACTTTTGTCCGAAATCCTACAAAACAACGTAAAACATGCATGAATATACATAAACACTTAAAAACATCTAAAAGATTAAGCTCAAACGCATTCAATTCATGGGTATAAAACTCACTCATCAATTACCTATAGTACTTGTAGAGGGTGTTTACAGTCTTTGTGAGTGATAAACATTTTGTGGAAAGGATTTACAGTGTGAAGGATTTTGTTGAAGCACTAGTAAAGCTAGAGAAGAGTTCACGGTCTTGTGACCCCTCAACATAATTTGGGATCTAAGTTATTCGTACTACTTTCCAATTATTGAATGATTGTGGAAGATTCTTATTCTTTTGAAGGGTGAATGGGGTAAGGAGGATATTCCTTATAAAGAAGAAAGTGGTAGAATGAGACATGTAGTAATGAATGAATTGAGCAAGCTATAAAATTTCTAAGAAAGAAAAATTCTGAAAGAGAAAAGATGAAGCTATTTAATAGAATAGGTAATCTTCAGAATGAGACCGAGTATAGAGTTTTCGGTGATTCTGAGAAACGAATCCTTATAAGGGGGAGAGGATGTGATAGCCTGAATTTTCAAAAATAATTAAAAAAGAATTTAATAAACAAAATTCTTATTATAGAATGTGTTGGGTTTAAATATGAATATATATAGGTGTTATATATTTTGAATTTTTTGTTATGGGTGGAAAGAAACCCATAAATGAGATTTTATAGTTGGTTAAACTATTAAGGAAAAATAGAGTTTTAAAATTTAAAGTTTGATCTTTAAAATATTAAAAAAAAGTAGTAATCGATGATGTGAAATCAAAGAAGAGATTGATTTTAGATGAGTTAACATTTATGAAGTATGTGCAAAGTATTTAGAAAGGTAGGTTCTATTTTTGCTAAGCAAGAAATTATTTATGTCTGAACTTGAGGTGGCGTGGCAAGTGCCATTTCGAAAGCTATATGACCAAGTAATCTACTACTTGGTCTACGTAAGGTTCTAAGTAAGTTTTTGAAATTTGAATTTTAAGACATGTATGTGTCATAATTGGTGATTAAGTTATCTGAGATAGCAAAACATGATTTGAATAAGAGTTAATTAATTAACCTGAAATAAATATTTGTTAATTAAGTGATATTATGGAATATTATATTATAAAGCCTTGCGTGGTAGTGGCGTGATAGTAAATGAAAAGAGTTAATTCACTTACATAAGACTTTATGAATTAATATGTGTTTTACATAAGAGGATGAAAGGAATATGTTAATTTGATATTTTAAATATATTACATAGTTTTGTAATATATAAAAGGGATAATATTTGAAAGACAAGTGATTAATAAAAAAAGGGAACCAACATAATTATAAATAAATATTGGTTAGAGATTATACATTAAGTTAATATTTAAGTTATGGCTAACTCAAAATGTGTTGGGACAATTTATGGATGAAAATGAATTGAAGAATTATGGTATAATAATTTTGTATATACTAATTATTCTAAGGAAATGGTTATCTTAAATAAAGGTGTTATGAGTATAAAATTCATAAATCCTAGTATAGTAGTTCTACATATTATAAGTGTGCAATTATTTAAAGTAAGCTAAAATAATTTAGCATTAAGGTAAAGGGTGTCACACTAATTTTATATTAAATAAATATTAAAAAAAACGTGGAATTTGGGGAAAGTTAAAAGTGGCCTATACCCCTAATATTTTATTGTTGAGATTATGAGCTTGAGTTATATAACTCTAGTAAGTGGGATAAATGAGCCTTGTGTAACATGGGTATTAAAGTTAAACTAGACTAAAGGTTTAACTAGAATTATTAAAAGAGAATTAATGGAAAGAGAATAAATGATTGATATTGATCATTGTGATATTTATGTGTGATAGGAAATAATGGGTTGAAAGTACCCAACTGAATTATATTTAGCCCAAATAAAAAATTATTTGGACTAACCCAATGTACCTGGGATATAAGATTTTATTAGTGTATATTTAAAATATAATTATACATCCTATATGTGGGTATGTACATAAATGTGTATATGTTCCCATAACTTAATTTAATGTGGTAATGTTAAGTTATTATAATTGATTCAATAAGCCCAAAAGGAATTAACTTTAGTAGAATGAGGACCATTTTACTAATAAGTAATGAAGTAATGTAGTGTGTCCCAATATCGGCATCTCTCTAATTATATTAGCCATGTACTATGTGATGCCCCCAAATCTGGGTTATCTGACCCCCGAATTTGGTGCTCACGATCCATCATATAAATAACATCTAAATACCCATACATATATGAATAACATCATACATCTCATTAATTAATATAATTAATACATTATCCCTAGGTTTTCTAACCTTAACATGACAAATTTACCCTTAGATATACAAAAAAGGTTATACATAACAACATAAAATAATGTTCATATAACTACTCCAGCAATACGCCTTTTGTGACGCCCCCAAAATAGGTATACATCACCCATTCCGAGTCGTCAATAACATGGTACAGAAACAACTACAACTTTATTAATACAACCCATAAACTGTGAGTTTAAATACAAATATTGTCATCTAGACAATATACATACCCAACTAAGTCCTCATTACAATTATTGATACAATACTTTACAAAAATGGTGAGGACTACTAAAATAACTTCCTAGAACCTTCATTCCAGTACTCGACTAAGTACTCGCTACATTCTCGCCTCCCGAGAAGAAAAAAATGGAACAAAAAGGAAAATGGTGAGCTCAACTAGCCCAGTAAAGAATATTATGACTAAGATAATATAGAACAAATTATCGTTAGTCTTCAACAGGGAAAAAATCTGATAAAATATAATTGACAACAAGTTTCAGATCAATATTCGCAGCGAAAATAATAATTCATAAAAGAGTTACGTAGAGAATGAAATCTACTATTATCTATTAATTTAAAAGTCCATCGTCAATATTTTATCCCTGTAACATCAATCAATATTCATCTTGAATCAAATTTTCATCTTTGCACTACAGGCCAAAGATATTCATCAATCGATCATGTTCATCTCAACACCTGTTCATCTTTGCACTACGGGCCAAAGATATTCATTATACAATCATTTATCTTTGCACTACAGGCCAAAGATATTCAATAATATCATCATTTAGGACTGATGATGATGAAAAATATTTTAAAGGAAACGAATGCAGTGAAACAAAAGAATAAATATCAAGGATTCAGTATTTCAAATTATTTCATGTCCAAAATACCTCATAAATAATCATAGTGTGAAGTAAAATTCAAGAATGATCAAAACATGGATTCAATCAAAGATAGTATCCATACCGGATATTTTGACGAAAAGGAAAAAATTTCATTTTTTAATATTAATAGTGTCGATTCGTGAATAATGTCGATATCGTGAATAAAGGTCGATACGTGAATAGTAACCCCGACACAAAAAGTTTTAAATTTGATTAAAAGTTCAGATCAATACTTCGGCATAATGATATTGAAAGAAATAATATCATATATTAAAAAAAATAACATCTCTTACCTCGAAAAGACGGTACTCCTGACTAGAATACTAGATATAGTGCTGAAGGGAACTTGCACCATATAGCAACACTCAAGGTATCAAAATACTCACAAGAATACGCTCAATATATCGAGAGAGAAATAGAGAGAAAACTTCAGTTTCTGATGTGATTTTCAATTCTAACCTAAGCACCCTATTTATAGGAAAATGCTTAGAACACCAAAGTAGAAAATTTAATATAATATTAATATATTTATCAAATTTTCCTTAGCCCACCTCTAGACATCTGATTTCAGCACTTTGCACATGTTAATGATGTCCACAAAATACAAAAAACATTTTTTATCAAAAAAATAAATAAAACTTCCAAAAATCAATTATTTCGGAACTTCAAAACTTCAATAATTCATAATAAATAGCCCTTTTATCAGAAAAATTCAAACCACATGTCCTTTCCATAGGAAATTTTATTCTCTACAACTTTGTAGAAGAAAGGTTTTCCAAATTCCAAACAGAAATTGACCGAAATCCACAAACGAACAATTTTATAGGCTATAATCAAATTTCGGTCAAGAATTGGGGTCTACCGACACACAAAACATGTGTTAATCATTTAATGCAACAAAAATACTCTTCCTCCTCATATACTCATATATCCCATATTCATTGTAAAATATCACCATTTTTATATTATTAAAATAATATATTTAAATGAATTATTTTATCGTAAAAGATAAAATATTAATTTTCAACAATTGTCACATTAAAATTTTCTCCATCTATATCCACATAAAATAAATATTTTCCTCATCATATAAATCAATAATTAATTATTCAAAATAATATTACGTAATTACAATCTCGACAACCGGTGCCGCTCGAGGAAAGAGGGGATTTCCAATAAGGATTTCTCATCGCCAAGCCTTGATTAGATGACCAAACCTCTCCTTAGGCGTAACTTTCTAGACATTGCCAATAATGTTATCTAATAATATTATTCAAATAATATGAATTATTGATCTGATAATGAAAATATTGTGCAGTGACAATTATTAAAACAACAATAATATCAACGTAGCAATTATTGAATTAATAAAATATAATATTGAACAGTAATTACTGTAACAATAATTTAGTAATGCCTTCTTACGTAAGAATCAATAATTGGTGCAATACCGTGTGCTACTATGTTTAAACCACCGGGTATTCTAACAGTATTAACGATAATAACTACGCCGTTATTTATAAACAACTTATTCTTGTCGTTTTCTTCCTCCAATCGCTTTCCTTTATGGGGCCCACACAAGGCTGCACTGTCGTACGATATTCCCCGACAGTAAGAATATTCCACGACCAAATGAATATTTCCCAACAATAATGAATATTTTATAACCACTTGCATGTTTGAAATAATTGCGTATTTTACACATAACTTACCACATTAATCAAATCAACCCTTACTATTTTAAGATAATAAATAGAGGAAATTTAATTTCATTAAATAATAAGTTGGGGTCTTACACCTTTGCCTTTGTTTTTCTTTGCCCCTCCGACTACTTCGTTCTTAACTAAAATATTATATTTAAGAAACGGTGAGCAACGAGTTTGCTCCACAAGTTATGACATAAAATAAAGTATAGGAATCAAGAATATTAGACTATCGATTCGATAGAATGTCACTAATGTTCAAAGGACTTTGATTTAGCTGAACAAATCGTTAATCAATAACAAGACTTTCTCGCATTTCATGCTAAACAATAATTTCATGGTGAAAGAGTAAAATGCTTTTGAAGTTTCTATAATATTCAATTGAATAACAAGAATCAATTCTACGCAATAACAAAGTGGAATATTTTCTAGATTTTATGCTGAGCGATCCCACCGGATCTTGAACTTCTTGAGTAACTATGAAAGGTTTAACTTTGAATTACCCAGGTGTATCAGATAACCATAAAGATTAAATCATACCCCTCCGCAAGTACACAAAGTGATCGACTTTGTTGTCCCGAATATTATGCATAATATTAACACGCGCGAAACAGCCGTATATCCGACCACAAGGTTCCCTTTTATATAAAAAGGTTTTTCTTCTCAGTCTTACAACAAGAATTCGCATCACAACTATATAGTTTGGATTTAAGGAAATACTATGATTTCAACATCTAATCTCTGTCTCGATCTAGCCAAAATAATTGACATTGACCTTTCAATAATATTAGAGTTCTCTATCTCAATCTAGCCAAAATAATTGGCATTGATCTTTTAATAATAATTGAGTTCTCTATCTCGAACCTATAAAGTTTCAACAAATATTCATTTAGCCAAAATAATTAGCTAAGACATAGCTTAACACTATTCAATAATAGACAAAAATCAACTGTGCTATTTGTAATCAATAATAACTCATACGGATGTGAATAACCAACAATAGTTATTCCCCAGTCACGATTTCAAAAATCAACAATTTAATTTGAATTAATAAACTTGCACTAACTGTGAATAATCAATAATAATTCTCAGAGGAGGAATAATTAACAATAAGTATCCACTATTATGTTTGAAAAGTAATAACTCTAAATTGAGTTAAGGAAACTTGCCTTCGTCGTTGATTACTGCTACATAATATATTCTAGCTGTATTTGAAAGACCTATAATCAATAATATCGGTCTCACAATTAGCATAACAATTCACAACACGTAACACTGTCATTTACAATCACTATATCTCTTAGACACATAATCACGTAATCACATCAGTGTTTATAACCTATACAAACACTTATAAAGTCTAACTAATTCGGTCTAGTTGGACTTTGGTCTTAATTCGGTGTCCTAGTCACCCTTATCCGACAATTAACAAGTTTATTGTTAATTAAACTTTGTTTCAAAGCTTCAATATTATTTTAGATAAATCAAATATCATTCATAATATTTTTTGAAAGCTTTTAATAATTTTCAAACAATTATTATATTTTATAATATTTTTTCAAACACTAGAATTATTTTTAAATAATTTAAATACTTAATAATCCCATCATCATTAATATTTAATTGATATTAAAATATTAATGAAATACTTATCAAAATATTAAAGTTATTTATAATAACTCAAAATATTTTTAAATCAACAATATTCCCTCAAATGATTTTTAAAATATTTAAAATTATTTTTAAACAATTACCATTAATATTTAAATATTAATGTGTTTCTCATCAAAATATTAAAAGTCATTAATTACAACTTAAAATATTTTTAAATTACTTATCTCATTTGTAAATCAATAAAACCATTTTTTAATCATTTATTTAATATAATAATTAAATAAATCTAATATCATTAATATTAAATTATCAATGTAATTTACCACAAATATTAAAAGTCACACTTTATAACTTAAAATATTTTGAAACACTTTATTCTAATTTAAAATGATTTTATAATATTAAAATCAATTTTAACTAATTTATTTAATAATCATTAATATTCAAATAAATATAAATATTAATTAAAAATATGTCAAATTATCAAAAGTTAATTTTCATAACTTAAAATAATTTTTAAAATTTATTTTGTAATTTTTAGAAATTAGTTTTTATTTTTAATTATTTTTAGAAATTAATATAATTAATTTAATTAAAACAGTCAGTAAAGCCTTTAGCGACACTAACTGTCGTTGTTGGTGTTCTTGAGCCTTAAGAACACTGACAAACAGCCTTAAGGTGCAAATGTTTGACCGCCTTCAATTCTCAGTCCAGTCCAAAGTGTTTCTGGGCTAGCTAAGACATTAATCATGTAGTATTGATGTAATACTACATGTATCAACAACAAACTGGGTCATATCACATCACATATGCAAGATCTAATGGCTCTAACTATCTGTAATAAGCTTTTTAGGTTTTCTATGTCACAAAAACCCAGATAATTTCGAGTAGTCACTTTGTGGCTCAATTAATCATAGGTTCTGGACAATGGTTTGGTGTTTAAATGATCCAAACATGTAGTCCTCATGTCAAAGAACAACATCACTACACTAAGTTAGCAAAACTACATCACAATCACAAGATCTGGCTTGGTCAAACGTTGTCAGAAACTGTGTTCTTGAGTTTTCTGGAATTCTCAGAAAACACAATTCGTGCTCAGACAGCCTACTTTGACCATCCACTACTTTAAATCTGTTTATTGTTTAAGGGATATAAAGCCATGAATCTATAGACCATATACAGGAGTAAAACTTGGATACAACAACACAATCAAATCACATAACATCTGACAGATCTAAGCTTTTGAAAATCTTGTTAGACCGTTCTGGGTAATTTATGGGTTACCCAGAAACACTTGGTCATGGTCGGTCAACACACTTTGACCATCAATAACTTGTAATCTGGACATGGTATGGCCATGATTCCAGTTCCATATTATAGTCCGTATAACATACTACAAGTCTAATACATCTAACGAGCCAAATCATAAACATGTATGAATCTATGGCCTCTAACATTTGTTGTTATACCACAATTTAGGGTTCTTGACAATTTTTCAAAACTTGATTTTTAACCACTTTGTTGCTATTGATCTATGATATAACATTATAGATCACCAAATAACATCTTATAACATGTATTTAAACACATAAGCATAATTTCTATCTAAGCATACAAGATTGAATAGGGTTAAGGTTTTATACCTCCCTTGCCCAATCTTTGATCTTGGCTTTTCTCCACTGATTTTGATGTGTTAGGGACTCTACTAGGGACTGAATCACTTCTCTATTTCGTGGGTTTGGTGAGAGAAAAGTTGGTTAAGTGTTTGGTTCTCAAATAAGATATGTTTTTGAACTTTCTCTCTCTTTAATCACTTATATTTTATACAATGTATCTAAGTTATGCAAGGTGGCATGTTATATCTGATCTTGAAAAGATTTTGAGCACATGGTGTTATCCACAAGTGATGAGTCATGTAATCTAGAAAAATCTCTTAACTTAAAAGTTAAGTAAAGGGCAATTTGGTCATTTCACCGCCTCCTGTGCAGCTACTGTGTCTTAAACCATGATATTGAATGTCCGAGTCGTTGGTCTTCTGGCTGAGTAGGTCCTCTAATCGTCAGGGTTTCGTTACCGGGTCCCTTGTTGATACTTCCCTTATCCACATTCTTCTTCGGACAATTTCATACCAGATGATATGTTGATCCACACGCAAAACAACCCTGTATCTTCTTCGCACTGGGGCAATTAGGAGACATGTGTCCCTCTTGACCACAGTTATAACAGACTCCTTTTCTTTGCAGACAAACTCCCGGATGATTCTTCCCATAAATCGCACACGGCTCACCTCCTTTTCTATTCTCTTCTGACTTATTACCTGATTGGGTATTCGCACTCCACTTCTTCTTGTTAGGATTACTCCCACCACTACTACTTCCTTCATTCATTTTCTTCTTCTTCTCCCAATGATAACAAAATACAGCTTCACTTCCCCCTTCAGCAATAATTGCTTTCTCCAACAAAGCCATAAATGTATTGATCTGCAACACGTCTACTTTATTGAATATCCCTGGCTTCAACCCATTCTCAAACCTCCGCACTTTTCATGCCTCCGTATCCACCTGATGAGGTGGAAATCTTGCTAACTCGTTGAACTTGGCGGCATATTCAGAAACTGACATGTTCTCTTTCTTCAGTTCTAGAAACATGACTTCCATCCTGGCTTGCATACTTTATGAAAAATAATTCTCAACATAAGACCCCAACTTTTTATAAATAAAATAAAATTTCCTCTATTTATTATCTTGAAATAATAAGGTAATAATTTGATATAATACTTTGGTTATGGGTGAAATGTGTAAATTTTAAAAAATAAGCAAGTGGTTATAAAATAATCATTGTTGTCGGGGAATATTAGTTTGGTCGGGGAATATTCTTTTTATCAGGAATATCCGTATGACGACACAGTCATTTATAGGCCCCATAACGGAATAACTGTCGGATGAAGAAAACGACGAATTTGAGTTTCTTTAAATAACGGCGTAATTGTTACCGTTAACACTGTTGGATTACCTGGTGGTTAAAATACGATGTCTGGCGTGGTTGCACGCGATAGCACACCGATATTACACGATATTTTTAAATTATTGATTCTTACGTAAGAAGGCACTACTCAATAATTGTTATAGTAATTCTTGCTCAATATTTTATTTTATTGATTCAATAATTGTTGCATTGATATTTTATATTATTGTTGTTTCAATAATTGTCATTGCATAATATTTCCCATTATCAGATCAATAATTCATATTATTTGAATAATATTATTAGATAACATTATTGGCAATGTCTAGAAAGTTTTGTCAATGAGAGGTTTGGTCACCTAATTGCTCGCCAGTAAAGAGAAATCTTTATCGGAAAGCCCCCTCTTTCCTGGGAACGGCCTGGTTGTCATTATTGTGATTCTGTAATATTATTTGTGAATAAGTAATTATTAATTTTTATAATAAGGAAACAATTATTTTATGTGGATATAAATGAAGGAATTCTGCAGGAATTAATTGTTGAAAGTTGGCAATTATTTTTCTCCGATAAAATATTCATTCATATACATTATTATAATATATTATAATTGTTTAATAATAATATTATTATAATATATAAGCATGTGGTTAATTAGAAACAGAAGTAATCAAAATGCTTATGAATACTTGTTTTCAAAAAAGTAGTTTGTAACATTATTTGGTGGATTTGGTTGGTGGAATTGGTGGGTGGATATTGTACATTGCCTGAAAAACTTGTTCCAAATGGTGGGCCTGACCAATTGTGAATTGATATGTTAGGCATTGAAAAATGAGGAGCTTGCCTTTACTTTCCCTTGTTTTTCAAAAACCGGTGCAGGTATTCTTTGGTTCAACCATGTGCTAGTAACATAATTCTTCCATGGGACCATTTGATTAATTGGTGGAGAAACTTTCATGCAAATCATTTTTCAAAGGGTGGCCCCACCCATATGAAAAATATGAAATGTTAGGCACAATGTTAGGCAGAGGAGAAAAAGAAGAAAATGTTGGGCGCACGTTATCTGTTTCTTTTCTCCTTCCGTTGCTATAAATAGGGGGTAACCCCTCCTTCCTAAATCACACCTTCAAAATTAGGATATTCTTATTCTAAAGTATTGTGAGTATTTTTCTTGAGTATAAGAATATTTTGAGTATAGTTTTTCTGCAAGATTTTCTCAGAATAATATTCGATATTCCAGTCAAATCCAGTTTCTACTGAGGTAAAGGATATTATTTTATTGCAATACTCGTGAGAAATATTATTTTCTTTCATACTCCATATTATGTAAGCGATATTATTTCATCTCGTATTCTTGAATTTGAACTTACTATCATAAGTATTGCTTCTATAATTCCTGAAATGATTAGAAATTTCGCTTCATCTAATATCATTTCATAGGAATATTGGTCTGAACTTTTAATCAAATTTGGAACTTTTCATGACTAATTACATTCTCGCTTCACTTGCATTCTTTGCTCACATTATTGTTCACGGGTGCATTCTTCACGATTCTTGTTCATCGCTCACGGCACTTTTCACAAAAGAAAAAAAATTTTCTTTCTTTCAAGTTATCTATTTGTGACCCTTATTCTTGAAATTGAATCCATGTTTTGATCTTCATTATTGAATTTTACATTATGATTATGGAGTATTTTTAAACTTGAATTATCTAAAGTACGAATCTCTAATCTTTGTCCTTTTGTCTCACTAGATTCGTTTCTCTAAAATGTTTTTCATCATCGTCAGTCTTTAATGGTGATACTTGATGAATATCTTTGGCCCGTAGTGCAAAGATGAATGATTACTTGATGAATATCTTTGGCTCGTAGTGCAAAAGATGAATGTGTGTTGAGATGAACATGACCAACCGGGTGATATAAATGAATATCTTTGGCCTGTAGTGCAAAGATGAATATTTGATGCAAGATGTATATTGATTGATGTTACAAGGATAAAATATTAATGATAGACTTTTAAATTCATAGATGGTAGTAAATTTCATTCCCTACTTAACTCTTCTAATGAATTGTTATTTCCACTGCGAATATTGATCTAAAACTGGTTGTCCAATATATTTTATCGATTTGTTGAAGGCTAACGATAAATTGTTGTTCTTTATCTTAGTCATAATATTCTTTATCGGGCTAGTTGAGCTCACCCTTTTCCTTTTTGTTCCATTTTTCTTCTCGAGAGGCGAGAATATAGCGAGAACGATCGTAGATAAAGAGTGATGGTCCTGATGTTTCATTTAGCAGTCCTCTCATATTTTTGTAAAATAGTGTATCAATAAATGTAATGAGGACTTATTTGAGTGTGGATATTGTCTAGAAGACAATATTTGTATTTAAACTCACAGTATTTGTGGTGTCGTCTTTTGCACGACAATTGTAATAATGATGTTGTAGTTGTTTCTGTACCATGTATTTGGCGACTCGGGATGGGTGATGTATACCTATTTTGGGGGCATCACAGTTGGTATCAAAGCTTAGGGATATGGTCTCTGGCGGAGATCGGGGAATAGAACTAGGAGGGGAGAGACGAGTAAATCCTTCGCTAGTGTGTCCTACCTAAGCTTAACTTGTTGGTCGGTCATAATATAGAGATATTATGTGATATGTTAATTTGTTTAATTAACCCTTGTTTCATGGCAGTTTTTAAGAATGGCAGTTGAGAACGTTAACAATGGAGTCTATGAGACTGTGGAACAACCATCAATCACCAACCAAGAGAACGTGCAACATGAAGGCAATATTCCTCCTGTAAACAACACTACCGAGCAAACGATGAATGATGGAATGTTTAGAAGCTTTTTGTAGTTCATGCAAAATCAGACGAGGGAGACTCGTGTACAAACTATGGGTGGAAATAATAGCAACGCATGGTTTGTCACAACCAAGCAGTTCAAGGAATTAGGACCACCAGATTTTTGGGAACCAGATCCGATTAAGGTGGAAACATGGGTCAAGCAAATTACCAAGATATTCGATGTCTTGGGATGCACGGAAGAATAGAAGGTTCCATTCGCCACCTTTATGTTCCGTGGTGAGGCGATTCTTGGTGGGAATCGTGAAGCGTACTCTAACCACCACACTTCAACATGTCTTGGGAAAGATTTCAGAAACTGTTTAATGACAAGTACTTTTCTGAAAGTATTCGTCATATGAAGAAGGTAGAGTTTATTAGACTGGAACAAAATAACATGACGATGTCCCAGTACGAGGCGAAGTTCGCGGAGTTATCCAGGTTTGCACCTTATTTGGTAGAGAATGAGGAACGTATGACACAGATGTTTCTGAGAGGTCTAAAACTCGAGATTCGTCAATACCTTATCTCTCACAAATTTTCTCTGTATTCAGATGTTGTTAATAGGGCTCAATTATTAGAGCGACATAATGAGTATGTTCAACCAAGGGACCACAACTGTGGTCATCTGGGGTGATAATAGTAGTCATCGAGCGATGATAACCAAATGAGGAGGAAAAATACGGACAAAAGTGGTAACCACTCGGTGGTCATCGTGGCCATGATAATAGGAGAGGTGAGTCAAGTGGAAATTTCAAAAAGAGGAGATTCAACAATGACGGAAAGACATCAAGACCAGCACCCAACACCAGCACCAACAACAAATTCTAGGGGAGGAGAACGACCGCCAGTTAGATGCTATAAATGCGGAGAGGAGGGACACATAAGTCCAAATTGTTCACAGCCTTCCAAGGTGTGTTTCAATTGTGGAAAAGACGGTCATATAGCCCCCATTTTGTCCTCAGAGCGAAGTCAAGTCCAATTGGGACGGCGGCACCAAAGGCGAATACGGACAAAACAAAGTCGATGGTTCAAGGAGGCGTTTGTCGTGATTGGCCAAAACGCGAAGAAACCCGAATGAGGTGATCACGGGTAAGCTAATCTTGAACTCTTGCAAGTTTATACCTTACTAGATATCGGTGGTTCTACCCATTCTTTTATCTATCCCGCTTGTACTCAACGTTTAAACTTGACTCTAGAGAAATTGACTTTAACTTATCTCGTTGAAACTCATTGGGTTAAACCTTCGTTACATCTACAGTTTATAAATCTTGCTTGATCCAAGTTGGCACAATCACATTACCTGTTGATCTTATCTCTTTAAAGATGCTTGCATTTGATGTGATTTTAGGGATTGATTGGTTAACCACTCATCATGCCAAAATTGATTATTTTTGTAAGGTTGTTAGTTTTCATATTCCTAACCAACCCGTTATACTGAATTCAAACAACTAAACCACTAAAATCGATCACCATCATTATATATATCAAGCCATAAAGCTATTCGTTTATTGAAAAACGGATGCCAAGCTTTCTTAGCCCATATTATGGACTTGAACAAAAATATGTCAGATTTGAATAATATTCCTGTTGTTAATGAATTTCCTGACGTATTTCCTGAACAACTTCGTGGTCTACCCCCAGAACGTGAAGTTAAATTCTTTATTGATCTTGAACCGGGTACAAAGCTTATTTCTAAAACCCCATATTGAATGGCTCCTATTGAACTTCAGGAGTTAAAAGTCCAACTACAGGAATTGTTAGACATCGATTTCATTCGTCCTAGTACATCTCCTTGGGGTGCTCCAATTTTATTTGTAAAGAAGAAAGACGGGAGTATGCGACTTTGTATTGACTACCGGGAATTGAACCATGTCACCATCAAGAATAGGTATCCCCTACTTCATATTGATGACATGTTCGACAGTTGCAAGGAGCACAATTCATTTCAAAGATGGATCTTCGTTATGGGTATCATCAGCTGAAGATTAAAACTGAGGATATTTCGAAGACTGCCTTAAGAACTCGGTATGGGCATTATGAATTCTTAGTCATGTCATTTGGATTGACTAATGCTCCTGCTGCTTTCATGGATATGATGAACCGTGTATTCAAGGAATATTTGGATCAGTTCGTTGTTGTCTTTATTGATGACATCGTCATCTATTCCAAAAGCCGTGAAGATCATGAACACCATTTGAAGCTGGTACTTCAAAGACTTCGTGACAACAAGCTATATGCCAAGCTGAAAAAATGCGAGTTCTGGCTTAAGGAAGTAGCATTCCTTGGGCACGTGGTGTCAAAACATGAAGTATTTGTTGACCCGGTAAAGATTGAAGCAATACAAAGTTGGGAGCAACCGAAGTCGGTGACCAAAGTGCGTAGCTTTTTGGGCTTAACTGGTTATTATTGGAGATTCATGGAAGGATTTTCTCGAATCGCTACTCCGTTAACTCAGCTAACTCGGAAAGATATAAAATTCATATGGAGTGAGGAATGCGAGAAGAGTTTTCAAGAGCTCAAGAGGAGACTCATTTCGGCAACTTTTCTAACAATACCATCTGGTTCGGATGGATTTGTTATCTACAGCGATGCTTCAGGCAAAGGGTTAGGATGTGTTCTCATGCAACATGGGAAAGTCATAGCCTATGCCTCACGACAACTCAAAGAATATGAGAGGAATTATCCTACTCATGATCTGGAGTTAGCAGCAGTCATTTTTTCATTGAAAATCTGGAGACACTACCTATATGGGGAGAAAGTGGAGATTTATACGGATCATAAAAGCCTCAAATATTTTTTCACCCAAAAAGAACTCAACATTCGGCAACTATGTTGGCTCTAGCTGTTAAAAGATTACGACCATAGCTTTCAATATCATCCTGGAAAGGCAAACGTTGTAGCTGACGCATTGAGTAGAAGATCATATGCGGGTACGAGTGCAATGTTGTTAACACAAAGTCCCATTTTGTATGACTTGCAAAGGATGGAGATAAAGTTAAAGGCTCCAAGTACCCATGTGATGATATCAAACATACGAGTATAACCGACTTTAATCGATAAAGTTAAAGCTCCTCAAAACACATACCAATAGATGATACGTATGAAGAAGAAAGTGAAAGAAGGTGCTATTCCGGAAGGAAGAATTGATGAAGAGGGAATACTTCGAGTCAACTCCAGATTTTGCGTTCCTAACGACTCTGACTTGAAGCATGGAATCATGATGGAGGTACAAAACACACCATTTGTAATCCATCCTAGGAGTACCAAAATGTATCATGATCTTCGACATACATTTTGGTGGAGCAATATGAAGAGAGAGATCGCAGAGTTTATCTCGAGGTGATTAACTTGTCAACGTGTAAAGGTAGAGCATCAAGTGCCAAAAGGTACATTCCAACCACTTGAGATTCTGGAATGGAAGTGGGAACACATTATTATGGATTTCGTTACGGGTCTTCCCAAAGTTTCTCAAGGCATAGATGCGATTTGGGTTATTGTTGATAGATTAACCAAGTCTGCTAATTTATTTCCTATACAGGAGACTTATTCCCTTGAACGTTTTGCTTGTATGTACGTTAATGAGATTATGAGATTGCATAGCATGGTAGTATCCATAGTTTCAGATCGTGACCCAAGATTCACTTCACGATTTTGGGTTAGCTTGCAGAAAGCTATGGGCACAGATTTATGATTCAGTTCGGGATACCATCCTCAAACGGACGGGCAATTGGAAAGGACAATTCAAACCCTTAAAGATCTATTAAGACTCTGTGTCCTAGATTTCAAAGGAAGTTGGGATAAGTACTTGCCATTGGTGAAATTCTCCTACAACAACAGTTATCAAGCAAGTATAGGCATGGCTCCATTCGAGGTGTTGTCTGGATGAAAATGTTGTTCTCTAGTATATTGGGACGAGGTGGGTGAAGCAACATTGTTGGGACCAGAATTAGTACGCATGACTACGGAAAAGATTCAAATGATCCAGCAACGTATAAAGACCTCACAGGATCGACGAAAGAGTTATGCTGATCTTCATCGAAAGGACGTGGAATTTAATATTGGAGATCATGTACTGTTACGTATTGCTCCATGGAAGGGAGTTACATGATTCAGGAAGAGAGGAAAGCTCAATCCACGATTTGTTGGTCCATTTGAGATTTTTGACCGAATAGGAAATGTGGCCTATAGAATCGCATTACCTCCAAGCATGTCTCATGTTCATAATGTTTTTCATATATCTATGCTTCATAAATATGTGAAAGACCCGAACCACATTATTGCGTTAGAACCAGACAAGATAGCCGAAGATTTAACGTACGAGGAGGTACCTGTCGAGATATTGGATAAGAAAGAGCATGTCCTACGAACGAAGGTTATACCACAAGTCAAGGTTTTGTGGAGGAACCGTGCTATTGAGGAAATGAGCTGGGAGTTGGAATCAAAAATGAAAGCGAGGTACCCTCACCTTTTCGATATTCCAGGTACGTACATCAATTTTGAGGACGAAATTTCATAAGGAGGAGAGGTTGTAAGACCCCAACTTTTTATAAATAAAATTAAATTTCGTCTATTTATTATCTTGAAATAGTAAGGTGATAATTTGATATAATACTTTGGTTATGGGTGAAATGTGTAGATTTTACAAAATAAGTAAGTGGTTATAAAATAATCATTATTTTCGGGGAATATTCGTTTGGTCGGGGAATATTCTTTTTGTTGGGAATATCCGTCGTACGATGGCGCAGTCATTTGTGGGCCCCATAACGGAATAACTGTCGGATGAAGAAAATGACGAATTTGAGTTTTTATAAATAACTGGCGTAATTGTTACAATTAACACTTTGTTGGATTACACGGTGGTTAAAATACGATGTCTGGCGTGGTTGCACAAGAGAGCACACAATATTACACATATTTTGAATTATTGATTCTTACGTGAAGAAGCACTACTCAATAATTGTTATAGTAATTCTTGCTTCAATATTTTATTTTATTGATTCAATAATTACTTTGCGTTGATATTTTATATTATTATTGTTTCAATAATTGTCATTTCATAGTATTTCCCATTATCGGATCAATAATTCATATTATTTGAATAATATTATTAGATAACATTATTGGTAATGTCTAGAAAGTTACATCGAGGAGAGGTTTGGTCACCTAATTGCGCCATGATGAGGAGAAATCCTTATCGAAAAGCCCCATCTTTCTTAGGGAACTACCGTTTGCCATTATTATGATTCTCAGTAATATTATTTGTGAATAAGTAATTATTGATTTTTATAATAAGGAAATAATTATTTTATGTGGATATAAATGAAGGAATTTTGCGAGAATTATTTGTTGAAAGTTGGCAATTATTTTCTCCGATAAAATATTCATTCATATACATTATTATAAAATATTATAATTGTTTAATAATAATATTATTATAATATATAAGCATGTGGTTAATTAGAAACGGAAGTAATCAAAATGCTTATGAATACTTATTTTCAAAAAAGTAGTTTGTAACATTATTTGGTGGATTTGGTTGGTGGAATTGGTGGTTAGATATTGTACGTTGCCTGTAAAACTTGTCCCAAATGGTGGGCCTGACCAATTGTGAATTGATATGTTAGGCATTGAAAAATGAGGAGCTTGCCTTTACTTTCCCTTGTTTTTCAAAAACCGGTGCAGGTATTCTTTGGTTCAACCATGTGCTAGTAACATAATTCTTCCATGGGACCACTTGATTAATTGGTGGAGAAACTTTCCTGCAAATCATTTTTCAAAGGGTGGCACCACCCATATGAAAATATGAAATGTTAGGCATAATGATAGGTAGAGGAGAAAAAGAAGAAAATGTTGGGCGCACGTTATTTGTTTCTTTTCTCCTTCCATTGCTATAAATAGGGGGTAACCCCTCCTTCCTAAATCACACCTTCAAAATTCAGAAATTCTTATTCTAAAGTATTGTGAGTATTTTTCTTGGGTATAAGAATATTTTGAGCATAGTTTTTCTATAAGATTTTCTCAGAATAATTTCCGATATTCCAGTCAAATCTAGTTTCTACTAAGGTAAAGGATATTATTTTATTGCAATACTCGTGAGAAATATTATTTTCTTTCATACTCCATATTATGTAAGCGATATTATTTCATCTCGTATTCTTGAATTTGAACTTACTATCGTAAGTATTGCTTCTATAATTCCTAAAATGATTAGAAATTTCGCTTCATCTAATATCATTTCATAGGAATATTGGTCTGAACTTTTAATCAAATTTGGAACTTTTCATGATAGATCTTCATCACTCATCATCACTCATTCTTGTTCACGGTATCGCTTCACAATTCATCGCTCACGAAGTCATTGCTCACAAAAGAAAAATTATTTTTTTCTTCCAAGTTATCTATTGTGACCCTTATTCTTGAAATTGAATCCATGTTTTGATCTTCATTCTTGAATTTTACTCCATTATGATTTATTATGGAGTATTTTTAAACTTGAATTATCTAAAGTACGAATCTCTAATCTTTGTCCTTTTGTCTCACTAGGTTCGTTCTCTAAAATGTTTTTCATCATCCTCAGTCTTTAATGGTGATACTCGATGAATATCTTTGGCCCATAGTGCAAAGATGAATGATTACCTGATGAATATCTTTGGCCCATAGTGCAAAGATGAATAGGTGTTGAGATGAACATGACCAACTGGTGATACAAATGAAAATCTTTGGCCTGTAGTACAAAGATGAATATTTGATGCAAGATGTATATTGATTGATGTTACAGAGATAAAATATTAATGATGGACTTTTAAATTCATAGATGATAGTAGATTTCATTCTCTACTTAACTCTTCTAATGAATTGTTATTTTCATTGCGAATATTGATCTAAAACTAGTTGTCCATTATATTTTATCCGATTTGTTGAAGGCTAACGATAATTTGTTGTTCTTTATCTTAGTCATAATATTCTTTATTTGGGCTAGTTGAGCTCACCCTTTTCCTTTTGTTCCATTTTTCTTCTCGTGAGGTGAGAATATAGCGGGAACCAGTCGGTGAGAAGAGTGATGTTCCTATGACAGTTGTTTTAGTAGTCCTCACTATTTTTCAAATAGTGTATCAATAATTTTAATGAGGACTTATTTGAGTGTTATTTGAGTGAGGATATATTTGTATTTAAACTAATATTTGTATTTTTTATTTTGCACGACAATTGTAATAATAATGTTGTAGTTGTTTCCGCATCATACACTCTCCCAAATGAGTCTTTCCACACTTAACACATAATTTCTTCTTCCTTGGATTTGAATTTCCTGAGTTATTATCATTGTCATTGTCCCTTTTCCTTTTATTGCTACCCTTCTTCTTCTTGATTATATCTTCAGATGATCCACTACCTTCAGCCTTCATTCTATCCACCTATGTCTTTAAATCGTTTCTTTCTTTGGTCATCTCACGCAATGCTCTCTCTGTCTTCCACAATTCCTCTAAGAGAAACACTTTACTCCGAAGCTCCTGAACTTCAGTACATACTTTACCTTTTTCTCTCACTTTGGTCTTAATCTCCTACTCCACCTTAACTTCTTTAGATTTTACCTCTTCATCTTCATTTAGAAACATTTCGGGATACTCCTCATGATCACTCCCCAGATTCATCATGGGTTCATCTTTTCCAACTTCCTCAACTGACTCGCTCTGCGCTAACACCTTGGCTACTAGCATTGGTGCAACAGCTGCCAACACATCCGTAGTCATTTCATCCTCTCCTGACATCCTACAATCACTTTACACATTCTTGATTAGTACATCACCAGTATAAAATTAATACACACTATGTGTCCACACATCTTACTATTGATGTACTTCGTCAATCCCTCACTTAAAACTCTAAATGAGTCTTCTCTATCTCCCTAAATCCGGGTTACCTGACCCCCGAATTTGGTGCTCACGATCCATCATATAAATAACATCTAAATACCCATACATATATGAATAACATCATACATCTCATTAATTAATATAATTAATACATTATCCCCATATTTTCTAACCTTAACATGAAAAATTTACCCTTAGATATACAAAAAGGGTTGTACATAACAACATAATAAAATAATGTTCATATAACTACTCCAGCAATACGCCTTTGCCTTTGTCCTTCTCTGCCCCTCCGGCTACATCGTTCTTAACTGAAATATTATATTTAAGAAACAGTGAGCAACGAGTTTGTTCTGCAAGTTAAGACAGATAATAAAGTATAGGAATCAAGAATAATAGACTATCAATTCGATAGAATGTCACCAAAGTTCAAAGGACTTTGAATTAGCTGAACAAATTGTTAATCAATAACAAGACTTTCTTGCATTTCATGCTAAATAATAATTTAATGGTGAAAGAGTAAAACGCTTTCGAAGTTTCTATAATATTCAATTGAATAACAAGAATTAATTCTACGAATATTTTCCTAATTTTATGTTGAGTGATCCCACCGGATCTTGAACTTCTCGAGTAACTATCAAAGGTTTAACTTTGAATTACCCAGGTGTATCAGCTAACCATAAAGATTAAATTATACCCCTTCGCAAGTACACAAAGTGATCAGCTTCGTTCTACCCAATATTATGCATAATACTAACACGCGCGCAATGGCCGTATATCCGACCACAAGGTTCCCTTTTATATAAAAAGGTTGTTCTTCTCAGTCTTACAACAAGAATTCGTATCACAATAATAAAGTTTGGATTTAACGAAATACTATGATTTTAACATCTAATCGCTTTCTCGATCTAACCGAAATAATTGGCATTGACCTATCAATAACAATGGAGTTCTCTATCTCGATCTAGCCGAAATAATTAGCATTGATCTTTCAATAACAATTGAGTTCTCTATCTTGAACCTATCAAGTTTCAACAAATATTCGTCTAGCCAAAACAATTAGCTAAGACATAGCTTAACACTATTCAATAATAGACAAAAATCAATTGTACTATTTGCAATCAACAATAACTCCTACGGATGTGAATAACCAACAATAGTTATTCCCCAGTCATGCTTTCAAAAATTAAAAATTCAATTTGAATTAATAAACTTGCACTAACTGCGAATAATCAACAATAATTCTTAGAGGTAGAATAATTAGAAATAATTTTCCACTACTATGTTTGAAAAGAAATAACTCTAGATTGAGTTAAGGAAACTTTCCTTCATCATTGATTACTGCAACATAATATATTCTAGTTGCGTTTGAAAGACCTATAATCAATAATATCGATCTCACAATTAGCATAACAATTCACAACACGTAAAATAGTCATTTACAATCACTATATCTCTTATACACATAATCATGTAATCACATCAGTGTTTATAACCTATACAAACACTTATCAAGTCTAACTAATTCGGTCTAGTTAGACTTCGGTCTTAATTCGGTGTCCTGGTCACCCTTATCCGATAATTAACAAATTTATTGTTAATTAAACTCTATTTCAAAGCTTCAATATTATTTTAGATAAATAAAATATCATTAATAATATTTTTTGGAAGCTTTTAATAGTTTTCAAACAATTATTATATTTTATAATAAATTTTCAAACACTAGAATCATTTTTAAATGATTTAAATACTGAACAATCCCATCATCATTAATATTTAATTAATATTAAAATATTAATAAAATACTTGTCAAAATATTAAAGTTAATTATAATAACTCAAAATATTTTAAAAATCACCAATATTCCCTCAAATGTTTTTTAAAACATTTAAAATCATTTTAAAAATTACATTTAATAATTAAATATTAATATATTTCTCATCAAAATAATAAAGTCATTAATTACAATGAAAATATTTTAAAATCACTTATCTCATTTTTAAATGATTTTAAATCAATAAAACAATTTTTCAATCATTTATTTACTATAATAATTTAATAAATCTAATATCATTAATATTAAATTATTAATGAAATTTACCTCAAATATTAAAAGTCACATTTTATAACTTCAAATATTTTTAAACATTTTACTCTCATTTAAAATGATTTTTATAATATTAAAATCATTTTCACTAATTTATTTAATATACTTATTAAATAAATTATATATCATTAATATTCACATAAATAAAAATATTAATGAAAAATATGTAAAATTATCAAAAGTTAATTTTCGTGACTTAAAATTAATTTTTAAAACTCATTTTGTAATTTTTAGAAATTAATTTGTATTTTTAATGATTTTTCAGAAATTAATATAATTAATTTATTAAAACCGTCGCAATAACCTTTATCGGCACTAACTGTCGCCGTTGGTGTTCTTGAGCCTCAAGAACACTGACAAACAGCCTCAAGGTGCCATGTTTGACCACCTTCAATTCCCAGTCCAAAGTGTTTCTAGGCTAGCTAAGACATTGATCTTGTAGTATTGATGTAATACTACTTGTATCAACAACAATCTGGGTCATATCACATCACAGATGCAAGATCTAATGGCTCAAACTATATGTCAGAAGCTTTTTGGGTTTTCTAGGTTACCCAAAAACCCAGACAGTTTCGAGTAGTCACTTTGTGGGTCAATTAATCATAGGTTCTGGACAATGGTTTGGTGTTTAAATGATCCAAACATGTAGTCCTCATGTCAAATACCAACATCACTACACTAAGTTAGCAAAACTACATCACAATCACAGGATCTGGCTTGGTCAAACCTTGTCAGAAACTGTGTTCTTGAGTTTTCTGGAATTTCCAGAAAAAACAATTCGTGCTCAGATAACCTACTTTGACCATCCACTACTTTTAAATCTGTTTATTGTTTAAGGTATATAAAGCCTGGAATCTATAGTCCATATACAAGAGTAAAACTTGGATACAACAACACAATTAAATAACACAACATCTAACAGATCTAAGCTTTTGAAAATCTTGTTAGACCGTTCTGGGTAATTTATGGGTTACCCAGAAACACTTGGTCATGGTCGGTCAACCCACTTCGACCATCAATAACTTGTAATCTGAACATGGTATGACCATGATTCCACTTCTAGATTATAGTCCACATAGCATACTACAAGTCTAATACAACGGGCCAAATCATAAACAAGGATGAATCTATGGCCTCTGACATTTGCTTGTCAGACCACAATTTAGGGTTCTTAACAATTTTTCAAAACATGATTTTTAACCACTTTGTTGCTATGGATCGATGATATAACATCATAGATCACTAAATAACATCTTATAATATGTATTTAAACACATAAACGTAATTTTTATCTAAGCATACAAGATTGAATAGGGTTAGGGTTTTATACCTCCCTTGCCAAATCTTTGATCTTGGCTTTTTTCCACTGATTTTGATGTGTTAGGGACTTAACTAGGGACTCAATCACTTCTCTATTTCGTGGGTTTGGTGAGAGAAAAGTTGGTTAAGTGTTTGGTTCTCAAATGAGATAAGTTTTTGAACTTTCTCTCTCTTTAATCACTTATATTTGATATAATGTATCTAAGTTATGCAAGGTGGCATGTTATATCTGATCTTGTAAAGATTTTGAGCACATGGTGTTATCCACAAGGGATGAGTCATGTAATCTAGAAAATCTCTTAACTTAAAAGTTAAGTAAAGGGTAATTTGGTCATTTCGCATCCAAAATGGTATTTTTGTGACGCCACCAAATTCGTGTATCTTCCAACCCGGCATATCGATGCTACAATTCACACATATAATTGAAATGCCTCAAAAGAACGAATATGTCTTCTATATATTCCAAAACAATATTACCATTCCCCAGGTTCTTTATAACCATTACATGTGTTCTTGTCATAATATCAAATAATAAGAACATTCCACCTATACTATTACAAAGGCAATCTATAGGTTTGCCTTAGCCTTCCCTTTATCTTTACCGGATCCTTCGGTCCATTCGATCTTACCTACATTCATATTGTTCAAGCAAGAGTGAGCATAACTAGCTCAGCAAGTATGTCAATTTCATTTAAACAATATGCTTAAAACGTAAAAATCATATATCTTCAATAATTGAACAATAGTTATGAAGTACTATCAATAATTCAAAATAGCACTTCTCTTTTCTTAAAACATTTCACAATGAACAACATTCAGTAAAACAATAATTCTGGTCTAAGACATTGAGCATTTCATACTTTCTTTGAAAAGGACAACCCAACACTAAGTCTATAAGTCCAGCATATCTTACAAGCACGTCTAGGTGATCATCCTATAGTACTCTAAGTTGTACAACACTACTTTCTTTAAACGTATGTATGATTAAGTTTTGGCAACCCCGCGTGCCTGTCATTTGACGACAAAACATTTATTTAGCATACTCAGTCTTCTTTTGAAAATCATAACAAAATAGTTTGGCAAAACTTGACAACATTGACAACAGTTCGATAGATTATAAGAAATCCAAAAACATCTTAACTCTAGCCGAAGGAATTGGCTTCGACTTCATCATACATTAATTCATGTGTAAGATACATGAATCACAAAGCTTGTCCAAAATGAACATAGACAAGGGTTAGAACACTTGCCTTTAGCGTCTTCTACAGTAATTTTACTTTTCCTTTGAGTCTGTAAGGTATCTACAATACATAATGACATAACATACCATATTAGGTCATATATAATCAAGTATGTTTACTACTATATCTTACCCTTCTTCTTAATCTAATTGCTTATTAGATTTATTTAACATTGGTTCGAGCAATCTTTCTTCAACCTTTCGTTGTATTACTTAAGGTTATAAACATCCTTTAATGATGTTACTTTAAGTTTATTAAGGATTTAATTCACCTTCAATCATATATCTTTCATTTTACATTCAAAATCTTTCTTCTCTATGTTTTTCTTAGTGCTGGCACTACGGAGCCAACTTCCCTTATACAACTCGCGCTGCAGTGCGGGTTTCCAGTGTCTATGGTCCAGACTCGGCATTGCGGCGTGAGTCCCTTTGTTAATTGTCGCGTTGCGGCGGCACACTTTAGTGGCTGATGGTCAAGTCTAGCACTGCGGCGCTAATCTTTCCTCTCTCAGGCTGCGTCTTTGCGTGCCACTTTCTAGAGTCTCAAAGATCGGCCCGGCCATGGTGCAGTCAGATTTACTCTTTGGAGCCATGCTGCTAGGACCTAAGCCTCGAAATTTTTGTGGAATTTTGATTTGATGAACTTCCTGCTCATAACTTATTCGTTATAAATCCGAATTAGCTCATTCAAAAGTTGTTATATCACAAATCACATGCTCTACAATTTCATTTGAAAATATTTCACTTTTGAATCTTTTATCTTGGAATTCACCGATTAGTTCATTTTAACAAAAACGATAAACATTCGTGAACGTTCATAGATCTTTTCTTCGTTCTAAGTCAGAATTTGACCATTTTCAAGTCTGCAACTCTAAAATACAAATCTAGACCATTCACCATCAAAAACTAATGTTTTTGAGTTCAATGCTAAATTTGACTTCCATTCCGAGAATTTCATGATTTCGACGATTATCGTCTAATCTCGTAAATTTCGCCATAACTTCGTTACTTGAGATTTTTACATCGTTCCAAATGGATTCATTCCATCATACTAACATCATAACTAAACATATTTCATTAAATTATACACATGACAAATTCTTACATGTTCTTCATTTGTTCATAACTTAAATAAGTATTAATTACTTATACATGGCTTATTAAGGTGTAAGTCCATTGATTTGCCATTCTTATTACTTCTTATCATACAAGTTCTACCACTACTCACTTCTCTAACAATTGAAGAGAGGGAGAATCATGGTTTAGGATCATTACCTTTGATGATCAACTTTGTTCTTCTTCTTCCTTCTTGGATTATCAAAGACTAACTTTTCTTACTTTTTCTCTCTACTAAATAAGTTATAAGTTGTTTGTGAAAATTAATAAGTAAGAAATGAACTAACAACTCTTCTATATATAGAGATTACAAAGTGAGGGTCTTCTAGACAATAAACCACCCCACCTTTTTACTATTCATCTCTTGGTCACCAAGTAAAACCACTTTACTTGGTCACCAAGATGGTGCCATATGATCATGGGGCCCATATGGGTCATTCTTATACATTGGATTGATCCACAGATCCGGTTCTTAATTTGGGCTTTAAGCTTTTAATAACCTTAACTTAATCTTTGGGCTTCCATTGTGATGCCCCCCCAAAATAGGTATACATCACCCATCTTGAGTCGCCAAATACGTGGTATAGAATACAAATACAAACTTAATTATACAACCGTCGTGTAATATATGACAAAACATAGCTTAGAGTTTAAACATGAATATTGCCTTCTAGACAATATCCACTTTCAAATAGAGTCCTCATTACATTTATTATCACACTATTTTATAGAATAGTGAGGACTACTAATACACCATCTCAGACCATCACTCCGTTCTCCGACTAGTCCCGGCTACGTTCTCATTTCCTGAAGAGATCAATGAAAGCAAAAGGGTGAGCTCAATTAGCCCAGTAAGAAATATTATGACTAAGATAATGTAGAATAAATTATCATTAGTCTTCAACAATGTTAAACTGATAAAATACAATAGACATCAAGTTTAACTGCAGCGGAATAAACAATCCATTAGAAGAGTCAATTAGAGCATGATATCTACTATCTCCTATGATTTAAAATGTTTTCATCAATTTTTATCGTTGAGACTCAACTTAATAAATAAATCACATCATCGAATCATCCATGCACTACGGGCCAAGGATATTCATTAAATCATCAATGGTCATGACTATACCGAATAATCCCTGGTCATAATCATACCAAAATTGTCCATCAATGCACTAAAGGCCACTGAGGACTTTTACCACATCATTTATAACATTACAGGTTATGATTATACCGAATGATCCCTAGTCATAATCATATCGAGTCCATCTATGCACGTAAGCCAAAGATGACTTTCATCACAATATAAGCATGAGGATGATGACAATGACATAATAATTCAATAAAACAAGTTCAAGAATAAATTTTAAAGATTTATAAGTTAATTTATCCTGAAATCAATAACGTCCAAATTGTCAACATGATACTGCTTTGCGGAGTAAAATTTAAGAATGCTTAGAAGAATATTTCCATGAAAAGATACTGGATGAAGCGCAAATATCCAGGATATTCTACTAATTTCATGGAGTATAGAAGTCAAAACTTTAACCAACTGAGTATAATAGAATATATGAAACTGCAAATGGATTTTCAACCGCCATGCGGTAATCCAGAATCCATTTCCATAATTTAATAAGGAATGAATACGAAGGATCATTCACCATCATTCCATATATAGGTTATTCCAACGAATAATAAAGAATGGAATAACGAAGAATTCACCGAGCGTCACCATGCATGTCGTAATAATAAAGAATGGAACAAGGTCATGCGTGATCGCATAGGTTATTCTAATGTAATAATAAAGAATGGAATCAAATAAGAATTCACACGTGATATATTCAATGTAATAATAAAGAATGGAATAACAACAGAATTCACGGGCATGCGATAGACCGCATGAGATGGGTTATTCCAATAGAATAATAAAGAATGGAATAATAGAAGAATTTCACCATGTATGCGTGCCGCATATAGCATTATTCAACATAATAATAAAGAATGGAATAACAACCTTACAGTATTGAAAGAAAATAACTCTCTTTTTATGAAAGAATAATACCCTTACCTTAGAAGAAGCCGGATATCGGATTAATTTTCTTTTTTCTCTCTATAATTTTTCTCTATAATAATTGATCTAAAGCTTTAGTGAATTGGTGATAAATAAAGGAAGAATGAGCTTCTATTTATAGGAAAATATAGTTTCGATAATTGCACGTTTTGGGGCTTGAAATATTATAAAGATAACACTTTCAACTTTTCTTTTATTTTTAATTTAATCCTACAAGTATTATCAAACTTCCACCACCTCCATAATAGTAAATCATGTGAATTAATAGTTCATTCATGTGACTTAATAGTATAATCATGTGAAAAAAAACTAATTACAATATAGTACCTTCAACTATACCTCCATTTTTAATTTAGTCATGCAAGTATTATCAATCTTGCACCAACTCCCCTAATAGTAAATCATGTGAATCAATAGTACACACATGTGAACACGTAGTTATATGCATGTGAATTAATAGCAATTAATTGCTCATTTATCCGATTAATTACCCGATAACTTCCAGACATCAATTATTATCGAAATAAATATCGATTTCCACTAACACTAATAATTCCCACACAATGGAACTATCAATTTCATCTTTAATCAACACGAACTTATTCATCATTAATATTATAACTCACAATATTTAACAACCAAAGTTGTTCCTAGGAAAGAGGGGCTTTTCGATAAGGATTTCTCTTTATCAAGCGCACAATTAGGTTACCAAACCTCTCCTTGATGTAACTTCTAGACATTGTTAATATTGCAAATAATAATATGAATACCTTTACTGTCTCAATTATTGATTTAATAATATAACATATTATGCAGATGATACTGTGACAATAATTGAATCAATAATATGAGAGATATTATGCAACAATTACTATAGTAACAATTGAGTATAATTGAGTGACATCTCACGTAAGCATCAATAATTAATACCGTGTGCTACTATGCAACCACGCGTATTATTGTACTTTGACTACCGAGTAGTTCAATAGTTTTAACTTAATACTCTTCCGTAGTTATTTTTATAAAAAGATAATTACGCTGCTTTTCTAACTACGACAATACTTCCGTTAGGGGTCCACCAATGATTGTGCTTGGTCGTATTTAATATTCCCTGTTAAAACGAATATTCCCGACCAATCAAATATTATATAACCAAATACTTACTTTTGCAAAATTTGTAAATATTACCCACAACTATAACACTATATCAAATCCACACCATAATATTCAAAAATATATTTTGAGAAATTTATTCTGTATTCATAAAAGTTGGGGTCTTACAACCTTCCCTTCTTATGAAATTTTGTCCTCGAAATTAGGGTACGTTCCTGATATATCGAAGAGGTGAGGATATCTTGACTTCATCTCAGATTCTAACTCTCAGGTCATTTCTTCCACATCGTGGTTTCTCCATAAGACTTTGACTTATGGTATAACCTTGGAGCATAGAATTTGATCCTTCTTATCCAAGATTTTTAAGAGGTAACTCTTCATACGTTAAATCTTCTACTATCTTGTCTGGTTCTAATTCAATAATGTGATTCGGGTCTTTTACATATTTACGTAACATGGATATGTGGAAAATATTATGAACACGAGACATACTTGGCGGTAAGGCGAGTCTATAGGCCACAGTTCCTACTCGATCGAGGATTAAAAATGGGCCAACGAATCGAAGATTGAGCTTTTCTCTCTTTCCAAATCCCTAACTCCTTTCCATGGAGCAACACGTAATAATACATGATCTCCAATATTGAATTCCACGTCTTTTCAATGAATATCAGCATAACTCTTTTGTCGATCTTGTGAGGTTTTTATACATTGTCGGATAGTTTGAATCTTTTACGTAGTCATACGTACCAACTCTATACAACATTGCTTCACCCACCTCATCCTAGCATATTGGAGAACGACACTTTCTTCCATACAACGCCTCAAATGGAGCCATGCCAATACTTGCTTGGTAACTATTGTTGTAGGAAAATTCCACCAATGGTAAGAACTTGTCCCAACTTCCCTTGAAGTCAAGGACACAGAGTCTTAATAAATCTTCAAGAGTTTGAATAGTCCTTTCTGACTGCCCATCCGTTTGAGGATGATATGCCGAACTAAATCGTAAATCCTTGTCCATAGCTTTTTGTAAACTAACCCAAAATTGTGAATTAAATCTTGGGTTTCGATCAAAAACTATGGATACTGGCATACCATGCGATCTTACAATCTCATTTATGTACATACTAGCAAGACGTTCAAGTGTATAAGTTTCTCGTATCAATAAGAAATGAGCAGACTTGGTCAATCTATCAACAATGACCTAAATCACATTTATGCCTTGAGAAACTTGGGAAGACCAGTAACGAAATCTATGGTAATGTGTTCCCACTTCCATTCTAAAATTTTAAGTTGTTGCAATGGACCTTTTGGCACTTGATGCTCCGCCTTGACTCGTTGACAAGTTAGACACCTTGAGATAAACCCCGCTATCTCTCTCTTCATATTGCTCCACCAAAATGTATGTCGAAGATCACGATACATTTTGGTACTCCTAGGATAGATTGCAAATGGTGTGTTGTGCGTCTCCATCATGATTTTATACTTCAAGTCAAAATCGTTAGGAATACAAAGTCTGGAGTTGACTTGAAGTATTCCTTTTTCATCGATTCTTGCTTCTGGAATAACACCTTCTTGCACTTTCTTCCTCATATGCATCAGCTCCAGGTTTGTAGCTTGAGCAACTTTAACTTTATCAATTACTACCACCACTACTACCTCCATCGTTTGTCTTCTTCTTCTTCTTCTCCTGATGAAATCGAGATATAGCATCGCTCCCTCCTTTAGCAATTAACGCTTTCTCCATCAAAGTCGATAACTTATTTATCTACAATAATGCTACTTTGGTGTATATACCCGGCTTCAACCCATTCTCAAACCTTCTCACCTTTCATAATTCCATGTCCACCTGATGAGGTACAAACCTTGCTAATTCATTGAATTTAGCATCATACTCCTAAACAGACATATTCTCCTGCTTTAGTTCTAAGAACTTAACTTCCATCCAAGCTTGCAAACTCGATAAAAAGTAGTTCTCAAAGAACAACTCCTTGAATCTTGTCCAAGTTACCACCGCTGTACCAACTCTCACTTGACTAGTCTCCCACCAGTAATTGGCTTCTCCCTTCATCGGATATGTTGAAAAAGCTATATTCTGCTCTTCTACCACTCGCGCAATGACGAATGCTTTCTCCATCTCCTTCACCCAAGTTTGGGCTTAAATCGGATCCGTGGTTCCCTTAAATTCAAGTGGTCTTATCGCTTTAAAGTCTTTGAAGTTAGCCAATCTATCAGCTGGCTGATTTCTCGCTCTTCCTCGTGCTGGAGCTCTATTGACCATAGCTTGGGCTAGCATATCCACGAAATTCTTCATTGGGTCTGCTTGACCTCCTTCATTATTAACTGACTGCTCTTCTCTTTGATTTTGATTCTGTCGTTTAGGCGGCATGATCTGATTTAAATAAAAATCTTACATTAATTCTCTTTCTCTATACAAATTCTTAACACAATAAGAATTCAACACATAGTTCTCATATAATCGCATATTTACTCAAATAACACATAATACATTTAGTACCTAATACATATTACTATCCCTTGTTAAGTAAATTTTAGGATTAACAACACAACTTTACACAGAAAGTTGCAATTCTCGAACTTTACATAGAAAGTTGCCATTTTCCATTTTCACACATAGCTATACCCAGTTCGTCAAACTTACCACACTTATGAGTTCAGAAACTTGCCACAATTATATGAGTGTATGAACTTATCCTAGTCAGACCTTTGGTGTCCAATCGCTGAGGGGTTTAAAACATTTCTTATAATTATGAGTCATAAACTTACCATAAGTATGAGTTTTAAGAACTCACAAATTAATCTTAATCTTATATTCATATAGAAAATAAAGATTTCATTCATACAAATATATATATTTACATATGTTCACACATCGTTCTCGATATTACAACTTTAATATCATAACCTACTACCAAAAGATACTACCACTTATAGCTAAGTTGTCTACCATCTACTCCCTTTACTAGTCTTCTTGTTGGAACACTTTTTGAATTCGTGACCCATTCTCCCACATGAGAAACACTTCCTCATATTCGGCTTAGGATAATGCAAGGAAATATGTTCTTCCTGCTTACAGTTGAAGAACACGTTCTTCCACATCATGCATTCTCCCACGTGAGTCTTTTCACACTTCTACTACAGCTTGCCTCTTCTTTGGGTTTGAATTTTCAGAATTATCGTTGTCGTTGTCCCTCTTTCTCTTATTCTTAACCTTCTAGATTGTTCCTTCCGGATGATACACCACCTTCGGTCTTCATCCTTTCCACTGCGCTTTCACAAATTTCATTCCATTCTTCACTCATTTCGTGTAACGCTCGCTCCATCCTCCACAACTCTTCCAAGAGAAATACTTTACTCCAGAGTTCCTGGAGTTCTGCAGATTCTTGATCTTGTTCTCTAACTTTAGTCTTATTCCCTTTCTCAACCTTAGCTTCTTCACCTCCGCCTCCTCATCACCACTCAAATACATCTCGGGATAATCATCATGACCACTCCCTAGATTGATCAAAGGTCCATCCTTTCCAACCTCCTCAACTGACTCGCTTTGCACTGACACATCAGCTACTGGCACTGGTGTGATAGCTGCTGGAATCTCTGTACTCATCTTGTCTTCTCCCGACATCCTATAATCAGTTTAAACAACTTTATTAGTACTTCACCAGTACAAAATTCTCACACTATGTGTCAACCTATCTCACTATTGATGCACTTCGACAACCCCTCACTTAGTACTCTAAATGAGTATTCTCTATCTGGTTTATGGTTATAATCCTAGGGTTTTCCCCACCCACATAAGGTTTATAACCTACAGCTTTGATACCAACCTGTGACACCCCCAAATCCGGGTTACCTGACCTCCGAGTTTGGTGCTCATGATCCATAATATAATAACATCTAACTACCCATTCATTGATGAATAGAATATTACACCACGTTAACTTATAAAGTTAATACATTAGTCCCAAGTTCTCTAACCTTAACATTACAAACATGCCCTTTAGATATACAAAAAGGGTTCACAAATACAACATAATAATAATGTTATTCATAACTAATTTATATCTATGCCTTTTCCTTTATCCTTCACAGCACCTCCTACCACATCGTCCCTAGCTGAAAAGTTTTTTTTAGCAAGGGTGAGTAATAAATTTGCCCTGCAAGTTAAGACATACAATAAATGTATAAAAATCAGAATAACAGACTATCTATTTTGATTGAATGAAACCAAAGTTCGGGGAACTTTGAAATAGCTGAACAAAGCTTTAATAACTAACAAGTCTTCTCATATTCTATGCAACACAATAATTTGATAATGAAAGAGTACAATGTTTTAAAAGTTTCTACGATATTCTAATGAATAATCAAGAATCAATTCTACACAATAATAAAGTGGAATGTTTTCCAGCTTTATGCTGAGCGATCCATTGGATCTTGAACTTCTCTTCTCGAGTAACTATCAAAGATTGGAGTTTGATATACCCAGGTGTATCAGATAACTATAAAGATTAAATTATACCCCTCTGTAAGTACTTAGAGCCAGCCAACTCTTTGTACCCAATATTATGCATAATACTTACACGCGCGCAAAGGCCGAATATACGACCAATAAAATGTTCCATTTGTATAAAAGGTTGTTCTTCTCAGTCTTAGAATCAAAATTTGATTTAAAAATGAAATACTATGATTTCAATATTTAATCACTTTCTCGATCTAGCCGAAATAATTGGCATTGATCTGTCAATAGTAATTGAATTCTCTTCTCGAACCTATCAAGTTATAACAAATGTTCGTCTATCCAGAATAATTAGCTAGGATATATTTCAACATAATTCGACAATAGACAAGAATTATATGTACTGTGAATAATAGCTTCTACGGATATAAATATCCAACAACAGTTATTCTCTAATTATATTATCAGAATTCACTAATTCAATTTGAATTAATAAACATGCACTAACTGCGAATAATCAACAATAATTCTCAGATGTGGTTTAATCAACAATAATTAACCACCATAATATTTGAAAAATATAACTCAAGGTTGAGTTAGGAAACTTGCCTTCCGCATTGATTACTGCTACACAATATACTTATCTGCGTTAGAAAGACCTATAATCACAATATTGGTCTTACAATTAGAACAATAATTCATAACACACAATACTATAATTTACAAATAATACTTCTCTGACATATTACCATTATAGTCGATCGTTGTTTATAACCTATATAAACACTTATCAGGTCTAACTAGTTCGGTCTAGATGGACTTTGGTCTATTCTCGATGTTCTGGTCACCCTATCCGACAATTAACACACTGATTATCAATTAAAATTAGTTTCTATGCTTCAATATTTTTTAGTCCTTTATAATATTTTTCTGAAGCTTTTAATAATTTATAAATAATTATCATAATTTATAATAATTTTTCAAACACTTAAATCATTTTTAAATGATTTAATTATCAAATAATCTTATCATTATTAATATTTAATAATATAAAAATATTAATGTTATACTTGTCAAAATATTAAAGTTATTATTAATAACTTAAATATTTTTAAATCATCAATATTCTACTTAAATGATTTTAAATTAATAAAATTATTTTAAACCCTCATAATTAATATTTAAATATTAATGAAATTATCATCAAAATATTAAAAGTTATTAATTATAACTTAAAATATTTTTAAATCATTTTACTTATTTTAAATGATTATTAAATCAATAAAATAATTTTTAATTCATTTATTTAATATACTAATTAAATAAATCTAATATCATTAATATTAATTTATTAATGATAATTCTCCAAAAATATTGAAAATTATATTTTATAATTCAAAATATTTTCTAATACTTTATTCTCATTTAAAATAATTTTTAAATCAATAAAATCATTTTTAACTTATTTATTTAATACAATAATTATTTAAATCAAATATCATTAATATTAAATTATTAATAAAATTTCTCTAAAAATATTAAAATTTACATTTTATAACTCAAAATATTTTTAAATACATTATTCTTATTTAAAATGATTTTTATAATATTAAATTCATTTTCTAATTTATTTAATACACTAATTAAATAAATCAAATATCATTAATATTCAAATAATTAAAAATATTAATTAAAAATATCCCAATTTGTCAAAAGTTTTTTTTCATAATTCAAAATAATTTTGAAAATCATTTTTGGTAATTTTTAGAATTTATTTCTATTTTTAATTAATTTCCAGAAAATCAGAAATTAAAAATTAATCAAACCGTCGTTGTAGACCTTTAGCCACGCTTTCTGTCGTCTTAGGTATTCTTGATGATCAAGAACACTTACAGTTCAATGTTTAAGGTCCTTAGTTTAACCACACTTTAATCTCGGTTCTTACATGTTCTGTCCAATCTAAAACTCATATCTTGTAGTGTTTATGTCACACTACAATGAACACCAACAATATAGGTCAAACAATCAAACATCATAAAGATCTGGGCTTTTAAATTCATTGTTAGATATTACATGGGTTTCCCGAAACCCAAAGATTCGATCGGTCACTTTCTAGCTCATTTTAAGTTAGTTCGGTCATCCATTAAGTGTTATTAATTATTGTTCAAATCTATAGTCCAAATGTCAAGGAACATTACTATAACAACAGATTAGTTCAACAACAATCGATTCACAAATTATGACTCGGTTGAAAGCTTGTCGTAAAAATTGTTCATACCTCTTCCGGAAATTCGTAAATACAAAATCGGTACGCGTACGCCCTACTTTGACCACTTACTACGCCGATCTGCTTGATTGTTTGGGATCTTAAGGCATGGGTCTATAAATGCATAACAAAGGGCTACACATTGATTACAACAACATCAACAAACAACATCATAACTGACGATCTGGATGTTACAAAAGCTTGTCAAACCCATTTATATGATTTACGGGTTATCGAGAAATTAGCCGATCAAGCTTCTGTTAATCTGTTTTGACCATGAATAAAATGAAATCTAGATATGCAATGACTGTGATTCCACTTCCAGATGAAAGACATCATACCAAATTATAGATCCAAACCATAAAACAACAAGAATCATAAACAGACATGAATTTGTAGCTCCTGACATTAGCTTGTCGGACCACAAACCATGTTCTTGAGCTGTTTTAAAAATCATCACTTTTAAAGCCATTTGATGCTATGGATCGATGGTATATCACCATATATCATCATAAAACACCATCTAGCAAACATCTAAATACATAGACATAATTTTTTTCTTAACATGAAAGATCAAAAATATGTTAGGGCTTTTATACCTTCAAGTTCAAATCTTGATCTCTGCTCTCCAATCTGATATAAGGTGATCTAGGGGCTGTTTATGTGACTGATCTACTTTAGAATTTCGGAGGTCTTGGTGAGAGAGAGAGAGTTGGTGAGAGCTAGAGAGAAAATGAGCAAGTTTTTGTGGCTTTCTATCTCTCAAATCTATATATATGATGATATAATACATAAAATCTGATGTTTCTGGACTGATTGTTGGAGATTTGAAGTAACTAAGTCAATTGAGTTGGTCACCAACTCTTTATTTGTAAAGATTGGCAAGTTAGCTCATTAAAGTATGAAAAAGGGTAATTTTTGTCATTTATATTTTAATATTAATGGCTTTCTTCTCAATTGTCCAAACCCTTAGGGTTTAACCCTAGGGTTCTAACCCTTAGGTTTTATAACTTTAATTTCTAAAATTTTCAATTAGGGTTTTAATTAGAAAAATTAAAATTTCTAAATTACAATTAGGGTTTTCTAATTATATTAGATTTTCCTAATCATATTAACGTTTAATAAACACATTAGGCTTGCCAATTCGGATCAGGGTTTCCTAATTAAGGTTAAGGATTCCCGGATTTAAAATTAAGGTTTCGCAGCTTTCGTTTAGGGTTTCTAACTCTGCATTAAGGTTTCTAATTCTGAGATTAGGGTTCTTAATCCCTTATTAGGGTTTACAAATTTTAAACCCTATCCAGTCAATCATTGGTCATTAACTCAATACAGTATAAACACGTACTCATAGATACATTTATTATAATCAAGATTTACGTCTTAATCCCTATCCAAACTTAGGGTTAGGATTTTTATATTCTCTGTTAAGCACAACTCTATTCTTATTTTCTCGGTCAATACATAAATCGACTAATTTTCAAAACTTGTATCACAGATATCCAACACATTTTTTATAATCAATATCAATATTAATTAGAATTAAAAAAATTATTCATAAAATTTGGATTTTTCGAAATCCCGGGTTACTACATTCACCTCTCCTTAAGAGGATTCTGTCCTCGGATTCACCGCTTTCTTATTCTCTACAATCTTTTAAAGTTGTAGCATCAATTCTTTTTTTTTTATCAACACAATACTAATTTGTGTGTTATATTCTAACATATGACTTGGATTCATAAAAGAAAACAATTCATAGTGATATTTATCCAATATTACTCGCATAATTTAAATATTAAGTGAAATCATTACCTGCCCCTACCTCCTGAGCAGCTACCGCAACTTGCGTCGTCATGTTGAATGTACGGGTTGTTGGTCTTCCTGGCTATATATGCAGGTCCTCGACTCGCCAAGGTTCCGCTACCAGATCCGTTGTTGACACTTTCCTTCTCCCCATTCCTCTTAAGACAGTTTCTAACCAGATGATCAGTTGATCCGCACGCAAAACAACCTTGAATCTTCTTCGGACTGGGACAATTGGGTGACAGGTGTCCTTCTTGACTGTAGTTATAGAAAACTCTCTTCTTCTTTAAACAAACTCCTGAATGATTCTTTCCACATGTCACACATGGCTCCCTCCCTTTCTTATTTCCTTCTATCTTTTTACCCGACTGGGTATTCTCACTCAACTTCCTTTTATTCGAATTACTACCAGCACTACTACCTCCATCGTTTGTCTTCTTCTTCTTCTCCTGATGAAATCGAGATGCAGCTTCGCTCTCTCCTTCAGCAAATAATGCTTTCTCCAATAAAGTCGAGAACGTATTTACCTGCAATACTGCTACTTTGTTGTATATACCCGAATTTAACCCATTATCAAACCTTCTCGCCTTTCATAATTCCATGTCCACCTGATGAGGTACAAACCTTGCTTATTCGTTGAATTTAGCAGCATACTCCAAAACAGACATATTATCCTGGTTTAGTTCTAAGAACTTAACTTCTATCCGAGTTTGCATACTCGATGAAAAGTAGTTCTCAAATAACAACTCCTTGAATCTTGTCCAAGTTACCACCTCTGTACCAACTCTCGCTTGATTAGTCTCCCACTAGTAATTAGCTTATCCCTTCACCAGATATGTTGCAAAAGCTATCTTCTACTTCTGCCACTCGCGCAATGACAAATGCTTTCTCTATCTCCTTCACCCAAGTTTGGGCTTCAATCGGATCCGTGGTTCCCTTGAATTCAGACGGTCCTACCGCTTTAAAGTCTTTGAAGTTAGCCAATCTATCACCGGTGATTTCGCGCTCTTCCTCTTTGAGCTCTATTTCCCATAGTTGGGGCTAACATATCCATGAAATTCTGCATTGGGTCCGCTTGACCTCCTTCATTATTCACTGACTGCTCTTCTATTTGATTTCGATTATGTCGTCTAGGAGGCTTGATCTGATTTAAAAAAAAAATCTTACATTAATTCTCTTTCTCTATACAAATTCTTAACACAATAAGAATTCAACATATAGTTCTCATATAATCGCATATTTATTCAAATAGCACATAGTACATTTAGTTCTTAACACATATTACTATCCCTTGTTAAATAAATTTCAGATTAACAACACAACTTTACACCTGAAGTTGCAATTCTCGAACTTTACACAGAAAGTTACCATTTTCCATTTTCACACATAGCTATACCCTGTTCGTCAAACTTACCACACTTATGAGTTCAGAAACTTATCACAATTATATGAGTGTATGAACTTATCCTAGTCAGACCTTTGGTGTCCAATCGCCGAGGGGTTCAAAAAATTTCATATAATTATGAGTCATGAACTTACCATAAGTATGAGTTTTAAGAACTCACAAATTAATCTTAATCATATATTCATATAGAAAATAAAGATTTCATTCATACAAACATATATATTTACATATGTTCACACATCGCTCTCGATATTACAACTTTAATATCATAACCTACTACCAAAAGATACTACCACTTGTAGCTAAGTTGTCTACCGTCCACTCCCTTCACCAGTCTTCTTGTTGGGACACTTTTTGAATCTGTGGCCCGTTCTCCCACATGAGAAACACTTCCTCATATTCGGCTTAGGACAATGAAAGGAAATATGTTCTTCCTGCTTACAGTTGAAGCACACATTCTTCCACATCATGCATTCTCCCATGTGAGTCTTTCCACACTTGCTACAGGCTTGCCTCTTCTTCGGGTTTGAATGTTTAGAATTATCGCTCTCGTTATCCCTCTTTCTCTTATTCTTTCCCTTCTTGATTGTTCCTTCAGGTGATCCACCACCTTCAGTCTTCATCCTTTCCACCCGCGCCTTCAGCTCGTTACGTTCTTCAGTCATTTCGCGTAATGCTCGCTCTGTCTTCCACAACTCCTCCAAGAGAAATACTTTACTCTGGAGTTCCTGGACTTCTACAGATACTTGATCTTGTTCTCTAACTTTAGTCTTATTCATTTCTCCACCTTAGCTTCTTTAGACTCTACCTCCTCATCACCAGTCAGATACATCTCGGGATAATCATCATGATCACTCCCTAGATTGATCATAGGTTCATCATTTCCTACATCCTTAATCGACTAAGCTTTGTCTTTGGCACCTCGACCATCGCACTCAAAAAGCGATAAATTACCGGAATCTCTGTACTCATCTCATCTTCTACAGACATCTTACAATCAGTTTAAACAATTTGATTAGTACTTCACCAGTACAAAATTCTCACATTATGTTTCAACCTATCTCACTATTGATGCACTTCGACAATCCCTCACTTAGTACTCTAAATGAGTATTCTCTATCTTGCTTATGGTTATAATCCTAGGGTTTTCCCCACCCACTTAAGGTTAATAACCTACAGCTTTGATACCAACCTGTGACACCCCCAAATTCGGGTTACCTGACCCCCGAGTTTTGTGAAAGTAGTATGCACACAAGCCAATCATGTTTGATGATAAAGCATATACTTTGTAACAATCTTATTCATTTATTAATAAAAAGTATTAATTTATTAAAGGCTTTTTAATTATCTATATGATGCTGTTTTATAATATGTGATAAACCCATAGTTTTAAGCAATGCTTTTAGAATAATGATGATGATCATTTTAATGAGATCTAAATTCTTAGAAAGCTTAAAACTAAAATAGTTCCCAATCATTGGATTACTAAATTGGGGATTAGTGAATCCGGATAGATTGGTACATATGTTGCTTGCTCATTGGATGGGGATGATTGATCTCATGATCATTTGTGTGGAACACTAAAGCAAGTAAGTGTGTAGGTGCTTATTAGAGAATAAGTTCATTGAACGTTGGCTCACTAAGGAATACCTAATGGAGTTTTATTTGCTGTCAATAGGAATTCTCAGTAGTGATAGTAGTAGAAAGTAATCCTTGGACTTGAGATCATCATAGTATCTTGTGTATGATGAGTTATACTTTGACTTATTCCTTAAGACCCTTAGGGTATATCAAAGGGTATGCTTGGGTATAATAAGTTGTACATGGAGATAATGTATGATCAATAAAGAATCTACCACTTCTAATAAAAGAAGAGAAATGTCCTATGTGATTCGATAAATGACAACCCAAAGTAGTCCTTGGCGAAGGCAAAATGAAATTAGAAAGGAGTTTCTAATTTGCATTATTTGAGTTGTGCATTTAAGGATCGAAATACATATAATTAAATAAAATAAGACTTGACAAGTAATTCCATGTCTTATATTTAATTGGGACATTATATGGTGGAAGGATTGAATTATCACGGTAACTATTTACTCAAAGGTTCTTTTATGATTAATGTTGAAATCTATATTATCCGGAAAGTCGTTGATCGCTAGGGAGGCTTATCCTTATTGTAGAATAAATATTATTTAAATAAATTAATTATTTAATTTATTTATTTAAATAAGATTAGAATTGTTCTAATTGATTTATTCACAACCCTGGTTTAATATGGAGAACCTAAAGGGTCACACCATAAAAGGAAGAATAATTATTTAAGAAGTTAATGGCATAATCGTAATAATATGTTATGTATATTTAATTTAATCTATGGTGATAGAATAAATTAAATAACTTAATATTTATTATTTAATATTTTAGAAATATTAAATATAAATTAATAAGAGGAGTCTTATTAATATTATTACAATTATTATTATTTTAATTTCTAAAAGAGTTTAGGAATTAATTTAATATAAGTACTCTCATTTATTCCTAATTGGATTAGGAAGGAAAATTAGTTAAAGGAGTTTAATTAATTATCCCTAATAAGATTAGGGAGCTTAATTAATTAAAAGAATTTAATTAATTAAATAAAATCCAATTCCTTAATTGTTAAGATGGGTTGCCCACATCTATTAATAAGAGGAGTCTTATTATGGGTGAGGGGTTGTTGACTTTAACAACTACGTAATAATTCCAATTTGTTGGAGAGTACGCCTTTTTACTATACGAGATAGGAAAACTAAGGTTTGAGCCAATACCCCATCTTCTTGAATCTTTTCTTTCTTGGTGGATCACCTCTAGAGGCCAAACACTTGGGTGGCTAACGTTGATCAAAGGAAGGAACCAAACCCGGTGGATTCAAGTTGAACGAAAAGGATTTGGAGGTGAACTTGTACTGAGGAAGCTCGATCTTCAAGGTATGATTTTATTCTTTATCTTTTCGTTTAATTAATAATTATGCATAAAGGGTGATCCGGGTATATGGTTTGTAAAATTTAAACTCGATTTTTACACGCTTAGCATTTTTTTTGCAATTTGATTATGCATACATGAATTTTACAAACCTAATAAAGGGCATCGAGCCAAACCTTTATGCGAATTATTAATTGTTTTAATTTGATATGTATATTGATATGTGATTAGAACAATTTTTTGGGCATAATTTTATTGTATAAAATTTAAATAAAAAATAAAAATAAAAAAAAAAAAAAACCAGATGGCTTCATGTAAAGAAAAAAAAAGAGGATGCAACACGGATATCAAGTGCTCGCTTATCAACAATATTTCGATTTAGTGACTAGCAAGAAGTTTAAAAAAAAAAAAGGCATGTGCACTAATTCAAAGTAAATGCGATCATCATGTTATTTTTTTTAGGAACTTCCTATTTATATATATATATATATATATAGGTTCTGGATATATATAAATATATATATATATATACGGTTTTATTATATATATAATAAAATAATGGTTTTGTTTTATTATTATATATATATATATAATATTCTTAATAATTTTATTATTAAAATAAAATTTTTATTTTAATATTAAAAATAAAAAGTTTATTTTTATATTAAAATATAAAGTTTATTTTAATTTTAAAATTAAATTTCATGCTAACTAATTAGAGTTGGAATTGGATTCCATGATAACTAATTGGAGTTGAAATTGGATTTTATTTTTCCTTAAATAAAGGAGTTTATTTAGATATGAAATAAGATTTCATATTATTCAAAATAAAGGAGTTTATTTGTAAATAGGAAGTAAATCCATCTTTCCTTAAATAAAGGAGTTTGTTTAGATATGAAATAAAATTTCATATTATTCAAAATAAAAGAGTTTATTTGTGAATAGGAAAGAGAATCCTAATTTCCTTAAATAAAGAGTTTATTTAAATATGGAATACGATTTCATATTATTCAAAATAAAGGAGTTTATTTGTGAATAGGAAAGAATATCCGTGTTTCCTTTAATAAAAGATTTTTTTTACATGGAATTGGATTCATAATTAATTAAAATAAAAGAGTTTATTTTAATTAAAGATTTTTTATATGGAATTGGATTCCATAATTAATTAAAATAAAGGAGTTTATTTTGATTAATGATTTTGATTAAAATAAAATAGTTTATTTTATTCAAAATTGAATAAATTAAAATAAAATAGTTTTATTTTGATTTAAATTTGGATTAAAATAAAGGAGTTTATTTTGATTCAAAATTAGATTTTATACTAACTAAATTTGCCCAATAAATGATATCAATATATATATTAAATGTTTATTATTCATGAGATGAATGTTATTTATTGATGCATATGGTGATGTGTATGATAATAAATGGGATTGATTATGGACTATTGACCAATATGATTGGATTTTATTTTAGTTGGATGCATGAATGTATGGGTTTTATTAAATGGGGTTACACAGATTCGCCTTCTCTAATTTTTTCTTAATGTAAATTCTAACTCCCTCCTATGTACTTCCCCTTGACTGCTGATCAAGGTTTCTATTTATTTTAAATAGTTTTGTAATAGGAATATTTAGAATTATTTTGAAAAATTAGAGATCAAGGGACAAGAAGCGCTTGAAGACCCGGGGCTTGTAATGGAGCCCGGTTTAAATGTAATAGTTATATTTAAATATTATTTCTTGGACCCTAGGGTTTGACCTTTTGGTTCACTTGGTGGCTCTAGTGAACCAAACTAGAATAAAAGTCCATAATCAATCCGGGTAGAATATAGTATTCTATATGTGCATGCTTATACTATATATATTATATATTATGCAAACATGCTTCGCATGTTCATTAATATAATAGCGTATTTTATATATATATATGCATGCGCTAAACAAGATGAGATAATTAATAACAAACCCTCAATTTTTATATTAAGTCCAAAGCGTTCAAAGATATTTGGAATATCGAACGTCGCTTTCTAGCATGATAAAATTAATAGAGTATTAAATATTTAATATGAGTTTGTTGTGTTACCACAAGGCAAGTATTAAGTATTTAAGATGTTAATTTATCACATTTGATGCTTATAAAGAAAATTGAACAATATTGTTTTGTTGTGTCACCACAAGGATGATATTTTCTTTTTTGAATATATGGAGTGCTAGGTTGGACTTAACTTGGATAATTTTGATTCTGATGTGCCACCACTTGATCAAAATAATCTAAGAGGCAAAATACAAGGAGTTGCATAGTTGATGTAATTGACAAAAGTTGTCTACCTATTTATTTATATATAGTTTATCGTGTCACCACAAGGCTATATACATTTGAAATGGGATCCTTATTCTCACTAGCGAGATCTTTAATTAGATTTTCTTAGAACTATATAAGTGAGGGTAATATAGTTTGAAGAAAATAGTGGGAGATACCAATTTAAAACAAGACCTAATTTATTTTGGTAATTAATAATAGAATGTATTTTAAAATGTTGTTAATTAAAAATTCATTTACTGAGAATTTTACAATGTTTAAAATTACTATCAACTGCGAAGCATATTAGATGCTAAATTAATCGGGCCATCAATTAAGCGGATTGGTTAAGGAATTTGAGAATAGTTCTCATAGGTGAAAAGCTATCTTATGTCCTTAATCGCCTATCCTCGCAATGGTTGCGAGATAATGCCTCCTCGAGGAAGAGATTGCTACTTTTAGAAAGTGGCAAGATGATGCACAATTGGCTCAATACATCATGCTCAGATCCATGAGTAACAAGCTTCAAAGTCGACTGAAACTATGGATACTTCTACTATACTCCCACACGTCAAGTAGTTGATGGTGAGGAAAGTAGGGGTGATAGATATCGATATCTAAGGAGCTCTTCCGATCTAGAATGGCCAATGGCACTATAGTAGGTCCTTAACATTATCAATTTGATTGATTAATTAGGACAACGAGTTTTGTCATGGATGGATAGTTGAGCCAAGATTTGATCTTGCACTCACTCCCGGACTCCTTTCACAATTGTTGTGAATTTTTCATATGAACAAGCTAGATATCGACCTCAACATTTGCTTAACATATTGAAAAATGTTGAGAGTCACTTTCAACCAAGAAAAACCAAGTCTTCTTGGTAGGGGCCAAAGGATCTTACTAAAAGAAGAACGATTCAAAGAAGGTAAATAGAAAGGCATAAACAAAGGATAATACTGAGCAAAATATCACGGATAGCAAAGGAGTTTGCTTCCACTTTAAATAAGCTCGGACACCGGAAAGAAATCATGAGAAGCATCTTGCAGAGGCTAACCAAAGAAGCTTAGTGAAGTTTCGGTTACAATACAGTTTTTGTTCATGATTGAAATAAATTTTTCTTTAAGTCAAGGTTCTACTTGGGTATTGGATACCGACATTGGTTATCATAAATATAGATTTATGAAGGGACCAAGCAGAAGTAGAAAGTTAAACAAGATAAGTAATCCTATGTGTGGGAAATGAAGCAAAGGTTGCTGCATATTAGCCATAGAAACTTATAGTTTAGCAATGCCTACGGGCAAATCTATTAAGTCAATAAGTTGTTATTGTATTCCAGTTCTTGTTAAAAATATTATTTCCATTTTATTGTTGGACAATGAAATCTTTGGTATTATAATTAAGAACAATTGTTGTTCTATTTATAATAATAATGTTTTGTATAGAACTGGAATATTACTTAATAAATTTTGTATACTTGACTTACATGAAAATAATTTTGCATATTGAACAAATTAGTATAAGAAAAGGAGATGATCATTCAAAGAGTTGAATGTATGTATTTGTTGAAATACAAGTGTGAATTATTTGAAAGGTTCAAAGAATTCAGAAGTGAAACAAATTGGCAATGTATTAAGATTCTTTGATTAGATCAAGGAATAAATACTTGTGCAATAAGTTTCTAGATCATCTCAAATGGTTTTCTTATAATGGACACATCCTGATACGCAATAATTGATTGATGTATCTGAATGAAAAATCGTACCTTATTAGACATGGTGCGGTCCAAAATGATTTTACCGACATTCCAGTATCTTTTTTGGGATAATGTCCTAGAAATGGCTACGTATCTACGGAAAAGGTAACCTCAAAATCCGGCCCCAAGACTCCATAAAAGTTATGGACAGGGAGGATTCTTAATCTTAAGTATGTTAAGATGAGGGGTTGTCCAACTTATGTGAAAAGGTTTCAAAGGATAAGCTTGGGACAAGATTTGACAAATACAATTTGTGGGACATCCTAAAGTAAGTTTAGGGTATATGTTCTATAATCCTACTTAGCAAAAGGTGTTTGTTGCGAAACACGCTGCCTTCTAAGATAAAGGTGTTTATCATTGAAAGGGCTAGTGGGAGGATAATAGATCTTGAAGAGTTCAAGAACCACAAAACACTATAAATCAAATAAGAGGAACCTATAGATATACCTATTGTACCACAACCAAATCGTAAATCTGGAATAGTACCGAAGATACCTAGGAGGTATGGATTCATCATGGATGATGATGATGAGGTACGCATCATAGAAAGATGATGATCCGAGTTACATTCGATGAGTAAGACTTCTAGTGTGTACAAAAGGGACGATTAGGAGCGCCAAGTGAAATTTCTAGTATTATATGTTGATATACTACGGATGAGGAATTACATACCAATGCTACAATCAGTAAAGATAAAGTTGTCTAAACAATCCTCCATGAATGATTTGGAAGAGTATCTTAATTGGGGATATAAATCTATATAGATAGATTTAAAAGGATGCTCAACTTAACCCAAGGAACGTATATTCATTTGATGCTAAAGTCGTTTAGCATGGCAAACTCCAAGAGATGTCTCATGTCGATGAGCTATAGAGTGTATCTCTCTTAATAGCCCCCACAGACTCCTGAAAAGAGAGGTCGCATGACTGACTATCATGTATACAATGAAATATACGAGACCTGATGTTGATCAGTCATATTCTGGAGAAGTTCACTATGAGTCAGTGAAAAACATCTTAAAGTGCTTAACCGGCACTAAGGATGTGATCATATTCATGGTGGGTCTAAATTAAAACTAGAGGGCTTAATGACTCAAGTTTTTTCTGCATGGACCAAGATGGCGCGTAAAAATCCACTTTAAGGTAAAGCGTTATCTTGAATAAAGGTGCGATGAATTGAAAGGTTCCAAACAAAAAAAGAGTTCTTTGGTTTAGTGATAAAGACAAAGTATATAGCTATAAATGAAGCTGCAAGTTGATTGTTTGGATTAAAAGTTCATTACAGAACTAGGAATAGTTCCTAAGTCTCATCTTGGATCTAAACATGTGTTGTGGCACTTTCATTTGATTATTGAAATCATTGAAAGATGGGAAATCACTATAGAGATAGTGGACTCTCAAGAACAACATTACATATCCATTAACTAAAGCTTATCCAACAGCAGGATAATCGTCACTTAGAGAAGAAGAGTATAAAATACCATGACGATTGGCTTAGTGCAAGTGGGAGATTGAAAGTAGTATGCACACAAGCCAATCATGTTTGATGATAAATCATATACTTTGTAACAATCTTATTCATTTATTAATAAAAAGTATTAATTTATTAAAGGCTTTTTAATTATCTACATGATGCTGTTTTATAATATGTGATAAACCCATAGTTTTAAGCAATGCTTTTAGAATAATGATGATGATCATTTTAATGAGATCTAAATTCTTAGAAAGCTTAAAACTAAAATAGTTCCCAATCATTGGATTACTAAATTGGGGATTAGTGAATCCGGATAGATTGGTACATCGTTAACTTGCTTTCATTGGATGGGGATGATTGATCTCATGATCATTTGTGTGGAGACACTAAAGCAAGTATGTAGGTGCTTATTAGAGAATAAGTTCACCGAACGTGGCTCGCTAAGGAATACCTAATGGAGTTTTATTTGCACATCAATAGGAATTCTGTAGTGATAGTAGTACAAGTAATCCTTGGACTTGAGATCATCATAGTATCTTGTGTATGATGAGTTATACTTTGACTTATTCCTTAAGACCCTTAGGGTATATCAAAGGGTATGCTTGGGTATAATAAGTTGTACATGGAGATAATGTATGATCAATAAAGAATCTACCACTTCTAATAAAAGAAGAGAAATGTCCTATGTGATTCGATAAATGACAACCCAAAGAGTCCTTGGCGGCGCGTAATGAAATTAGAAAGGAGTTTCTAATTTGCATTATTTGAGTTGTGCATTTAAGGATCGAAATACATATAATTAAATAAAATAAGACTTGACAAGAATTCCATGTCTTATATTTAATTGGGACATTGTATGGTGGAAGGATTGAATTGCACGATAACTATTTACTCAAAGGTTCTTTTATGATTAATGTTGAAATCTATATTATCTGGAAAGTCGTTGATCGCTAGGGAGGCTTATCCTATTGTAGAATAAATATTATTTAAATAAATTAATTGTTTAATTTATTTATTTAAATAAGATTAGAATTGTTCTAATTGATTTATTCACAAACCGGTTTAATATGGAGAACCTAAAGGGTCACACCATAAAAAGGAAGAATAATTATTTAAGAAGTTAATGGCATAATCGTAATAATATATTATGTATATTTAATTTAATCTATGGTGATAGAATAAATTAAATAACTTAATATTTATTATTTAATATTTTAGAAATATTAAATATAAATTAATAAGAGGAGTCTTATTAATATTATTACAATTATTATTATTTTAATTTCTAAAAGAGTTTAGGAATTAATTTAATATAAGTACTCTCATTTATTCCTAATTGGATTAGGAAGAAAAATTAGTTAAAGGAGTTTAATTAATTATCCCTAATAAGATTAGGGAGCTTAATTAATTAAAAGAATTTAATTAATTAAATAAAATCCAATTCCTTAATTGTTAAGATGGGTTGCCCACATCTATTAATAAGAGGAGTCTTATTATGGGTGAGGGGGTTGTTGACTTTAACAACTACGTAATAATTCCAATTTGTTGGAGAGTACGCCCTTTTTCTATACAGATAGGAAAAACTAGGGTTTGAGCCAATACCCCATCTTCTTGAATCTTTTTCTTTCTTGGTGGATCACCTCTAGAGGCCAAACACTTGGGTGGCTAACGTTGATCAAAGGAAGGAACCAAACCCAGTGGATTCAAGTTGAACGCGAAAAGGATTTGGAGGTGAACTTGTACCTGAGGAAGCTCGATCTTCAAGGGTATGATTTTATTCTTTATCTTTTCGTTTAATTAATAATTGTGCATAAAGGGTGATCCGGGTATATGGTTTGTAAAATTTAAACTCTGATTTTTACACGCTTCCGCATTTTTTTTTTTGCAATTTGATTGCGCACATGAATTTTACAAACCTAACATTTTGTGCTCACGATCCATAATATAATAACATCTTACTACCCATTCATTGATGAATAGAATATTACACCACGTTAACTTATAAAATTAATACATTAGTCACAGGTTCTCTAACCTTAACATTACAAACATACCCTTTAGATATACAAAAAGGGTTCACAAATACAACATAATAATAATGTTATTCATAACTAATTTATAACTATGCCTTTTCCCTTATCCTTCACAGCACTTCCTGCCACTTCGTTCCTAGCTGAAAAGTTTTATTTAGCAAGGGTGAGCAACAAATTTGCCCCGCAAGTTAAGACATACAATAAATGTATAAAAATCAGAATAACAGACTATCTATTTTGATAGAATGAAACCAAAGTTCGGGGAACTTTGAAATAGTTGAACAAAGCTTTAATAACTAACAAGTCTTCTCGCATTCTATGCAACACAATAATTTGATAATGAAATAGTACAACGCATTCAAAGTTTCTATGATATTTTAATGAATAATTAAGAATCAATTCTACGCAATAACAAAGTGGAATGTTTTCCAGATTTATGTTGAACGATCCATTGGATCATGAAATTCTCTTCTCGAGTAACTATCAAAGATTGGACTTTGATATACCCAGGTGTATCAGATAACCATAAAGATTAAATTATACCCTCTCAGAAGTACTTAGAGTTAAGCCAACTCCTTGTACCCTATATTATGCATAATACTTACATCGCCGCATTAAAGTAGAATATACGACCAATAAAATGTTCCCTTTGTATAAAAGGTTGTTCTTCTCAGTCTTAGAATTAAAATTTGATTTAATAACAAAATACTATGATTTCAATATTTAATCACTTTCTCGATCTAGTCAAAATAATTGGCATCGATCTGTCAATAGTAATTGAATTCTCTTCTTGAACCTATAAAGTTATAACAAATGTTCTAGGACATATTTCAACACAATTCGATAATAGATAGGAATTATCTGTACTGTCAATAATAGCTTCTACGGATATAAATATCTAACAACAGTTATTCTCTAATTATATTATCAGAATTCACTAATTCAATTTGAATTAATAAACATGCACTAACTATGAATAATCAACAATAATTCTCAGATGTGGTTTAATCAACAATAATTAACCACCATAATATTTGAAATATATAACTCAAGGTTGAGTTAGGAAACTTGCCTTCCGCATTGATTACTGCTACACAATATACTTATCTGCGTTTGAAAGACCTATAATCATAATATTAGTCTTACAATTAGCACAATAATTCACAACACACAATACTATAATTTACAGTCAAAACTTCTCCTAGACACATTACCACATAGTCACATCAGTGTTTATAACCTATATAAACACTTATCAGGTCTAACTAGTTCGGTCTAGATGGACTTTGGTCTATTCTCGCTGTTCTGGTCACCCTATCCGACAATTAACACATTGATTGTCAATTATACTTGTCAAAATATTAAAGTCATTATTAATAACTTAAAATATTTTTAAATCATCAATATTCTACTTAAATGATTTTTAAATTAATTAAAATCATTTTTAAACCCTCATCATTAATATTTAAATATTAATGAAATTATCATCAAAATATTAAAAGTTATTAATTATAACTTAAAATATTGTTAAATCATTTTCTCATTTTTAAATGATTTTAAATCAATAAAATCATTTTAATTCATTTATTTAATATAATAATTAAATAAATCTAATATCATTAATATTAATTTATTAATGAGAATTCTCTAAAAATATTGAAAATTATATTTCATAATTCAAAATATTTTCTAACACTTTATTCTCATTTAAAATGAGTTTTAAATCAATAAAATCATTTTTAACTTATTTATTTAATACAATAATTAAATAAATCTAATATCTTTAATATTAAATTATTAATGAAAATTCTCTAAAAATATTAAAAGTTACATTTTATAACTCAAAATATTTTTAAATACATTATTCTTATTTAAAATAATTTTTATAATATTAAAATCATTTTCTCTAATTTATTTAATACACTAATTAAATAAATCAAATATCATTAATATTTAAATAATTATTAATATTAATGAAAAATATCTCAATTCAAATCAAAAGTTATTTTTCATAATTTAAAATAATTTTTAAATCATTTTAGTAATTTTTGAATTTATTTCTATTTTAATTAATTTTAGGAAAATCGAAATTAAAATTAATCAAACCGTCGTTGTAGGCTTTTAGCGATGATGCTTTACGTCGCCTTAGGTGTTCTTGGTGATCAAGAACACCGATAGCTTCAATGTTTAAGGTCCTTAGTTGGACCACACTTTAATCTCGGTTCTTCGTATGTCCCGTCGAATCTAAAAGCGATATCTTGTAGTGTTTATGTCACACTACAATGAACGCCAAACAATATAGGTCAAATAATCAAACATCATAAAGATCTGGGCTTTTAAATTCATTGTTAGATATTACATGGGTTTCCCCAGAAACCCAGCAGTTCGACTGGTCACTTTCTAGCTCATTTTAAGTTAGGTTCTGGTCATCCATTAAGTGTTATTAATTATTGTTCAAATCTATAGTCCAAATGTAAAGGAACATTACTATAACAACAAATTAGTTCAACAACAATCAGATTCACAAATTATGACTCGGTCAAAGCTTGTCAGAAAAATTGTTCATACCCTCTTCTTGAAATTCCAAAAATACAAAATTAGTGCAAGTGGCCTACTTTGACCACTTTCTACGCTCGATCTGTTGATTGTTTGTGGGATCTGAAGGCATTGGTCTATAGTATAGACAATAGGCTACACATTGATTACAACAACATCAACAAACAACATCATAACTGACCGATCTGGATGTTACAAAAGCTTGGCAGACCCGGTTACATGATTTCCGGGTTACCTAAAAATCAGCCGATCAAGCCCGGTCAACGGTGTTTGACCACGAATAAAATGAAATCTAGACATCCAATGATTGTGATTCCACTTCCAGATGAAAGACCTCATACCAAATGATAGATCCAAAATATAAAACAACAAAGATCATAAACAGACACGAATTTGTGGCTCCTGACATTAGCTTGTCAGACCACAAACCATGTTCTCGAGTAGTTTTGAAAATCATCACTTTTAAAGCCATTTGATGTTATGGATCGATGGTATATCACCAATGATCATCATAAAACACCATCTAGGAAAAATATAAACACATAAACATACATGAATCATGGCTCATGACATTAGCTTGTTTTAATTCACAAACCATGTTCTTGGCGCTTTTGAAAATCATCACTTTTAAAGCCATTTGATGCTATGGATTGATGGTATATCACCATATATCATCATAAAACACCATCTAGCAAACATCTAAATACATAAACATAATTTTTTTCTTAACATGAAAGATCAAAAATACGTTAAGGCTTTTATACCTTCAAGTTCAAATCTTGATCTATGCTCTCCAATCTTATATAAGGTGATCTAGGGGCTGTTTATGTGACTGATCTACTTTAGAATTTCGGAGGTCTTGGTGAGAGAGAGTTGGTGAGAGAGAGTTGGTGAGAGCTAGAGAGAAAATGAGCAAGTTTTTGGGACTTTCTATCTCTCAAATCTATATATACGATGATCTAATACATAAAATCTGATGTTTCTGGACTGATTGCTGGAGATTTGAAGTAACAAAGTCATTTGAGTTGGTCACCAACTCTTGATTTGTAAAGATTGGCAAGTTAGCTCATTAAAGTATGAAAAAGGGTAATTTTGTCATTTGCATTTTAATTCTAATGGCTTTCTTGTCAATTGTCCAAACCCTTAGGGTTTAATCCTAAGGTTCTAACCCTTAGGTTTTTCAACTTTAATTTCTAAAATTTCCAATTCGGGTTTTAAGTAGAAAAATTAAAATTTCTAAATTACAATTATGGTTTTCTAATTATATTAGATTTTCCTAATCATATTAACGTTTAATAAACACATTAGGCTTGCTAATTAGGATTAGGGTTTAGGATTCCCGGATTTAAAATTAGGGTTTCCCAACTTTCATTTAGGGTTTCTAACTGTGCGTTAGGGTTTTTAATTTTGAGATTAGGGTTCCTAATCCCTTATTAGGGTTTACAAATTTTAAACCCCATCTAGTCAATCATTGGTCATTAACTCAATACAGTATAAACACATACTCATAGATACATTTATTATAACTGCAATTTCTGTCGAATCCCTATCCAAACTTAGGGTTAGGGTTATTAAATTCTCGGTTAAGCACAACTCTACTCTTATTTTCTCAGTCAATACACAAATTGACTAATTTTAAAAACTTGTATCACAGATACCCAACACATTATTGATAATCAATATCAATATTAATTAGAAGAAAAAAAAATTATTCTTAAAATTTGAATTATTCGAAATCTCGGGTTATTACAACATGCCTATGCTTGCATGATAGCTATTGTTATACGCAAACTCTACTAATGGTAGATAATCATTCCAACTACCCTTAAAATCCATGACGTAAGATCCCAGCATATCTTCTAACGTCTGAATTATTCTCTCGCTCTGTCCATCAGTTTGTGGATGATAAGTCGTACTCAACTTCATCTGTGTCCCCATCTGTTCTGGCAGACTCCTCCAAAAGTTTGATGTGAATCATGGATCATGATCTGACACTATCAAAACTGGTACTCCATGTCTGGAAATAACTTCCTTAACATAAAGTTTAGCTAACTAGTCTAAGTTATACTTAACCCGTATTGACAAAAAGTGAGCCGACTTCGTCAATCGGTCCACTATTACCTAAATCGCGTCATACCCCTTTTGAGTAATTGGAAGTCCCACCACAAAGTCCATCGTGATATACTACCACTTCCACTCCAAAATCTCCAATGACTATAACAAGCCACTTGGTCATTGATGTTCGGCCTTAACTTTTTTACAAGTTAAGCACCTACTCACATAGTCGGCTATCTCTCTCTTCATGTTTGGCCACCAAAAACTCTATCGAAGGTCTTGATACATCTTAGTACTACCAGAATGAATCAAGTATCTCGAACTATGAGCCTCTTGTAACACTTGCTCCTTTAATTCCGTCTCACTCGGAACCCAAATTCTTCCTTCAAATCTTAATAATGCCTCATTATAAAGAATGTACTTTAAATCTTTTTCATCCGCTAACTGCTTCTTTATCTGGTAACACTCATCATTTCTGAGATGTACCTCCTTAACTTACTCTACAATGGTAGATTGAATCTCCGTTGTAAACAGTCTCTGTCCCGATTCACTTGACAACTTCACCTCTATCTCCATCCTAGCCATCTCTATTACTAACTCAGTTTGAGCCGTTAACATAGACAACTTTTCCCAACCCTTCCTACTTAAGGCATCGATAACTACATTGGCTTTTATAGGGTGATACAGGATTTCATAGTCATAATCCTTTATCAACTCCAACCATTTCCTTCTATGTGAAGATATATTTTAGACTTTTATGGTCCGTGTATATCTCACATTTCTCTCCGTAAAGATAATGTCTCCATATCTTTAAGTCAAACACTGTCGCGGCCAGTTCCAGATTATGAGTAGGGTAAACTTTCTCATAATCCTTTAACTGTCGTGATGCATATGCAATGACCTTGCCATGTTGTATGAGCACACAACCAAGTCCTCTATGTTAGTTCCCAGTAGGCACACAATAGACCTAGAAGGGGGGGTTGAATAGATCCTTTTAATTTTCGATTACTTTTCTCTTTTATTTTGTATTGCTAATGAATAAGCATATGACAAACATAAGAATATTTTCAAGCACAGTGAAATAAGTAAAAGATCCCATTCATTGATATATTCATAATCATATATACATTGTTCTTAGAGTTAGTTAAGTTGTAAGTAGTTAAGTAGACAATATAAATGACATAAAGTAAATGACACAAGAGATTTTAGTGGTTCAAAGACTCAAGCTCCTAATTCACTCTTCTACTTTCAACTAGCGAGATTTCCACTAAGGAAGGGCAACACCACAATCACTAAGATTCCTTCAGGCCAAGCAATTTTGGAACTTCATTTCACTAAGAACTCTTCAAGGCTAGCAACCTTGGGACTCATCTAGTTCCCTAGGAACTCTTCAAGCCCAACAGGCTTGGAACCTCATTTAGTCCCTCCAGACATGGACTCCTCAGGCCCTGGCTACTTGTTGTTCTAGTTGTTGTTGTTGTTGTTGTTGTTGTTGGTGCCTTGCTGCTAAGATGTCCTTTAAGCTTTTCATCTCTGAATGCTTAGCAGCTTGACGTGATCATCCTTGAGGCGCAGTTGAGTGTTGCATGATGCTCATCTTCTTAAGATACTCAACCTCTTCTGATGATCCCTTGTTGAACTGCAGTGAAGTCCATTCTTCTTGATACTTGATGGCTGCACATGATGAGTTTCTAAGATGATTGTAGGCTCTTCTGTTAGGTACTTAGAAACTTTTTCATGCTTAACATCATGATGACGTTGGTGATCTTCTTCCTTGATACTTGATGCCTTCTCATGATAGGCTTGCTAAGATGACTGTAAGCTCTTCTCTCTGGTACTTAGAGTTATCCCGTGATAGACATCAAGATGATATTGATGCTCTTCTTTCTCTTGGCAGTTCAGAACACTCTTCTTGTAGTAAAACTCTCACTTCTACTTCTTATTTTGTTTATCTCCAAGTGTTCTTGGTGGATCGTAGAGTGAGCTTTCGGACCTTCATTGGTCACTCACTATTTTGTGTTATTTTGATCAGTCCACCATCTCTCCAACCTCAAAATCTTTTGCAACATCAACAACTCTTGATCTTTGAAGCTCTAGCTAATATATACTCCTTCCCAATCCTCTCGTTGGAATATAGCTGTTGAAAGTAGTTTAAATTGCCTCGTACATATCGAGTTATTTGGTGAAAACTGCAGATGTGACATGACATCCCCTTTTTCATCTTTCTAACATTGTAGTCTACTATTTCACCTACTCCGTTAAAGATGTCACTTTGATGCCTCGGGCATGTAGTCTTCTTTATATCTCCTTTCTGACATCTCGATTAGAATGTCAGGACCCGTCCTTTTGCATCGATGCTCTCAACTAGCAATGTTCGAATATCAGTCTTCAGATTGAACCGTTGCCAATGCTTCAATCTTTAGATGACTGAACTCTACCAGTCTTATGTAGATGTTCTTGGACATGATCGTAGTGTCTTGTTGAATGTTGCTCATTGACTAGTTGCCACAAGACTACAATCCTGAAGAGTGTTCATTGGATCTTTAATGTAGAACACTTCTTTCTTCATTTTGTCAAGGCGATTCTTGATACTTCTATTTTCCTTGATTGATCTCAAGAATTGATATCTTGACTCCTGCTTACGGTTTCTTCGAATAGCAAGACCCCTCAGATTTGTGGCATGCCCAGCTTGCTTTCTCCTTGTGATCTCTAGTTCACTTTTCATCAATGGACTGACCCACACTTAATCACTGTAGCCTTATTCTTAAGAAGTCGACCAGTATCTTTGTGTACACTTCATTAGTTCCTTCTTTACTTGGCAAACCCTACGATCCTGGTTGACCAAAAGATCGTTGTCTTCTAATCGTTTGACAATAACTACACTTGCTGACTTTTCCTTAGTCAGTCACTTTTACGGAAGTCTTCTTTTGATCAACTTGTAGAAGACTTTATCTTGAATGGCTTTACAACTCAATCTGGATGCTGATTGGGTTGGTGCTCAGATCTTCTATCAGTTTGCAAACCATTCATTGAGTGTACTCTGGTTCCCTTCAGGTGGGATGTATCTTTGTAGCTCAGACCAGAGGCTTCATACATTTGATATTCTGGGAGTGCTTGTTTGTTGAGAATCGTGTTTACTCTACGATTCTGCCTTGGCGTTGTGAGCGCCTGTGTTGAAGTCTTAGTTCTGCACTCTATGATTTTGCTTGGATTCTGCAGACACTACGACTCCGAGATCAGATCTTGACACTATACGATTTCTGCCTTAAAGCTTGTTGTCTTCATCTGATCTGGCTCGACTACGATCTCTGCCTCTCATTTGATCAGTAGACTCTACAACTCTGAGTGTGGTCTACGATTCTTGTCTTGGCTTTGGCAGATGCTCGGTCGGCCCTTAGACAGGCTGTCTCAACGATTTTAAACATAACTTCCTCAGTAGACTACGACTCCAAGAAAGTTCTCCTCGACACACTACGATCCTTCCTCGACTATCCTGGCACTCTACGAACTCCGAGATCTACTATCTTGCAGACTACGATTCTGCCTTGATAGCTCTCGAGTTTTCCTCGACTCTCCTGACAGACTACAATTTCTGGTGCAGTGCTCGACAATAAGACAAGCCTATCTATTACATTATAAGATCAACCTAACAAGCTTGATCTTTCTATATTTATAGTCCTTGTACATCATTTCATTTTAAGGACTTTACAAAGCTATTTTACTTATGTAGGATCAACCTAACATATTTGATCAATTCATTCTAAGTCCTTGTACATATGTTCCCAGTATCTATCAAAGGACTTTACAGCTTTTCTTAATGCAAGCATACTTGTATATTCATTCATTTATATCGTAATCAAATCATACATAAATAGAAATATCATTCACATGCTTATTCCTAACAATCTCCCCTTATTTGATTATGACAAAAATAATTAGTGCATATGCATGTTATGAATGAATCTTATATACAGTGAGCACCCTGTATTTCTAAATTAGATAATTATGAATGTCATTGATAATAATGTGGAATTATATAAGCTATGACGCTTTACATCCTGGATCCAGAACATACCTAACTAGTTAGAGATGTGCCTCTTTGGCTCCATGTGTGTCTTCCAGGATGTCTGTTGATCAGCTACTTATCTGCTTGATCTTTTTGCTCTTGATCCCCCTAGGATGGTGACTTCATTTCTTTTCTCTGGTCCCCCTCAGACTCATGATCTTCTTCTTTATTTGGCCCCCCTCAAACTCTCTATTCATAGGATCATCATCATCTGGCTCCCTCTCTGGTGACGATTATGCTTCTATAACTGTTGTCTTCTTCTTTCCCTTTCTCTTGGCCTTCTTGTTTTCTTTTCTTCTGATCTCCTTGCTCTTCCTTTAATGCCTCTTTTTCTCCCCCTTTTTGTCATTAATCACTTGTGAAAGCTGCTCCATGTTGGACATAAGTTGCTCCATCAGGTAAGATGAGTTGCCAACCTCAATCATGAGTTCTTGTTGGTTCAGCTCAAGTTGTAGAGAGAAAGACTGATTCAGATTATCAATCTTGTCAGAGAAGGCTTGGATTTTCTCTTCATTAGCATTCAGTGCTCGTAGAGCTTCTGCCTTTTGATCATTTATAACCTTCAGATAGATTTGATTTCACTCTTTGATTTTGAGAGATATATCATACTTAGTGGCTTGAAGTCTGTCTTGAACTGCATTGTCTCCTACTTCTGTCAACATCTTTGACCCTTCTGTGATGATTGATATCTTCTTAGTTAATTCATAAGAATTCTTCACTAACTCCTGTTCCATAGGAGTTTGGTCATTTGATTGGGAAGCTTCTTGTTGAGCACTAGACTGGACTCCACGATTTCCATTCTTGAAAAGATTTTTGAAAGCAATGAGAATCTGATAAATCGTTGAGTGCCAATCATTGGTGGAGGATGAAGGGATATCATGCAATTTTTCATGAGTAGAGGGAAGTTTCTCGTACTGAACTTGATCATCTTCTATGGTAGAGTGAAGAGACTCTACGATCATGTACTTGGGCAGTACCCTTCTGCCATCTAAACCCACTCTACAATCGTAGGGAATGTAGTGGTTGCCAGCATAACGGTAGACTTTGTAGTGAGATTGGTCCTTTATCACGTGAGTTGCAAACTTCTTGACTCTTTGGAAGTTCTGTTCCACCAGCTTTATGTTGGGAAGGTGAGAGACGACCCATATTAGATAGCTGTTAGCTCCAGTGAGAGATGCCTTTACCCATGGCATATGAGGGTGAAACCATCTTATTACGTGGTTCTTAACTTCAGGCTCATATATTATAGTTGAGGTGTCTAGCTTCATAGACTTACGATTATTGAGCACATTTTCTGCATTCATCATTACCACATTTAGCCTTTCATTCCTATGATTGATCCATCTATCAGGGAGCACATCCAGTGATTCATCAATTTTGACTACAATCTTTCTCTTGCGATTTACAGGATTAGGAATGTGAAAATTTTATGGTTCTTCTTCTAAAAAACTAGAGTTTCTTCCATCTTTTCTCTGTTCTAAACTGGAGTTAGACCTTTGTAGATTTCCCTCATCTGACTCATCAGTTTGTTCCTTCATTTTATCATCATTCTCCATTTCCTCACATTCTGAGCTTATATCATGCTGACTCCTTTCATCTGATTCATCAGAGAATTCTTTATGCTGGTTTTCCTCATTAGTGCCTTCTTCAACATCTTCTCCATTGGAGTCAAGCTCATCATCACTGATTTTAATGATTGTAGTAGAGTGTTCACAAGGTTTAAATGTTCACAGAGTGAGAAAAAACTATATTACTTATTTGTATCTAGTTGATTCATGGAGGTGATCAATTTCTACGAATCTTCAAGATACTTTTGTAGAACTGATCATACTCTATGTGTTATCAAAAACTTAGAACATAGGTTTGTACATACATACTAGCCCATCAGCAAAGATTACTCCACTTAAGAATAATTAAACCTTGGTATGCTTATGACCTATTTCAAACTTCTTTCAAGATGTTATCTTCAACCTAAAACTTGGATAGAGAGAAAGTTTGTTAGTATTTGAGTTTCCAACTTCAGTGTACTTTCTCTCTTCTCCTTTTTAGGTAGAGTATGGTCTCTTGATAGAATATTGTTAAAGTGCATAAGGTAGTGCAACATGATGTATACATTTATACTGATGAGGAACCGTACCTTGTCATTGTCAGTTTCTTGACAGTCATTTATCTTGATATACTGAGGTTAGGCATTGATGTGCATACTTTTTCCACACTTCGATGACTTTGTTGCTCCTGTTATCCTTTGATCAATCACTCATAGTCTTGAGGATGTATGCTCAGAGAATTTTGACATCTTTAGTTCTTTGACAACCTTGAGTCCTCAAGTTCACATCCAGCTGTTGGTTGGCCAAATATAGATTGGAGAGATTCTTCTTTCTTCTTTGAATGAGTACTTCTTAGCACATATGTCCTTTTCATCTTTCAATCTGGTGGATGATTGACTCTTTGCTGTTGATGCCTCTTGAGCTCCCATATCTGTTCTTCAGACTACAAGATTGACTGTGGACACGGATTGGTCTTGTTCCTATAGTATTTAAGAACATGGACCAATTTGAGCAGCTTCAGGTGTATATACACATTTACTTGTACATAATATTTCCAACTTGTGACTTATTATTAAACTAAGTTTAGAACAATGTTTGTGCTTAGGATCGAATCGAAAGCGATTAGCTTTTGAATATCGCATGAGAACTTGCTCGATACCAATTGTTAGTTCCCAAAGAGCACACAATAGATCTAAAAGGGGTGGAGGGTTGAATAGATCCTTTTAATTTTTAATACTTTTCTTTTTTATTTTGTATTGCTAATGAATTAGCATATGAGAAACATAAGAATCTTTTCAAGCACAACAGAATAAGTAAAAGATCCCCTTCATTGATATATTCATAATCATACAAACATTGTTCTTTAAAGTTAGTTAAGTTGTAAGAAGTTAATACATACATAGCAGTTATAGCAGTTAAGTACATAATGTAAATGACATAAAATAATTGACACAAGGGATTTTAAGTGGTTCAGAGACTCAAACTCCTAATCCACTCTTCTGCTTTCAACTAACAGGATTTCCACTAAGAAAGGGCAACACCCTGAATCACTAAGATTCATTCAAGGCCAGCAGCCTTGGAACTTCAGTTCACTAAGAACCCTTCAAGGCCAGCAACCTTGGGACTCTTCTAGTTCCCTAGGAACTCTTCAAGACCAGCAAGCTTGGAACTTCATTTAGTCCCTCTGGACAAGGACCCCTCAGGCCCTGGCTACTTGTTTTTGTAGTAGTTGTTGTTGTTGTTGTTGGTGCCTTGTTGCTAAGATGTCCTTTAAGCTCTTCATCTCTGAATGCTTAGCATCTAGACGTGATCATCCTTGAGGTGCAGTTGAGTGTTGCATGATGCTCAGCTTCTTAAGATACTTAACCTCTTCGGATGATCCCTTGTTGAACTGCAGTGAAGATCATTCTTCTTGATACTTGATGGCTCCACATGATGAGTTTATAAGATGACTGTAGGCTCTTCTACTAGGTACTTAGAAACCTTCTCATGCTTGACGTCGTGATGACGTTGGTGATCTTCTTCCTTAATACTTGATGCCTTCTCATGATAGACTTTCTAAGATAACTGTAAGCTCTTCTCTCTGGTACTTAGAGTCTTCCTATGATAGACATCAAGATGACATTAATGCTCTTCTTTTTCTTAGCAGTTCAGAACACTCTTTTTATAGTAAAACTCTCACTTCTACTTCTTACTATGTTTATCTCCAAGTGTTCTTGGTGGATCGTAGAGTGAGCTTTCGGACCTTCATTGGTCACTCACTATTTTGTGTTATTTTGATCAGTCCACCATCTCTCCAACCTCAACAACTTTTGTAACATCAACAACTCTTGATCTTTGAAGCGCTGGCTGATATATACTCCTTCCCAATTTTCCCTTTGGAATATAGCCGTTGAAAGTAGTTTAAATTGGCTCGCAGATATCGAGTTATTTGGTGCAGACTGCAGATGTGACATGACATCCCCTTTTTAATCTTTCTGACACTGCAGTCTACTGTTTCACCTACTCCACCAGAGATGTCACTTTGATGCCTCGGGCAGGTAGTCTTCTTTATATCTCCTTTATGACTTCTCGGTTAGAACGTCATGAGCTGTCCTTTTGCATCGATGCTCTCAACTAGCAATGTTCGAATATCAGTCTTCACATTGAACCATTGCCAATGCTTTAATCTTCAAATGACCGAACACTACGATTCTGATGCAGATGTTCTTGGACCTGATCGTAGTGTCTTGTCGAATGTTGCTCATTGACTAATTGTCACAACACTACGATCCTAAAGAGTGTTCATTGGATCTTCAATGTAGAACACTTCTTTCTTAATTTGTGCAGTGCTTGAATACTTCTGTTTGCCTTGACTGATCTCAGAAACTGATAGCTTGACTCCTTGTTCTGGTCTCTTCTGAATAGCAAGACACCTCAGATTTGTGGTATGCCCAACTCGCTTTCTCCTTGTGATCTCCCGTTCACTTATCATCACTGGACTGACCCATGCTTAATAACTTTAACCTTGTTATTCAGAAGTCGACCAGTATCTCTGTGTACACTTCATTAGTTCCTTCTTTGCTTGGCAAACACTGCGATCCTGGTTGGCCCTAAGATCGTTGTCTTCAGTTTATTTTACAGCAACTGCACTTGCTGACTTTTCCTTAGTCAGTCACTTTTACTGAAGTCTTCTTTTGATCTACTTGTAGAAGACTTCATCTTGAATGGCTTTACAACTCGATCTGGATGATTATTGGGTTGCTGCTTAGATCGTCTGTCAGCTTGCAAACCATTCAATGAGTGCACTCTGGTTCCCTTCAGGTGGGATGTATCTTTGTTGTGACGCGCCGAAAATAGGTCCACACGACCCATTCTGAGTCGCCAAATATCATAGTATAAAAATCAAATACAAACTTCATTTATACAACTGTTGAACTGTCATGCAGAATACGACCATAGTTAAACTGTGTGTTTTAATACAAATGTATGTAACTCTCATGGTGCCTCGACCACAACCTTACAATGGTAAGTCTTCTCTTGACATATAACTATCTCCACCGTCTGCAATTGAACATTATGTTTCAACCAAACTCCAAGATCACATCGGTAGTGCTCATAGATATAATCGACAAGTGGATGTGCACAACTCGCCACATCTTATGATAACATCGATGATGTTGTATGTCATTAGACATCTTGTATGATAGTGGAAAAACACCCTTCCAAAGTTGGGTTCACCTCACCCCTATTCGGTTGACCAAAATTAAATATCAAATGACGATACAATACGAAAACACTTATCTAAAGTTCTCAATAAAATTATTTCCATACTATTTAGGAGAACCTCAACATCTATAGACCACCGCTTCTATTCTCGTGTTACCCCTGCTCGACCCAATTTACATACACTCTTATTACTTGAAAAGAATTGTGAAACAAAAGGGTGAGCCAAACTAGCCCAATAAAAGAATATCATGACTAAAGATAATTTATATCATCAATTGCCTTCATCAATAATAAATCGTAGATTTAGAACATATATAGATGTAAAACTTTTCAACCATAGTTGCGGTGAACGAGCACTCCATTAGAAGAGTCAAATAGACCATCGTGTCTATTATCTTCTCCATATTAAAAGTCCACCAATAATGTTTTATTTTTGTAACATCAATCAACAATTCTTGTCCACAATCATATGAATAACTCATGAGCTGTCCTTTTCAACCGCCATGCGGTAATCCACGTAGACAGATCATTTCCATAATTTAATAAGGAATGAATACGAAGGATCATTCACCATGCATGTGGTAATCCACATAGATAGGTTATTCCAACAGAATAATAAAGAATGGAATAACAGAAGAATTCACCAGGCATGCGATAGACCGCACAGACAGGTTATTCCCATCAGAATAATAAAGAATGGAACAAGGTCATGCGTAATCCGCACAGACAGGATATTGGATTAGTGAGGTAGCAAACTTCTCTTCTTTTTTCTCTCTATAATTTTTCTCTATAATAATTGATCTAAAGCTTTAGTGAATTGGTGATAAATAAAGGAAGAATGAGCTTCTATTTATAGGAAAATATAGTTTCGATAATTGCACGTTTTGGGGCTTGAAATATTATAGTATAACACTTTCAACTTTTCTTTTATTTTTAATTTAATCCTACAAGTATTATCAAACTTCCACCACCTCCATAATAGTAAATCATGTGAATTAATAGTTCATTCATGTGACTTAATAGTATAATCATGTGAAAAAAAACTAATTACAATATAGTACCTTCAACTATACCTCCATTTTTAATTTAGTCATGCAAGTATTATCAATCTTGCACCAACTCCCCTAATAGTAAATCATGTGAATCAATAGTACACACATGTGAACACGTAGTTATATGCATGTGAATTAATAGCAATTAATTGCTCATTTATCCGATTAATTACCCGATAACTTCCAGACATCAATTATTATCGAAATAAATATCGATTTCCACTAACACTAATAATTCCCACACAATGGAACTATCAATTTCATCTTTAATCAACACGAACTTATTCATCATTAATATTATAACTCACAATATTTAACAACCAGGTTGTTCCTAGGAAAGAGGGGGCTTTTCGATAAGGATTTCTCTTTATTGGCGCACAATTAGGTTACCAAACCTCTCCTTGACAGAACTTCTAGACATTGTTAATATTGCAAATAATAATATGAATACCTTTACTGTCTCAATTATTGATTTAATAATATAACATATTATGCAGATGATACTGTGACAATAATTGAATCAATAATATGAGAGATATTATGCAGCAATTACTATAGTAACAATTGAGTATAATTGAGTGACATCTCACGTAAGCATCAATAATTAATACCGTGTGCTACTATGCAACCACGCGTATTATTGTACTTTGACTACCGAGTAGTTCAATAGTTTTAACGGTAACACTTCCGCCGTTATTTTTATAAAAAGATAATTCTGTCGTTTTCTAACTACGACAATACTTCCGTTGTGGGGTCCACCAATGATTGTGCCGTCGTACGAATATTCCCTGTTAAAACGAATATTCCCTGACCAATCAAATATTATATAACCAGTTGCTTACTTTGCAAAATTTGTAAATATTACCCACAACTATAACACTATATCAAATCCACACCATAATATTCAAAAATATATTTTGAGAAATTTATTCTGTATTCATAAAAGTTGGGGTCTTACAACCTTCCCTTCTTATGAAATTTTGTCCTCGAAATTAGGGTACGTTCCTGATATATCGAAGAGGTGAGGATATCTTGACTTCATCTCAGATTCTAACTCTCAGGTCATTTCTTCCACATCGTGGTTTCTCCATAAGACTTTGACTTATGGTATAACCTTGGAGCATAGAATTTGATCCTTCTTATCCAAGATTTTTAAGAGGTAACTCTTCATACGTTAAATCTTCTACTATCTTGTCTGGTTCTAATTCAATAATGTGATTCGGTCTTTTACATATTTACGTAATATGGATATGTGGAAAATATTATGAACACGAGACATACTTGGCGGTAAAGGCGAGTCTATAGGCCACGCCCTACTCGATCGAGGATTAAAAATGGGCCAACGAATCGAAGATTGAGCTTTTCTCTCTTTCCAAATCCCTAACTCCTTTCCATGGAGCAACACGTAATAATACATGATCTCCAATATTGAATTCCATGTCTTTTCAATGAATATCAGCATAACTCTTTTGTCGATCTTGTGAGGTTTTTATACATTGTCGGATAGTTTGAATCTTTTACGTAGTCATACGTACCAACTCTATACAACATTGCTTCACCCACCTCATCCTAGCATATTGGAGAACGACACTTTCTTCCATACAACGCCTCAAATGGAGCCATGCCAATACTTGCTTGGTAACTATTGTTGTAGGAAAATTCCACCAATGGTAAGAACTTGTCCCAACTTCCCTTGAAGTCAAGGACACAGAGTCTTAATAAATCTTCAAGAGTTTGAATAGTCCTTTCATTGCCCATCCGCTTTGAGGATGATATCTTAACTAAATCGTAAATCCTTGTCCATAGCTTTTTGTAAACTAACCCAAAATTGTGAATTAAATCTTGGGTTTCGATCAAAAACTATGGATACTGGCATACCATGCGATCTTACAATCTCATTTATGTACATACTAGCAAGACGTTCAAGTGTATAAGTTTCTCGTATCAATAAGAAATAAGCAGACTTGGTCAATCTATCAACAATGACCTAAATCACATCTATGCCTTGAGAAACTTGGGAAGACCAGTAACGAAATCTATGGTAATGTGTTCCCACTTCCATTCTAAAATTTTAAGTTGTTGCAATGGACCTTTTGGCACTTGATGCTCGCCGACTTCGTTGACAAGTTAGACACCTTGAGATAAACCCCGCTATCTCTCTCTTCATATTGCTCCACCAAAATGTATGTCGAAGATCACGATACATTTTGGTACTCCTAGGATAGATTGCAAATGGTGTGTTGTGCGTCTCCATCATGATTTTATACTTCAAGTCAAAATCGTTAGGAATACAAAGTCTGGAGTTGACTTGAAGTATTCCTTTTTCATCGATTCTTGCTTCTGGAATAACACCTTCTTGCACTTTCTTCCTCGTATGCATCAGCTCCAGGTTTGTAGCTTGAGCAACTTTAACTTTATCAATTACTACCACCACTACTACCTCCATCGTTTGTCTTCTTCTTCTTCTTCTCCTGATGAAATCGAGATATAGCATCGCTCCCTCCTTTAGCAATTAACGCTTTCTCCATCAAAGTCGATAACTTATTTATCTACAATAATGCTACTTTGGTGTATATACCCGGCTTCAACCCATTCTCAAACCTTCTCACCTTTCATAATTCCATGTCCACCTGATGAGGTACAAACCTTGCTAATTCATTGAATTTAGCATCATACTCCTAAACAGACATATTCTCCTGCTTTAGTTCTAAGAACTTAACTTCCATCCAAGCTTGCAAACTCGATAAAAAGTAGTTCTCAAAGAACAACTCCTTGAATCTTGTCCAAGTTACCACCGCTTGTACCAACTCTCACTTGACTAGTCTCCCACCAGTAATTGGCTTCTCCCTTCATCGGATATGTTGAAAAAGCTATATTCTGCTCTTCTACCACTCGCGCAATGACGAATGCTTTCTCCATCTCCTTCACCCAAGTTTGGGCTTAAATCGGATCCGTGGTTCCCTTAAATTCAAGTGGTCCTATCGCTTTAAAGTCTTTGAAGTTAGCCAATCTATCAGCTGGCTGATTTCTCACTCTTCCTCTTGCTGGAGCTCTATTGACCATAGCTTGGGCTAGCATATCCACGAAATTCTTCATTGGGTCTAACGACCTCCTTCATTATTAATGGATCGCTTCTTCTTTGATTTTGATTCTGTCGTTTAGGCGGCATGATCTGATTTAAATAAAAATCTTACATTAATTCTCTTTCTCTATACAAATTCTTAACACAATAAGAATTCAACACATAGTTCTCATATAATCGCATATTTACTCAAATAACACATAATACATTTAGTACCTAATACATATTACTATCCTTGTTAAGTAAATTTTAGGATTAACAACACAACTTTACACGAAAGTTGCAATTCTCGAACTTTACATGAAAGTTGCCATTTTCCATTTTCACATATAGCTATACCCAGGTTAAATCAAACTTACCACACTTATGAGTTCAGAAACTTGCCACAATTATATGAGTGTATGAACTTATCCTAGTCAGACCTTTGGTGTCCAATCGCTGAGGGGTTTAAAACATTTCTTATAATTATGAGTCATAAACTTACCATAAGTATGAGTTTTAAGAACTCACAAATTAATCTTAATCTTATATTCATATAGAAAATAAAGATTTCATTCATACAAACATATATATTTACATATGTTCACACATCGTTCTCGATATTACAACTTTAATATCATAACCTACTACCAAAAGATACTACCACTTATAGCTAAGTTGTCTACCATCTACTCCCTTTACTAGTCTTCTTGTTGGAACACTTTTTGAATTCGTGACCCATTCTCCCACATGAGAAACACTTCCTCATATTCGGCTTAGGATAATGCAAGGAAATATGTTCTTCCTGCTTACAGTTGAAGAACACGTTCTTCCACATCATGCATTCTCCCACGTGAGTCTTTTCACACTTGCTACAGGCTTGCCTCTTCTTTGGGTTTGAATTTTCAGAATTATCGTTGTCGTTGTCCCTCTTTCTCTTATTCTTAACCTTCTAGATTGTTCCTTCAGATGATACACCACCTTCAGTCTTCATCCTTTCCACCTGCGCCTTCAGCTCATTCCATTCTTCAGTCATTTCGTGTAACGCTCGCTCCATCCTCCACAACTCTTCCAAGAGAAATACTTTACTCCAGAGTTCCTGGAGTTCTGCAGATTCTTGATCTTGTTCTCTAACTTTAGTCTTATTCCCTTTCTCAACCTTAGCTTCTTCAGACTCCGCCTCCTCATCACCACTCAAATACATCTCGGGATAATCATCATGACCACTCCCTAGATTGATCAAAGGTCCATCCTTTCCAACCTCCTCAACTGACTCGCTTTGCACTGACACATCAGCTACTGGCACTGGTGTGATAGCTGCTGGAATCTCTGTACTCATCTTGTCTTCTCCCGACATCCTATAATCAGTTTAAACAACTTTATTAGTACTTCACCAGTACAAAATTCTCACACTATGTGTCAACCTATCTCACTATTGATGCACTTAGACAACCCCTCACTTAGTACTCTAAATGAGTATTCTCTATCTGGGTTTATGGTTACAATCCTAGGTTTTCCCCACCCACATAAGGTTTATAACCTCATGCTTTGATACCAACTGTGACACCCCAAATCCCAGGTTACACGACCTCCAGGTTTGGTGCTCATGATCCATAATATAATAACATCTAACTACCCATTCATTGATGAATAGAATATTACACCACGTTAACTTATAAAGTTAATACATTAGTCCCAAGTTCTCTAACCTTAACATTACAAACATGCCCTTTAGATATACAAAAGGGTTCACAAATACAACATAATAATAATGTTATTCATAACTAATTTATATCTATGCCTTTTCCTTTATCCTTCACAGCACCTCCTACCACATCGTCCCTAGCTGAAAAGTTTTTTTTAGCAAGGGTGAGTAATAAATTTGCCCTGCAAGTTAAGACATACAATAAATGTATAAAAATCAGAATAACAGACTATCTATTTTGATTGAATGAAACCAAAGTTCGGGGAACTTTGAAATAGCTGAACAAAGCTTTAATAACTAACAAGTCTTCTCATATTCTATGCAACACAATAATTTGATAATGAAAGAGTACAATGTTTTAAAAGTTTCTACGATATTCTAATGAATAATCAAGAATCAATTCTACACAATAATAAAGTGGAATGTTTTCGACTTTATCTTTGAAATGATCCATTGGATCTTGAACTTCTCTTATCGAGTAACTATCAAAGATTGGAGTTTGATATACCCAGGTGTATCAGATAACTATAAAGATTAAATTATACCCCTCTGTAAGTACTTAGAGCCAGCCAACTCTTTGTACCCAATATTATGCATAATACTTACATCGCCATGAAAAGTAGAATATATCGACATCAATAAAATGTTCCATTTGTATAAAAGGTTGTTCTTCTCAGTCTTAGAATCAAAATTTGATTTAAAAATGAAATACTATGATTTCAATATTTAATCACTTTCTCGATCTAGCCGAAATAATTGGCATTGATCAGTCAATAGTAATTGAATTCTCTTCTCGAACCTATCAAGTTATAACAAATGTTAAATCTATCCGAATAATTAGCTAGGATATATTTCAACATAATTCGATAATAGACAAGAATTATATATACCACATCGATAATAGCTTCTACGGATATAAATATCCAACAACGGTTATTCTCTAATTATATTATCGAAATTCACTAATTGATTTGAATTAATAAATACGCACTAACCTGCGAATAATCAACAATAATTCTCAGATGTGGTTTAATCAACAATAATTAACCACCATAATATTTGAAAAATATAACTCAAGGTTGAGTTAGGAAACTTGCCTTCCGCATTGATTACTGCTACACAATATACTTATCTGCGTTAGAAAGACCTATAATCACAATATTGGTCTTACAATTAGAACAATAATTCATAACACACAATACTATAATTTACAGTCAATACTTCTCCTAGACACATTACCACATAGTCAGATCAGTGTTTATAACCTATATAAACACTTATCAGGTCTAACTAGTTCGGTCTAGATGGACTTTGGTCTATTCTCGATGTTCTGGTCACCCTATCCGACAATTAACACACTGATTATCAATTAAAATTAGTTTCTATGCTTCAATATTTTTTTAGTCCTTTATAATATTTTTCGGAAGCTTTTAATAATTTATAAATAATTATCATAATTTATAATAATTTTTCAAACACTTAAATCATTTTTAAATGATTTAATTATCAAATAATCTTATCATTATTAATATTTAATAATATAAAATATTAATGTTATACTTGTCAAAATATTAAAGTTATTATTAATAACTTAAATATTTTTAAATCATCAATATTCTACTTAAATGATTTTTAAATTAATAAAAATTATTTTAAACCCTCATAATTAATATTTAAATATTAATGAAATTATCATCAAAATATTAAAAGTTATTAATTATAACTTAAAATATTTTTTAATCATTTTACTTATTTTTAAATGATTATTAAATCAATAAAATAATTTTTAATTCATTTATTTAATATACTAATTAAATAAATCTAATATCATTAATATTAATTTATTAATGATAATTCTCCAAAATATTGAAAATTATATTTTATAATTCAAAATATTTTCTAATACTTTATTCTCATTTAAAATAATTTTTAAATCAATAAAATCATTTTAACTTATTTATTTAATACAATAATTATTTAAATCAAATATCATTAATATTAAATTATTAATAAAATTTCTCTAAAATATTAAAATTTACATTTTATAACTCAAAATATTTTTAAATACATTATTCTTATTTAAAATGATTTTTATAATATTAAATTCATTTTCTAAATTTATTTAATACACTAATTAAATAAATCAAATATCATTAATATTCAAATAATTAAAATATTAATTAAAAATATCCCAATTTGTCAAAAGTTTTTTTTCATAATTCAAAATAATTTTGAAAATCATTTTTGGTAATTTTAGAATTTATTTCTATTTTAATTAATTTCGTAAAATCGAAATTAAAATTAATCAAACCGTCGTTTAGAGACCTTTAGCCACGCTTTCTGTCGTCTTAGGTATTCTTGATGATCAAGAACACTTACAGTTCAATGTTTAAGGTCCTTAGTTTAACCACACTTTAATCTCGGTTCTTACATGTTCTGTCCAATCTAAAACTCATATCTTGTAGTGTTTATGTCACACTACAATGAACACCAACAATATAGGTCAAACAATCAAACATCATAAAGATCTGGGCTTTTAAATTCATTGTTAGATATTACATGGGTTTCCCCAGAAACCCAGCAGTTCGACTGGTCACTTTCTAGCTCATTTTAAGTTAGGTTCTGGTCATCCATTAAGTGTTATTAATTATTGTTCAAATCTATAGTCCAAATGTCAAGGAACATTACTATAACAACAGATTAGTTCAACAACAATCAGATTCACAAATTATGACTCGGTCAAAGCTTGTCAGAAAAATTGTTCATACCCTCTTCTGGAAATTTCAGAAATACAAAATCAGTGCATGTGGCCTACTTTGACCACTTACTACGCTCGATCTGTTGATTGTTTGTGGGATCTTAAGGCATGGGTCTATAGTACAGACAACAGGCTACACATTGATTACAACAACATCAACAAACAACATCATAACGGACAGATCTGGATGTTACAAAAGCTTGTCAAACCCGGTTACATGATTTCTGGGTTATTGAGAAATTAGCCGATCAAGCTCGGTTAACGGTGTTTGACCATGAATAAAATGAAATCTAGATATGCAATGACTGTGATTCCACTTCCAGATGAAAGACATCATACCAAATTATAGATCCAAACCATAAAACAACAAGAATCATAAACAGACATGAATTTGTAGCTCCTGACATTAGCTTGTCGGACCACAAACCATGTTCTTGAGCTGTTTTAAAAATCATCACTTTTAAAGCCATTTGATGCTATGGATCGATGGTATATCACCATATATCATCATAAAACACCATCTAGCAAACATCTAAATACATAGACATAATTTTTTTCTTAACATGAAAGATCAAAAATATGTTAGGGCTTTTATACCTTCAAGTTCAAATCTTGATCTCTCTTCTCCAATCGATATAAGGTGATCTAGGGTCATTTTTATGTGGACTGATCTACTTTAGAATTTCGGAGGTCTTGGTGAGAGAGAGAGAGTTGAGAGAGCTAGAGAGAAAATGAGCAAGTTTTTGTGGCTTTCTATCTCTCAAATCTATATATATGATGATATAATACATAAAATCTGATGTTTACGGGTGATTGTTGGAGATTTGAAGTAACTAAGTCAATTGAGTTGGTCACCAACTCTTTATTTGTAAAGATTGGCAAGTTAGCTCATTAAAGTATGAAAAAGGGTAATTTTGTCATTTATATTTTAATTTTAATGGCTTTCTTCTCAATTGTCCAAACCCTTAGGGTTTAACCCTAGGGTTCTAACCCTTAGGTTTTATAACTTTAATTTCTAAAATTTTCAATTAGGGTTTTAATTAGAAAAATTAAAATTTCTAAATTACAATTAGGGTTTTCTAATTATATTAGATTTTCCTAATCATATTAACGTTTAATAAACACATTAGGCTTGCCAATTCGGATCAGGGTTTCCTAATTAAGGTTAAGGATTCCCGGATTTAAAATTAAGGTTTCGCAGCTTTCGTTTAGGGTTTCTAACTCTGCATTAAGGTTTCTAATTCTGAGATTAGGGTTCTTAATCCCTTATTAGGGTTTACAAATTTTAAACCCTATCCAGTCAATCATTGGTCATTAACTCAATACAGTATAAACACGTACTCATAGATACATTTATTATAACTGCGATTTCTGTCGAATCCCTATCCAAACTTAGGGTTAGGATTTTTATATTCTCGGTTAAGCACAACTCTATTCTTATTTTCTCAGTCAATACATAAATTGACTAATTTTCAAAACTTGTATCACAGATACCCAACACATTTTTTATAATCAATATCAATATTAATTAGAATTAAAAAAATTATTCATAAAATTTGGATTTTTCGAAATCCCGGGTTACTACATTCACCTCTCCTTAAGAGGATTCTGTCCTCGGATTCACCGCTTTCTTATTCTCTACAATCTTTTAAAGTTGTAGCATCAATTCTTTTTTTTTTATCAACACAATACTAATTTGTGTGTTATATTCTAACATATGACTTGGATTCATAAAAGAAAACAATTCATAGTGATATTTATCCAATATTACTCGCATAATTTAAATATTAAGTGAAATCATTACACCTTTACCTCCCTGAAAGGACTCTGCAACTTAACGTCGTCATGTTGAATGTACGGGTTGTTGGTCTTCCCGGCTATATATGGAGTCCTCGACTCGCCAAGGTTCCGCTACGAGATCCGTTGTTGACACTTTCCTTCTCCCCATTCCTCTTAAGACAGTTTCTAACGAGATGATCAGTTGATCCGCACGCAAAACAACCTTGAATCTTCTTCGGACTGGGACAATTGGGTGACAGGTGTCCTTCTTGATGTAGTTATAGAAAACTCTCTTCTTCTTTAAACAAACTCCACGAATGATTCTTTCCACATGTCACACATGGCTCCCTCCCTTTCTTATTTCCTTCATCTTTTTACCCGTTGGGTATTCTCACTCAACTTCCTTTTATTGAATTACTACCAAAGACTTACTACCTCCATCGTTTGTCTTCTTCTTCTTCTCCTGATGAAATCGAGATGCAGCTTCGCTCTCTCCTTCAGCAAATAATGCTTTCTCCAATAAAGTCGAGAACGTATTTACCTGCAATACTGCTACTTTGTTGTATATACCCGAATTTAACCCATTATCAAACCTTCTCGCCTTTCATAATTCCATGTCCACCTGATGAGGTACAAACCTTGCTTATTCGTTGAATTTAGCAAAGATACTCCAAAATGTATATTATCCTGGGTTTAGTTCTAAGAACTTAACTTCTATCCGAGTTTGCATACTCGATGAAAAGTAGTTCTCAAATAACAACTCCTTGAATCTTGTCCAAGTTACCACCTCTGTACCAACTCTCGCTTGATTAGTCTCCCACTAGTAATTAGCTTATCCCTTCACCAGATATGTTGCAAAAGCTATCTTCTACTTCTGCCACTCGCGCAATGACAAATGCTTTCTCTATCTCCTTCACCCAAGTTTGGGCTTCAATCGGATCCGTGGTTCCCTTGAATTCAGACGGTCCTACCGCTTTAAAGTCTTTGAAGTTAGCCAATCTATCAGCTGGCTGATTTCTCGCTCTTCCTCTTGCTGGAGCTCTATTTCCCATAGCTGGGGCTAACATATCCATGAAATTCTGCATTGGGTCCGCTTGACCTCCTTCATTATTCACTGACTGCTCTTCTATTTGATTTCGATTATGTCGTCTAGGAGGCTTGATCTGATTTAAAAAAAAATCTTACATTAATTCTCTTTCTCTATACAAATTCTTAACACAATAAGAATTCAACATATAGTTCTCATATAATCGCATATTTATTCAAATAGCACATAGTACATTTAGTTCTTAACACATATTACTATCCCTTGTTAAATAAATTTCAGGATTAACAACACAACTTTACATGGAAAGTTGCAATTCTCGAACTTTACACAGAAAGTTACCATTTTCCATTTTCACACATAGCTATACCCTGTTCGTCAAACTTACCACACTTATGAGTTCAGAAACTTATCACAATTATATGAGTGTATGAACTTATCCTAGTCGAACCTTTGGTGTCCAATCATGAGGGGTTCAAAAATTTCATATAATTATGAGTCATGAACTTACCATAAGTATGAGTTTTAAGAACTCACAAATTAATCTTAATCATATATTCATATAGAAAATAAAGATTTCATTCATACAAACATATATATTTACATATGTTCACACATCGCTTCTCGATATTACAACTTTAATATCATAACCTACTACCAAAAGATACTACCACTTGTAGCTAAGTTGTCTCACCGAATCCCACTCCCTTCACCAGTCTTCTTGTTGGGACACTTTTGAATCAGTGGCTGCTCTCCCACATGAGAAACACTTCCTCATATTCGGCTTAGGACAATGAAAGGAAATATGTTCTTCCCTGCTTTACTTGAAGCACACATTCTTCCACATCATGTATTCTCCCATGTGAGTCTTTCCACACTTCTTCATGAAGCTTGCCTCTTCTTGAGTTTGAATGTTTAGAATTATCGCTGTCGTTATCCCTCTTTCTCTTATTCTTTCCTTCTTGATTGTTCCTTGGTGATCCACCACCTTCAGTCTTCATCCTTTCCACCCGCCTTGTTCAAATTCGTTCTTGATCGTTTTCACGTAATGCTCGCTCTGTCTTCCACAACTCCTCCAAGAGAAATACTTTACTCTGAGTTCACGGACTTCTCTGATACTTGATCTTGTTCTCTAACTTTAGTCTTATTCATTTCTCCACCTTAGCTTCTTTAGACTCTACCTCCTCATCACCCCGAATGATACATCTCTAGATAATCATCATGATCACTCCCTAGATTGATCATAGGTTCATCATTTCCTACATCCTTAATCGACTCGCTTTGTCGGCACCTCACCATCGGCACTGGTCAAGCGACAAATTGGAATCTCTGTACTCATCTCGTCTTCTATGTACATCTTACAATCAGTTTAAACAATTTGATTAGTACTTCACCAAGATGAAATTCTCACATTATGTTTCAACCTATCTCACTATTGATGCACTTGACAATCCCTCACTTAGTACTCTAAATGAGTATTCTCTATCTTGCTTATGGTTATAATCCTAGGGTTTTCCCCACCCACTTAAGGTTAATAACCTACAGCTTTGATACCAACCTGTGACACCCCAAATTCGGTTACCTGACCCCCGAGTTTTGTGAAAGTAGTATGCACACAAGCCAATCATGTTTGATGATAAAGCATATACTTTGTAACAATCTTATTCATTTATTAATAAAAAGTATTAATTTATTAAAGGCTTTTTAATTATCTATATGATGCTGTTTTATAATATGTGATAAACCCATAGTTTTAAGCAATGCTTTTAGAATAATGATGATGATCATTTTAATGAGATCTAAATTCTTAGAAAGCTTAAAACTAAAATAGTTCCCAATCATTGGATTACTAAATTGGGGATTAGTGAATCCGGATAGATTGGTACATACGTTGCTTGCTCATTGGATGGGGATGATTGATCTCATGATCATTTGTGTGGAGACACTAAAGCAAGTATGTAGGTGCTTATTAGAGAATAAGTTCACTGAACGTGGCTCGCTAAGGAATACCTAATGGAGTTTTATTTGCCTGTCAATAGGAATTCACAGTAGTGATAGTAGTACAAGTAATCCTTGACTTGAGATCATCATAGTATCTTGTGTATGATGAGTTATACTTTGACTTATTCCTTAAGACCCTTAGGGTATATCAAAGGGTATGCTTGGGTATAATAAGTTGTACATGGAGATAATGTATGATCAATAAAGAATCTACCACTTCTAATAAAAGAAGAGAAATGTCCTATGTGATTCGATAAATGACAACCCAAAGAGTCCTTGGTTAAGGCAAAATGAAATTAGAAAGGAGTTTCTAATTTGCATTATTTGAGTTGTGCATTTAAGGATCGAAATACATATAATTAAATAAAATAAGACTTGATAAAGAATTCCATGTCTTATATTTAATTGGGACATTATATGGTGGAAGGATTGAATTGTACGGTAACTATTTACTCAAAGGTTCTTTTATGATTAATGTTGAAATCTATATTATCTGGAAAGTCGTTGATCGCTAGGGAGGCTTATCCCTATTGTAGAATAAATATTATTTAAATAAATTAATTATTTAATTTATTTATTTAAATAAGATTAGAATTGTTCTAATTGATTTATTCACAACCGGTTTAATATGGAGAACCTAAAGGGTCACACCATAAAAGGAAGAATAATTATTTAAGAAGTTAATGGCATAATCGTAATAATATGTTATGTATATTTAATTTAATCTATGGTGATAGAATAAATTAAATAACTTAATATTTATTATTTAATATTTTAGAAATATTAAATATAAATTAATAAGAGGAGTCTTATTAATATTATTACAATTATTATTATTTTAATTTCTAAAAGAGTTTAGGAATTAATTTAATATAAGTACTCTCATTTATTCCTAATTGGATTAGGAAGGAAAATTAGTTAAAGGAGTTTAATTAATTATCCCTAATAAGATTAGGGAGCTTAATTAATTAAAAGAATTTAATTAATTAAATAAAATCCAAATCCTTAATTGTTAAGATGGGTTGCCCACATCTATTAATAAGAGGAGTCTTATTATGGGTGAGGGGTTGTTGACTTTAACAACTACGTAATAATTCCAATTTGTTGGAGAGTCGCCTTTTTCTATCACGAGATAGGAAAAACTAAGGTTTGAGCCAATACCCCATCTTCTTGAATCTTTTTCTTTCTTGGTGGATCACCTCTAGAGGCCAAACACTTGGGTGGCTAACGTTGATCAAAGGAAGGAACCAAACCCGGTGGATTCAAGTTGAACGCGAAAAGGATTTGGAGGTGAACTTGTACCTGAGGAAGCTCGATCTTCAAGGGTATGATTTTATTCTTTATCTTTTCGTTTAATTAATAATTATGCATAAAGGGTGATCCGGGTATATGGTTTGTAAAATTTAAACTCTGATTTTTACACGCTTCCGCATTTTTTTTTTGCAATTTGATTGCGCACATGAATTTTACAAACCTAACAGTGGCATCAGAGCCAAACCTTTATGCGAATTATTAATTGTTTTAATTTGATATGTATATTGATATGTGATTAGAACAATTTTTTTGGGCATAATTTTATTGTATAAAATTTAAATAAAAAATAAAAATAAAAAAAAACAAAACCGGACTGGCTTCATGTAAAAGAAAAAAAAAAGAGGATGCAGCACGGATATCAAGGTCTGCTATCAACAGCTATTTCGATTTCCGTGACTAGCAAGAAGTTTAAAAAAAAAAAGGGGCATGTGCACGGAATTCAAAGTGGGCAGATCATGTTATTTTATTTTAGGAACTTCCGGTTTATATATATATATATAGGTTCGGATATATATAAATATATATATATATATACGGTTTTATTATATATATAATAAAATAATGGTTTTGTTTTATTATTATATATATATATAATATTCTTAATAATTTTATTATTAAAATAAAATTTTATTTTAATATTAAAATAAAAAAGTTTATTTTATATTAAAATATAAAGTTTATTTTAATTTTAAAATTAAATTTCATGCTAACTAATTAGAGTTGGAATTGGATTCCATGATAACTAATTGGAGTTGAAATTGGATTTTATTTTTCCTTAAATAAAGGAGTTTATTTAGATATGAAATAAGATTTCATATTATTCAAAATAAAGGAGTTTATTTGTAAATAGGAAGTAAATCCATCTTTCCTTAAATAAAGGAGTTTGTTTAGATATGAAATAAAATTTCATATTATTCAAAATAAAAGAGTTTATTTGTGAATAGGAAAGAGAATCCTAATTTCCTTAAATAAAAGAGTTTATTTAAATATGGAATACGATTTCATATTATTCAAAATAAAGGAGTTTATTTGTGAATAGAAAAGAATATCCGTGTTTCCTTTAATAAAAGATTTTTTTTACATGGAATTGGATTCCATAATTAATTAAAATAAAAGAGTTTATTTTAATTAAAGATTTTTTTATATGGAATTGGATTCCATAATTAATTAAAATAAAGGAGTTTATTTTGATTAATGATTTTGATTAAAATAAAATAGTTTATTTTATTCAAAATTGAATAAATTAAAATAAAATAGTTTTATTTTGATTTTAATTTGGATTAAAATAAAGGAGTTTATTTTGATTCAAAATTAGATTTTATACTAACTAAATTTGCCCAATAAATGATATCAATATATATATTAAATGTTTATTATTCATGAGATGAATGTTATTTATTGATGCATATGGTGATGTGTATGATAATAAATGGGATTGATTATGGACTATTGACCAATATGATTGGATTTTATTTTAGTTGGATGCATGAATGTATGGGTTTTATTAAATGGGGTCTCATAGACGCCTTCTCTAATTTTTCTTAATGTAAATTCTAACTCCTCCTATGTACTTCCCTCGATCACGATCAAGGTTTCTATTTATTTTAAATAGTTTTGTAATAGAATATTTAGAATTATTTTGAAAAATTAGAGATCAAGGGACAAGAAGCGCTTGAAGACCCGTTTGTAATGGAGCCCGGTTTTAAATGTAATAGTTATATTTAAATATTATTTCTTGCACCCCTAGGGAGCCAACCTTTTGGTTCACTTGGTGGCTCTAGTGAACCAAACTAGAATAAAAGTCCATAATCAATCCGTAGAATATAGTATTCTATATGTGCATGCTTATACTATATATATTATATATTATGCAAACATGCTTCGCATGTTCATTAATATAACGCGTATTTTATATATATATGCATGCCGCTAAACAAGATGAGATAATTAATAACAAACCCCTCAATTTTTATATTAAGTCCAAAGCGCTCAAAGATATTTGGAATATCGAACGTCAGCTTTCTAAAGATGATAAAATTAATAGAGTATTAAATATTTAATATGAGTTTGTTGTGTCACCACAAGGCAAGTATTAAGTATTTAAGATGTTAATTTATCACATTTGATGCTTATAAAGAAAATTGAACAATATTGTTTTGTTGTGTCACCACAAGGATGATATTTTTCTTTTTTGAATATATGGAGTGCTAGGTTGGACTTAACTTGGATAATTTTGATTCTGATGTGCCACCACTTGATCAAAATAATCTAAGAGGCAAAAAATACAAGGAGTTGCATAGTTGATGTAATTGACAAAAGTTGTCTACCTATTTATTTATATATAGTTTATTGTGTCACCACAAGGCTATATACATTTGAAATGGGATCCTTATTCTCACTAGCAGATCTTTAATTAGATTTTGCTTAACTATATAAGTGAGGGTAATATAGTTTGAAGAAAAAATAGTGGAGATACCAATTTAAAACAAGACCTAATTTATTTTGGTAATTAATAATAGAATGTATGTTAAAATGTTGTTAATTAAAAATTCATTTACGTAATTTTACAATGTTTAAAATTACTATCAACTCGCTGGCTATATTAGATGCTAAATTAATCGAATCAAATTAAATCGGATTGGTTAAGGAATTTGAGAATAGTTCTCATAGTTGAAAAGCTATCTTATGTCCTTAATACGCCTATCCTCGCAATGGTTGCGCATAATGCCTCCGAGGAAGAGATTGCTACTTTTAGAAAGTGGCAAGATGATGCACAATTGGCTCAATACATCATGCTCGTATCCACGAGTAACAAGCTTCACCACAACTGAAACTATGGATACTTCTACTATACTCCTCGCACGTCAAGTAGTTGATGGTGAGGAAAGTAGGACCGATAGATATCGATATCTAAGGAGCTCTTCCGATCTAGAATGGCCAATGGAACTATATAGTAGGTCCTTAACATTATCAATTTGATTGATTAATTAGGACAACGAGTTTTGTCATGGATGGATAGTTGAGCCAAGATTTGATCTTGCACTCACTCCCTTAACTCCTTTCACAATTGTTGTGAATTTTCATATGAACAAGCTAGATATCGTACCTCACCGATTTGCTTAACATATTGAAAATGTTGAGAGTCACTTTCCAACCATGAAAACCAAGTCTTCTTGGTAGGGGCCAAAGGATCTTCCGAAAAGAAGAACGATTCAAAGAAGGTAAATAGAAAGGCATAAACAAAGGATAATACGAAGCAAAATCGATACGGATAGCAAAGGAGTTTGCTTCCACCGCAATAAGCCCGGACACCGGAAAGAAACTCATGAGAAGCATCTTGCAGAGGCTAACCAAAGAAGCTTAGTGAAGTTTCGATTATAAATACGCTTTTGTTCATGATTGAAATAAATTTTTCTTTAAGTCAAGGTTCTACTTGGGTATTGGATACCGACATTGGTTATCATAAATATAGATTTATGAAGGGACCAAGGTAAGTAGAAAGTTAAACAAGATAAGTAATCCTATGTGGGGAATGAAGCAAAGGTTGCTTTATATTAGCCATAGAAACTTATAGTTTAGCAATGCCTACTAGGCAAATCTATTAAGTCAATAAGTTGTTATTGTATTCCAGCTTCTTGTTAAAAATATTATTTCCATTTTATTGTTGACAATGAAATCTTTGGTATTATAATTAAGAACAATTGTTGTTCTATTTATAATAATAATGTTTTGTATAGAACTGAATATTACTTAATAAATTTTGTATACTGACTTACATGAAAATAATTTTGCATATTGAACAAATTAGTATAAGAAAAGGAGATGATCATTCAAAGAGTTGAATGTATGTATTTGTTGAAATACAAGTGTGAATTATTTGAAAGGTTCAAAGAATTCAGAAGTGAAACAAATTGGCAATGTATTAAGATTCTTTGATTAGATCAAGGAATAAATACTTGTGCAATAAGTTTCTAGATCATCTCAAATGGTTTTCTTATAATGGACACATCCTGATACGCAATAATTGATTGATGTATCTGAATGAAAAATCGTACCTTATTAGACATGGTGCGGTCCAAAATGATTTTACCGACATTCCAGTATCTTTTTTGGGATAATGTCCTAGAAATGGCTACGTATCTACGGAAAAGGTAACCTCAAAATCCATTTCAAGACTCCATAAAAGTTATGGATAGGGAGGATTCTTAATCTTAAGTATGTTAAGATGAGGGGTTGTCCAACTTATGTGAAAAGGTTTCAAAGGATAAGCTTGGGACAAGATTTGACAAGTACAATTTGTGGGACATCCTAAAGTAAGTTTAGGGTATATGTTCTATAATCCTACTTAGCAAAAGGTGTTTGTTGCGAAACACGCTGCCTTCTAAGATAAAGGTGTTTATCATTGAAAGGGCTAGTGGGAGGATAATAGATCTTGAAGAGTTCAAGAACCACAAAACACTATAAATCAAATAAGAGGAACCTATAGATATACCTATTGTACCACAACCGAATCGTAAATCTGGAATAGTACCGAAGATACCTAGGAGGTATGGATTCATCATGGATGATGATGATGAGGTACGCATCATAGAAGATGATGATCCAGAGTTACATTCGATGAGGTAAGACTTCTAGTGTACAAAAAGGGACAAAGGGGAGCGCCAGAAATTTCTAGTATTATATGTTGATATACTACTTGATGAGGAATTACATACCAATGCTACAATCAAGAAAAGATAAAGTTGTCTAAACAATCCTCCATGAATGATTTGGAAGAGTATCTTAATTGGGGATATAAATCTATATAGATAGATTTAAAAGGATGCTCAACTTAACCCAAGGAACGATATTCATTTGATGCTAAAGTCGCTTAGCATGGCAAACTCCAAGAGATGTCTCATGTCGATGAGCTATAGAGTGTATCTCTTTAATAGCCCCCACAGACTCTCGAAAAGAGAGGTCGCATGACCGACTATCATGTATACAATGAAATATACGAGACGATGATGTCGATCACCATATTCGGAGAAGTTCACTACGAGTCGCTGAAAACATCTTAAAGTGCTTAACCCAAGCACTAAGGATGTGATCATATTCATGGTGGGTCTAAATTAAAACTAGAGGGCTTAATGACTCAAGTTTTTTCGATGCACTAAGATGGCGTAAAAAATCCACTTTAAGGTAAAGCGTTATCTTGAATAAAGGTGCAGTTGAATTGAAAGGTTCCAAACAAAAAAGAGTTGCTTGTTTAGTGATAAAGACAAAGTATATAGCTATAAATGAAGTCGCAAGTTGATTGTTTGATTAAAAGTTCATTACGTAACTAGGAATAGTTCCTAAGTCTCATCTTGGATCTAAACATGTGTTGTGGCACTTTCATTTGATTATTGAAATCATTGAAGATGGGAAATCACTATAGAGATAGTGGACTCTCAAGAACAACATTACATATCCATTAACTAAAGCTTATCCAACAAAGCAGGATAATCGCCACTTAGAGAAGAAGAGTATAAAATACCATGCATGACGATTGGCTTAGTGCAAGTGGGAGATTGAAAGTAGTATGCACACAAGCCAATCATGTTTGATGATAAATCATATACTTTGTAACAATCTTATTCATTTATTAATAAAAAGTATTAATTTATTAAAGGCTTTTTAATTATCTATATGATGTTTGTTTTATAATATGTGATAAACCCATAGTTTTAAGCAATGCTTTTAGAATAATGATGATGATCATTTTAATGAGATCTAAATTCTTAGAAAGCTTAAAACTAAAATAGTTCCCAATCATTGGATTACTAAATTGGGGATTAGTGAATCCGGATAGATTGGTACATACGTTGCTTGCTCATTGGATGGGGATGATTGATCTCACGATCATTTGTGTGGAGACACTAAAGCAAGTATGTAGGTGCTTATTAGAGAATAAGTTCATCGAACGCGGCTCGCTAAGGAATACCTAATGGAGTTTTATTTGCTCCGTCAATAGAATTCTGTAGTGATAGTAGTACAAGTAATCCTTGGACTTGAGATCATCATAGTATCTTGTGTATGATGAGTTATACTTTGACTTATTCCTTAAGACCCTTAGGGTATATCAAAGGGTATGCTTGGGTATAATAAGTTGTACATGGAGATAATGTATGATCAATAAAGAATCTACCACTTCTAATAAAAGAAGAGAAATGTCCTATGTGATTCGATAAATGACAACCCAAGAGTCCTTGGCGTTAAGGCGAATGAAATTAGAAAGGAGTTTCTAATTTGCATTATTTGAGTTGTGCATTTAAGGATCGAAATACATATAATTAAATAAAATAAGACTTGACAAAGAATTCCATGTCTTATATTTAATTGGGACATTGTATGGTGGAAGGATTGAATTGTACGATAACTATTTACTCAAAGGTTCTTTTATGATTAATGTTGAAATCTATATTATCCGGAAAGTCGCTGATCGCTAGGAGGCTTATCCTATTGTAGAATAAATATTATTTAAATAAATTAATTGTTTAATTTATTTATTTAAATAAGATTAGAATTGTTCTAATTGATTTATTCACAACCTGCTTAATATGGAGAACCTAAAGGGTCACACCATAAAAGGAAGAATAATTATTTAAGAAGTTAATGGCATAATCGTAATAATATGTTATGTATATTTAATTTAATCTATGGTGATAGAATAAATTAAATAACTTAATATTTATTATTTAATATTTTAGAAATATTAAATATAAATTAATAAGAGGAGTCTTATTAATATTATTACAATTATTATTATTTTAATTTCTAAAAGAGTTTAGGAATTAATTTAATATAAGTACTCTCATTTATTCCTAATTGGATTAGGAAGAAAATTAGTTAAAGGAGTTTAATTAATTATCCCTAATAAGATTAGGGGAGCTTAATTAATTAAAAGAATTTAATTAATTAAATAAAATCCAATTCCTTAATTGTTAAGATGGGTTGCCCACATCTATTAATAAGAGGAGTCTTATTATGGGTGAGGGTTGTTGACTTTAACAACAACTACGTAATAATTCCAATTTGTTGGAGAGTACGCCTTTTTCTATACGAGATAGGAAAAACTAGGGTTTGAGCCAATACCCCATCTTCTTGAATCTTTTTCTTCTTGGTGGATCACCTCTGAGGCCAAACACTTGGGTGGCTAACGCCGATCAAAGGAAGGAACCAAACCCGTGGATTCAAGTTGAACGAAAAGGATTTGGAGGTGAACTTGTACTGAGGAAGCTCGATCTTCAAGGGTATGATTTTATTCTTTATCTTTTCGCTTAATTAATAATTGTGCATAAAGGGTGATCCGTATATGGTTTGTAAAATTTAAACTCGATTTTTACACGCTTAGCATTTTTTTTTTGCATTTGATTAAGCGCATACGAATTTTACAAACCTAACATTTTGTGCTCACGATCCATAATATAATAACATCTTACTACCCATTCATTGATGAATAGAATATTACACCACGTTAACTTATAAAATTAATACATTAGTCACGTGTTCTCTAACCTTAACATTACAAACATACCCTTTAGATATACAAAAAGGGTTCACAAATACAACATAATAATAATGTTATTCATAACTAATTTATAACTATGCCTTTCCCTTATCCTTCACAAAGACTTCCTCGCCACTTCGCTCCTAGTTTGAAAAGTTTTATTTAGCAAGGGTGAGCAACAAATTTGCCCATGAAGTTAAGATCTACAAAAATGTATAAAAATCGAATAACAGACTATCTATTTTGATAGAATGAAACCAAAGTTCTAGGGAACTTTGAAATAGTTGAACAAAGCTTTAATAACTAACAAGTCTTCTCGCATTCTATGCAACACAATAATTTGATAATGAAAGAGTACAACGCATTCAAAGTTTCTATGATATTTTAATGAATAATTAAGAATCAATTCTACGCAATAACAAAGTGGAATGTTTTCCAGATTTATGTTGAACGATCCATTGGATCATGAAATTCTCTTCTCGAGTAACTATCAAAGATTGGACTTTGATATACCCAGGTGTATCAGATAACCATAAAGATTAAATTATACCCCTCTGCAAGTACTTAGAGTCGGCCAACTCCTTGTACCCTATATTATGCATAATACTTACACGCGCACAAAGGCCGAATATACGACCAATAAAATGTTCCCTTTGTATAAAAGGTTGTTCTTCTCAATCTTAGAATTAAAATTTGATTTAATAACAAAATACTATGATTTCAATATTTAATCACTTTCTCGATCTAGTCAAAATAATTGGCATCGATCTGTCAATAGTAATTGAATTCTCTTCTTGAACCTATAAAGTTATAACAAATGTTCTAGGACATATTTCAACACAATTCGATAATAGATAGGAATTATCTGTACTGTCAATAATAGCTTCTACGATATAAATATCTAACAACAGTTATTCTCTAATTATATTATCAGAATTCACTAATTCAATTTGAATTAATAAACATGCACTAACTATGAATAATCAACAATAATTCTCAGATGTGGTTTAATCAACAATAATTAACCACCATAATATTTGAAATATATAACTCAAGGTTGAGTTAGGAAACTTGCCTTCCGCATTGATTCACATCGCTACACAATATACTTATCTGCGCTTTGAAAGACCTATAATCACAATATTAGTCTTACAATTAGCACAATAATTCACAACACACAATACTATAATTTACAAATAAAAACTTCTCCTGATACATTACCATTGATAGTCACATCAGTGTTTATAACCTATATAAACACTTATCAGGTCTAACTAGTTCGGTCTAGATGGACTTTGGTCTATTCTCGCTGTTCTGGTCACCCTATCCGACAATTAACACATTGATTGTCAATTATACTTGTCAAAATATTAAAGTCATTATTAATAACTTAAAATATTTTTAAATCATCAATATTCTACTTAAATGATTTTTAAATTAATTAAAATCATTTTTAAACCCTCATCATTAATATTTAAATATTAATGAAATTATCATCAAAATATTAAAAGTTATTAATTATAACTTAAAATATTGTTAAATCATTTTTCTCATTTTTAAATGATTTTTAAATCAATAAAATCATTTTTAATTCATTTATTTAATATAATAATTAAATAAATCTAATATCATTAATATTAATTTATTAATGAGAATTCTCTAAAAATATTGAAAATTATATTTCATAATTCAAAATATTTTCTAACACTTTATTCTCATTTAAAATGAGTTTTAAATCAATAAAATCATTTTTAACTTATTTATTTAATACAATAATTAAATAAATCTAATATCTTTAATATTAAATTATTAATGAAAATTCTCTAAAAATATTAAAAGTTACATTTTATAACTCAAAATATTTTTAAATACATTATTCTTATTTAAAATAATTTTTATAATATTAAAATCATTTTCTCTAATTTATTTAATACACTAATTAAATAAATCAAATATCATTAATATTTAAATAATTATAAATATTAATGAAAAATATCTCAATTCGTCAAAAGTTATTTTTCATAATTTAAAATAATTTTTAAAATCATTTTTGGTAATTTTTTGAATTTATTTCTATTTTTAATTAATTTTAGGAAAATCAGAAATTAAAAATTAATCAAACCGTCGTTGTAGGCTTTCGGCGATGCTTTCTGTCGTCTTAGGTGTTCTTGGTGATCAAGAACACTGACAGTTCAATGTTTAAGGTCCTTAGTTGGACCACACTTTAATCTCGGTTCTTGCATGTCCTGTCCAATCTAAAACTGATATCTTGTAGTGTTTATGTCACACTACAATGAACGCCAACAATATAGGTCAAATAATCAAACATCATAAAGATCTGGGCTTTTAAATTCATTGTTAGATATTACATGGGTTTCCCCAGAAACCCAGCAGTTCGACTGGTCACTTTCTAGCTCATTTTAAGTTAGGTTCTGGTCATCCATTAAGTGTTATTAATTATTGTTCAAATCTATAGTCCAAATGTAAAGGAACATTACTATAACAACAAATTAGTTCAACAACAATCAGATTCACAAATTATGACTCGGTCAAAGCTTGTCAGAAAAATTGTTCATACCCTCTTCTTGAAATTCCAAAAATACAAAATTAGTGCAAGTGGCCTACTTTGACCACTTTCTACGCTCGATCTGTTGATTGTTTGTGGGATCTGAAGGCATTGGTCTATAGTATAGACAATAGGCTACACATTGATTACAACAACATCAACAAACAACATCATAACCGATCGATCTGGATGTTACAAAAGCTCAAGGCGGATCTTTACATGATTTCGGTTACCTAAAAATCACCGATCGAAGCCCGGCCAATCTGTGTTTGACCACGAATAAAATGAAATCTAGACATCCAATGATTGTGATTCCACTTCCAGATGAAAGACCTCATACCAAATGATAGATCCAAAATATAAAACAACAAAGATCATAAACAGACACGAATTTGTGGCTCCTGACATTAGCTTGTCAGACCACAAACCATGTTCTCGAGTAGTTTTGAAAATCATCACTTTTAAAGCCATTTGATGTTATGGATCGATGGTATATCACCAATGATCATCATAAAACACCATCTAGGAAAAATATAAACACATAAACATACATGAATCTGTGGCTCATGACATTAGCTTGTCGGACCACAAACCATGTTCTTGAGCAGTTTTGAAAATCATCACTTTTAAAGCCATTTGATGCTATGGATTGATGGTATATCACCATATATCATCATAAAACACCATCTAGCAAACATCTAAATACATAAACATAATTTTTTTCTTAACATGAAAGATCAAAAATACGTTAAGGCTTTTATACCTTCAAGTTCAAATCTTGATCTATGCTCTCCAATCTTATATAAGGTGATCTAGGGGCTGTTTATGTGACTGATCTACTTTAGAATTTCGGAGGTCTTGGTGAGAGAGAGTTGGTGAGAGCTAGAGAGAAAATGAGCAAGTTTTTGGGACTTTCTATCTCTCAAATCTATATATACGATGATCTAATACATAAAATCTGATGTTTCTGGACTGATTGCTGGAGATTTGAAGTAACAAAGTCATTTGAGTTGGTCACCAACTCTTGATTTGTAAAGATTGGCAAGTTAGCTCATTAAAATATGAAAAAGGGTAATTTTGTCATTTGCATTTTAATTGTAATGGCTTTCTTGTCAATTGTCCAAACCCTTAGGGTTTAATCCTAAGGTTCTAACCCTTAGGTTTTTCAACTTTAATTTCTAAAATTTCCAATTCGGGTTTTAAGTAGAAAAATTAAAATTTCTAAATTACAATTATGGTTTTCTAATTATATTAGATTTTCCTAATCATATTAACGTTTAATAAACACATTAGGCTTGCTAATTAGGATTAGGGTTTAGGATTCCCGGATTTAAAATTAGGGTTTCCCAACTTTCATTTAGGGTTTCTAACTGTGCGTTAGGGTTTTTAATTTTGAGATTAGGGTTCCTAATCCCTATATTAGGGTTTACAAATTTTAAACCCCATCTAGTCAATCATTGGTCATTAACTCAATACAAAGATAAAACACATACTCATAGATACATTTATTATAACCGCAATTTCGTTTAATCCTATCCAAACTTAGGGTTAGGGTTATTAAATTCTCTGCTAAGCACAACTCTACTCTTATTTTCTCAGTCAATACACAAATTGACTAATTTTAAAAACTTGTATCACAGATACCCAACACATTATTGATAATCAATATCAATATTAATTAGAAGAAAAAAAAATTATTCTTAAAATTTGAATTATTCGAAATCTCGGGTTATTACAACATGCCTATGCTTGCATGATAGCTATTGTTATACGCAAACTCTACTAATGGTAGATAATCATTCCAACTACCCTTAAAATCCATGACGTAAGATCCCAGCATATCTTCTAACGTCTGAATTATTCTCTCGCTTTCATCCCATCGGGCCAGTGGATGATAAGTCGTACTCAACTTCATCTGTGTCCCCATCTGTTTCTGGCAGCACTCCTCCAAAAGTTTGATGTGAATCATGGATCATGATCTGACACTATCAAAACTGGTACTCCATGTCTGGAAATAACTTCCTTAACATAAAGTTTAGCTAACTAGTCTAAGTTATACTTAACCCGTATTGACAAAAAGTGAGCCGACTTCGTCAATCGGTCCACTATTACCTAAATCGCGTCATACCCCTTTTGAGTAATTGGAAGTCCCACCACAAAGTCCATCGTGATATACTACCACTTCCACTCCAAAATCTCCAATGACTATAACAAGCCACTTGGTCATTGATGTTCGGCCTTAACTTTTTTACAAGTTAAGCACCTACTCACATAGTCGGCTATCTCTCTCTTCATGTTTGGCCACCAAAAACTCTATCGAAGGTCTTGATACATCTTAGTACTACCAGAATGAATCAAGTATCTCGAACTATGAGCCTCTTGTAACACTTGCTCCTTTAATTCCGTCTCACTCGGAACCCAAATTCTTCCTTCAAATCTTAATAATGCCTCATTATAAAGAATGTACTTTAAATCTTTTTCATCCGCTTAACCGCTTTTTATCCGTAACACTCATCATTTCGAGATGTACCTCCTTAACTTACTCTACAATGGTAGATTGAATCTCCGTTGTAAACAGTCTCTGTCCCGATTCACTTGACAACTTCACCTATATCTCCATCCTAGCCATCTCTATTACTAACTCAGTTTGAGCCGTTAACATAGACAACTTTTCCCAACCCTTCCTACTTAAGGCATCGATAACTACATTGGCTTTTATAGGGTGATACTGAGTTTCATAGTCATAATCCTTTATCAACTCCAACCATTTCCTTCTATGTGAAGATATATTTTAGACTTTTATGGTCCGTGTATATCTCACATTTCTCTCCGTAAAAAGATAATGTCTCCATATCTTTAAGTCAAACATCGTCATGACAGTTCCTGTTATTATGGTAGGGTAAACTTTCTCATAATCCTTTAACTGTCGTGATGCATATGCAATGACCTTGCCATGTTGTATGAGCACACAACCAAGTCCTCTATGTTAGTTCCCAGAGGCACACAATGTAACTGAACTGAAGGGGGGGTTGAATAGATCCTTTTAATTTTCGATTACTTTTCTCTTTTATTTTGTATTGCTAATGAATAAGCATATGACAAACATAAGAATATTTTCAAGCACAGTGAAATAAGTAAAAGATCCCATTCATTGATATATTCATAATCATATATACATTGTTCTTAGAGTTAGTTAAGTTGTAAGTAGTTAAGTAGACAATATAAATGACATAAAGTAAATGACACAAGAGATTTTTAGTGGTTCAAAGACTCAAGCTCCTAATTCACTCTTCTACTTTTAACTAGCAGGATTTCCACTAAGGAAGGGCAACACCCTGAATCACTAAGATTCCTTCAAGGCCAGCAGCCTTGGAACTTCATTTCACTAAGAACTCTTCAAGGCTAGCAACCTTGGGACTCATCTAGTTCCCTAGGAACTCTTCAAGCCCAACAGGCTTGGAACCTCATTTAGTCCCTCCAGACATGGACTCCTCAGGCCCTGGCTACTTGTTGTTCTAGTTGTTGTTGTTGTTGTTGTTGTTGTTGGTGCCTTGCTGCTAAGATGTCCTTTAAGCTTTTCATCTCTGAATGCTTAGCAGCTTGACGTGATCATCCTTGAGGCGCAGTTGAGTGTTGCATGATGCTCATCTTCTTAAGATACTCAACCTCTTCTCGATGATCCTCATTGAATCTACAGATGAAGTCCATTCTTCTTGATACTTGATGGCTGCACATGATGAGTTTCTAAGATGATTGTAGGCTCTTCCATTGGGTACTTAGAAACTTTTTCATGCTTAACATCATGATGACGTTGGTGATCTTCTTCCTTGATACTTGATGCCTTCTCATGATAGGCTTGCTAAGATGACTGTAAGCTCTTCTCTCTGGTACTTAGAGTTATCCCGTGATAGACATCAAGATGATATTGATGCTCTTCTTTCTCTTGGCAGTTCAGAACACTCTTCTTGTAGTAAAACTCTCACTTCTACTTCTTATTTTGTTTATCTCCAAGTGTTCTTGGTGGATCGTAGAGTGAGCTTTCGGACCTTCATTGGTCACTCACTATTTTGTGTTATTTTGATCAGTCCACCATCTCTCCAACCTCAAAATCTTTTGCAACATCAACAACTCTTGATCTTTGAAGCTCTAGCTAATATATACTCCTTCCCAATCCTCTCGTTGGAATATAGCTGTTGAAAGTAGTTTAAATTGCCTCGTCATATATCGAGTTATTTGGTGAAAACTGCAGATGTGACATGACATCCCCTTTTTCATCTTTCTAACATTGTAGTCTACTATTTCACCTACTCCGTTAAAGATGTCACTTTGATGCCTCGGGCATGTAGTCTTCTTTATATCTCCTTTCTGACATCTCGATTAGAATGTCGGACCTGGCCCTTTTCGCATCGATGCTCTCAACTAGCAATGTTCGAATATCGCCTTCTTGATTGAACCGCTTGCAATGCTTCAATCTTTAGATGACTGAACTCTACCAGTCTTATGTAGATGTTCTTGGACATGATCGTAGTGTCTTGTTGAATGTTGCTCATTGACTAGTTGCCACAAGACTACAATCCTGAAGAGTGTTCATTGGATCTTTAATGTAGAACACTTCTTTCTTCATTTGTGCAGTGCTTCAATACTTCTATTTTCCTTGATTGATCTCAAGAATTGATATCTTGACTCCCTGTTCTGGTTTCTTCTAAATAGCAAGACCCCTCAGATTTGTGGCATGCCCAGCTTGCTTTCTCCTTGTGATCTCTAGTTCACTTTTCATCAATGGACTGACCCACACTTAATCACTGTAGCCTTATTCTTAAGAAGTCGACCAGTATCTTTGTGTACACTTCATTAGTTCCTTCTTTACTTGGCAAACCCTACGATCCTGGTTGACCAAAAGATCGTTGTCTTCTAATCGTTTGACAATAACTACACTTGCTGACTTTTCCTTAGTCAGTCACTTTTACGGAAGTCTTCTTTTGATCAACTTGTAGAAGACTTTATCTTGAATGGCTTTACAACTCAATCTGGATGCTGATTGGGTTGGTGCTCGATCTTCTATCGGTTTGCAAACCATTCATTGAGTGTACTCGTTTCCCTTCGTGTGGATGTATCTTTGTAGCTCGCACTGCAGGCTTCATACATTTGATATTCTGGGAGTGCTTGTTTGTTGAGAATCGTGTTTACTCTACGATTCTGCCTTGGCGTTGTGAGCACCTGTGTTGAAGTCTTAGTTCTGCACTCTATGATTTTGCTTGGATTCTGCAGACACTACGACTCCGAGATCAGATCTTGACACTATACGATTTCTGCCTTAAAGCTTGTTGTCTTCATCTGATCTGGCTCGACTACGATCTCTGCCTCTCATTTGATCAGTAGACTCTACAACTCTGAGTGTGGTCTACGATTCTTGTCTTGGCTTTGGCAAGTGATGCTCTCTACTCGGCCTTTAGACAGTCAGTTCTCAACGATTTTAAACATAACTTCCTCAAGAGACTACGACTCCAAGAAAGTTCTCCTCGACACACTACGATCCTTCCTCGACTATCCTGGCACTCTACGAACTCCGAGATCTACTATCTTGCAGACTACGATTCTGCCTTGATAGCTCTCGAGTTTTCCTCGACTCTCCTGACATGCATCACAATTTCGTGCAAGGTTCTGACGATAAGATAAGCTTTATCTATTACATTATAAGATCAACCTAACAAGCTTGATCTTTCTATATTTATAGTCCTTGTACATCATTTCATTTTAAGGACTTTACAAAGCTATTTTACTTATGTAGGATCAACCTAACATATTTGATCAATTCATTCTAAGTCCTTGTACATATGTTCCCAGTATCTATCAAAGGACTTTACAGCTTTTCTTAATGCAAGCATACTTGTATATTCATTCATTTATATCATAATCAAATCATACATAAATAGAAATATCATTCACATGCTTATTCCTAACAATCTCCCCTTATTTGATTATGACAAAAATAATTAGTGCATATGCATGTTATGAATGAATCTTATATACAAATGAGCACCAGTATTTCTAAATTAGATAATTATGAATGTCATTGATAATAATGTGGAATTATATAAGCTATGACGCTTTACATCCCGGATCCGAACATACCTAACTAGTTAGAGATGTGCCTCTTCGCTCCATGTGTGTCTTCCAGATGTCCGCTTGATCACCTACTTATCCGCTTGATCTTTTGCTCTTGATCCCCTAGGATGGTGACTTCATTTCTTTCTCTCCGTCCCCTCGCACTCATGATCTTCTTCTTTATTTGGCCCCTCAAACTCTCTATTCATAGGATCATCATCATCCGGCTCCTCTCTGGTGACGATTATGCTTCTATAACTCGCTGTCTTCTTCTTTCCTTTCTCTTGGCCTTCTTGTTTTCTTTTCTTCTCGATCTCCTTGCTCTTCCTTTAATGCCTCTTTTCTCCCCCCCCTTTGTCATTAATCACTTGTGAAAGTCGCCCATGTTGGACATAAGTTGCTCCATCGTAAGATGAGTTACCAACCTCAATCATGAGTTCTTGTTGGTTCAAATTTCAAGTTGTAGAGAAAAGACCGATTCGTATTATCAATCTTGTCGGAGAAGGCTTGGATTTTCTTCATTAGCATTCGGTGCTCAGAGAGCTTCGCTTTTTGATCATTTATAACCTTCGATAGATTTGATTTCACTCTTTGATTTTGAGAGATATATCATACTTAGTGGCTTGAAGTCCGCTCTTGAATCGCATTGTCTCCTACTTCACAACATCTTTGACCCTTCCGTGATGATTGATATCTTCTTAGTTAATTCATAAGAATTCTTCACTAACTCCGCTCCATAGGAGTTTGGTCATTTGATTGGGAAGCTTCTTGTTGAGCACTAGATCGGACTCCACGATTTCCATTCTTGAAAAGATTTTTGAAAGCAATGAGAATCGATAAATCGTTGAGTGCCAATCATCGGTGGAGGATGAAGGGATATCATGCAATTTTCATGAGTAGAGGGAAGTTTCTCGATCGAACTTGATCATCTTCTATGGTAGAGTGAAGAGACTCTACGATCATGTATTTTCTTGGGCGTTACCTTTCGCCATCTAAACCCACTCTACAATCGTAGGGAATGTAGTGGTTGCCAAAGATAACTAGTAGACTTTGTAGTGAGATTGGTCCTTTATCACGTGAGTTGCAAACTTCTTGACTCTTTGGAGTTCTGCTCCACCACTTTATCTTTGGGAAGGTGAGAGACGACCCATATTAGATAGTCATTAGCTCCAAAGTGAGAGATGCCTTTACCCATGGCATATGAGGGTGAAACCATCTTATTACGTGGTTCTTAACTTCGTGCTCATATATTATAGTTGAGGTGTCTAGCTTCATGACTTCACGATTATTGAGCACATTTTCTGCATTCATCATTACCACATTTAACCTTTCATTCCTATGATTGATCCATCTATCAGGGAGCACATCCAGTGATTCATCAATTTTGACTACAATCTTTCTCTTGCGATTTACAGGATTAGGAATGTGAAAATTTTATGGTTCTTCTTCTAAAAAACTAGAGTTTCTTCCATCTTTTCTCTGTTCTAAACTGGAGTTAGACCTTTGTAGATTTCCCTCATCTGACTCATCAGTTTGTTCCTTCATTTTATCATCATTCTCCATTTCCTCACATTCTGAGCTTATATCATGCTGACTCCTTTCATCTGATTCATCAGAGAATTCTTTATGCTGGTTTTCCTCATTAGTGCCTTCTTCAACATCTTCTCCATTGGAGTCAAGCTCATCATCACTGATTTTAATGATTGTAGTAGAGTGTTCACAAGGTTTAAATGTTCACAGAGTGAGAAAAAACTATATTACTTATTTGTATCTAGTTGATTCATGGAGGTGATCAGTTTCTACTTAATCTTCAAGATACTTTTGTAGAACCGATCATACTCTATGTGTTATCAAAAACTTAGAACATAGGTTTGTACATACATACTAGCCCATCAAAGAAAGATTACTCCACTTAAGAATAATTAAACCTTGGTATGCTTATGACCTATTTCAAACTTCTTTCAAGATATTATCTTCAACCTAAAACTTGGATAGAGAGAAAGTTTGTTAGTATTTGAGTTTCCAACTTCAGTGTACTTTCTCTCTTCTCCTTTTTAGGTAGAGTATGGTCTCTTGATAGAATATTGTTAAAGTGCATAAGGTAGTGCAACATGATGTATACATTTATACTGATGAGGAACCGTACCTTGTCATTGTCAGTTTCTTGACAGTCATTTATCTTGATATACTGAGGTTAGGCATTGATGTGCATACTTTTTCCGTTACTTCTGAAAGCTTGTTGCTCCTGTTATCCTTTGATCAATCAGTCATAGTCTTGAGGATGTATGCTCAGAGAATTTTGACATCTTTAGTTCTTTGACAACCTTGAGTCCTCAAGTTCACATCCAGCTGTTGGTTGGCCAAATATAGATTGGAGAGATTCTTCTTTCTTCTTTGAATGAGTACTTCTTAGCACATATGTCCTTTTCATCTTTCAACTGTGGATGATCACTTTTCTTCGCTGATGCCTCTTGAGCTCCCATATCTGCTCTTCAGACTACAAGATTGACTGTGGACACGGATTGGTCTTGTTCCTATAGTATTTAAGAACATGGACCAATTTGAGCAGCTTCAGGTGTATATACACATTTACTTGTACATAATATTTCCAACTTGTGACTTATTATTAAACTAAGTTTAGAACAATGTTTGTGCTTAGGATCAGACTGAAAGCGATTAGCTTTTGAATATCGCATGAGAACTTGCTCTGATACCAATTGTTAGTTCCCAGTAGGCACACAATAGATCTAAAAGGGGGTGGAGGGTTGAATAGATCCTTTTAATTTTTTAATACTTTTCTCTTTTATTTTGTATTGCTAATGAATTAGCATATGAGAAACATAAGAATCTTTTCAAGCACAACAGAATAAGTAAAAGATCCCCTTCATTGATATATTCATAATCATACAAACATTGTTCTTTAAAGTTAGTTAAGTTGTAAGAAGTTAATACATACATAGCAGTTATAGCAGTTAAGTACATAATGTAAATGACATAAAATAATTGACACAAGGGATTTTAAGTGGTTCAAAGACTCAAACTCCTAATCCACTCTTCTGCTTTCAACTAACAGGATTTCCACTAAGAAAGGGCAACACCCTGAATCACTAAGATTCATTCAAGGCCAGCAGCCTTGGAACTTCAGTTCACTAAGAACCCTTCAAGGCCAGCAACCTTGGGACTTTTCTAGTTCCCTAGGAACTCTTCAAGACCAAAGAAGCTTGGAACTTCATTTAGTCCTCCGGACAAGGACCCCTCAGCCCCACAGCTACTTGTTTTTGTAGTAGTTGTTGTTGTTGTTGTTGTGGTGCCTTGTTGCTAAGATGTCCTTTAAGCTCTTCATCTCTCTAATGCTTAGCATCTAGACGTGATCATCCTTGAGGTGCAATTGAGTGTTGCATGATGCTCAACTTTCTTAAGATACTTAACCTCTTCTTGATGATCCTTGTTGAATCGCAGTGAAGATCATTCTTCTTAATACTTGATGGCTCCACATGATGAGTTTATTAGATGACTGTAGGCTCTTCTACTAGGTACTTAGAAACCTTCTCATGCTTGACGTCGTGATGACGTTGGTGATCTTCTTCCTTAATACTTGATGCCTTCTCATGATAGACTTTCTAAGATAACTGTAAGCTCTTCTCTCTGGTACTTAGAGTCTTCCTATGATAGACATCAAGATGACATTAATGCTCTTCTTTTTCTTAGCAGTTCAGAACACTCTTTTTATAGTAAAACTCTCACTTCTACTTCTTACTATGTTTATCTCCAAGTGTTCTTGGTGGATCGTAGAGTGAGCTTTCGGACCTTCATTGGTCACTCATTATTTTGTGTTATTTTGATCAGTCCACCATCTCTCCAACCTCAACAACTTTTGTAACATCAACAACTCTTGATCTTTGAAGCGCTGGCTGATATATACTCCTTCCCAATTTTCCCTTTGGAATATAGCCGTTGAAAGTAGTTTAAATTGGCTCGCAGATATCGAGTTATTTGGTGCAGACTGCAGATGTGACATGACATCCCTTTTAATCTTTCCGACCTTCGCGAGCTCATCGTTTCACCTACTCCACCGTAGATGTCACTTTGATGCCTCGGCAGGTGTAGTCTTCTTTATATCTCCTTTATGACTTCTCGGTTAGAACGCCATGAGTCATCCTTTTTGCATCGATGCTCTCAACTAGCAATGTTCGAATATCGGTCTTCACATCAACCATTGCCAATGCTTTAATCTTCAAATGACCGAACACTACGATTCTGATGCAGATGTTCTTGGACCTGATCGTAGTGTCTTGTCGAATGTTGCTCATTGACTAATTGTCACAACACTACGATCCTAAAGAGTGTTCATTGGATCTTCAATGTAGAACACTTCTTTCTTAATTTGTTCAGTGCTTGAATACTTCTGTTTGCCTTGACTGATCTCAGAAACTGATAGCTTGACTCCTTGTTCTGGTCTCTTCTGAATAGCAAGACACCTCAGATTTGTGGTATGCCCAACTCGCTTTCTCCTTGTGATTTCCCGTTCACTTATCATCACTGGACTGACCCATGCTTAATAACTTTAACCTTGTTATTCAGAAGTCGACCAGTATCTCTGTGTACACTTCATTAGTTCCTTCTTTGCTTGGCAAACACTGCGATCCTGGTTGGCCCTAAGATCGTTGTCTTCGCTTTATTTCTTACAAAGAATCGCACTTTGCGACTTTTCCTTAGTCAGTCACTTTTACTGAAGTCTTCTTTTGATCTACTTGTAGAAGACTTCATCTTGAATGGCTTTACAACTCGATCTGGATGATTATTGGGTTGCTGCTTAGATCGTCTGTCAGCTTGCAAACCATTCAATGAGTGCACTCTGGTTCCCTTCAGGTGGGATGTATCTTTGTTGTGACGCGCCGAAAATAGGTCCACACGACCCATTCTGAGTCGCCAAATATCATAGTATAAAAATCAAATACAAACTTCATTTATACAACTGTTGAACTGTCATGCAGAATACGACCATAGTTAAACTGTGTGTTTTAATACAAATGTATGTAACTCTCATGGTGCCTCAACCACAACCTTACAATGGTAAGTCTTCTCTTGACATATAACTATCTCCACCGTCTGCAATTGAACATTATGTTTCAACCAAACTCCAAGATCACATCGGTAGTGCTCATAGATATAATCAGCAAGTGGATGTGCACAACCCTGTCTTATGATAACACGATGTTGTATGTCATTAGACATCTTGTATGATAGTGGAAAAACACCCTTCCAAAGTTGGGTTCACCTCACCCTATTCGGTTGACCAAAATTAAATATCAAATGACGTATACAATACGAAACACTTATCTAAAGTTCTCAATAAAATTATTTCCATACTATTTAGGGAGAACCTCAACATCTATAGACCACCGTTCTATTCTCGTGTTACCCCCGCTCGACCCAGCTACACTCTTATTACTTGAAAAGAATTGTGAAACAAAAAGGGTGAGCACAACTAGCCCAGTAAAGAATATCATGACTAAAGATAATTTATATCATCAATTGCCTTCATCAATAATAAATCAGAGATTTAGAACATATGGTAGATGTAAAACTTTTCAACCATAGTTGCAGCGGAACGAGCACTCCATTAGAAGAGTCAAATAGACCATCAGGTCTATTATCTTCTCCATATTAAAAGTCCACCAATAATGTTTTATTTTTGTAACATCAATCAACAATTCTTGTCCACAATCATATGAATAACTCATAATCATAATTGTGATTCTAAATTCCTCTTCGCACCCAGGACGAAGATAATTTTCATCACCTATCTTCACCTGAAACATCAAAATCATGGTTATATCAAATAACAATCACTGCTCATAATTATACTAATAATTTCATCTTTGCACTACAGCCAAAGATATTCATTAACAATTCATCTTTGCACTACAGGCCAAAAACATACAACTGTATTTTAGAAGAGTCAAGTAGAACATGATATCTACTATCTTTTACGAATTAAAAGTGTATAATAAATATGTTATGACTGAGACTCAGCTTAATAAATAATCCACATCATCGAATTATCCATGCACTACGGCCAAGGATATTCATGTAATCATCAATGGTCATGATTATACCGAATAATCCCTGGTTATAATCATACCAATAACTGTCCATCAATGCACTATGGGCCAATGAGGACTTTTACCACATCATCTATAACGTTACGGGTCATGATTATACTGAATGATCCCTGGTCATAATCATACCAATAAACAGTTCATCTATGTACATAAGCCAAAGATACTCATCAATCAATAGTTCATCTTTGCACGTAAGCCAAAGATATACAACTGTAAAACCAATAATACCCAGTCCATCTTTGCACGTAAGCCAAAGATATACAACTGTAAAATCAATAATCAACAGTCCATCTTTGCACGTAAGCCAAAGGTATACAACTGTAAAATCAATAATTAACAGTCCATCTTTGCACGTGAGACAAAGATGACTTTCATTATAATATAAGCATGATGATGATGACAATGATATAAGAATTAATCAAACGAAATCAAGGATTAAAATTAAAGACTTTAAATTTATCCAGAGTTTAAAAATATCCAAATTTTCAACATAATACTGCTTTGTGGAGTAAAATTCAAGAATAATATTCCTATACCAAAAATAATTTGGACAGAAAAGAAATATATTTTTTGGATAAATAGTATTCCGCAATAGTATTCTATGAATAGTACTTCGTGAATAGTACCCCGTGAATAGTACCCCGACATAAAAAGTATCCCAAATACCCGAGTGAATAATATTCGGGTGAATAGTAATTTGGGTGAATAGTAACCCGTGAATAAGTAACTCGTGAATAGTACTCTGACATGAAAAGTGCCCCGAATACCCGAGTGAATAATACTAGAGTGAATAGTAACCGAGTGAATAGTAATCTGTGAATAGTAACTCGTAAAAAATGCCAAAGAAAATGATATTCCATGACGAGTACAAAAGAAATGATATCTCATACGATTATAATAGAATATACGAAACTGCAAATGGATTTTCACCCGCCATACGGTAATCCACGTAGACAGATCATTTTCACAATTTAATAAAGAATGAATACGAAGGATCATTCACCATGCCTGCGGTAATCCACATAGATAGGTTATTCCAATGTAATAATAAAGAATGGAATAATGTAAGAATTCACCAGCATGCGATAGGTAATCGCATGCATATGATATTCCAACCTGAATAATAAAGAATGGGACCGAATCATGCGTAATCCGCATGTATACGATATTCCAATGTAATAATAAAGAATGGAACTAGGTCATGCGAATCGCATGCATGTGATATTCCAACATAATAATAAAGAATGGAACCAGTCATGCGTAATCCACACGCGAATAAGATATTCCAATGTAATAATAAAGAATGGAATAACAACGTAATTCACCAGAATACGATAGACCACATGTATGTGTTATTCTAACGAGAATAATAAAGAATGGAAACAGTCATATACGTAATCTGCATGCATGTGATATTCCAATGTAATAATAAAGAATGGAATAACAATAGAATTCACACGGCATGCGACGCATCATTACAGATAGGTTATTCCAATGTAATAATAAATGATGGAATAATGTAAGAATTTCACCATGTATTCGGTGATTTTGCATGTATAAAAGTTATTCCAATATAATAATAAAAATGGAATAACAACCCTTACGAGTATTGAAAAAATAACTCTCTTCATGAATACGAAAGAATAATACCCCTTACCATAATAATAATATCCCTTACATTAGAATAAAACTAGATACTGGAATAATGAGGTAGCAGACTTCTCTTCTTCTTTCTCCCTATAATTTCTCTCTATAATAATTACTTTATAGCTTTAGTGAATTGGTGAAAAATAATGAAGGAATGAGCTTCTTTTTATAGGAAAATATAGTTTTCATATTTTCACATTTTGGGGCTCGAAATATTATAGTATAATATCTTCCTCTTTTTCTTCATTTTTAATTTAGTCCTGCAAGTATTATCAAACTTGCACCACCTCCCCTGATAGTAAATCATGTGAATCAATAGTAAATCATGTGACTCAATAGTTCTAAACATGGGAAAAAATTAATTATAGTATAGTACCTTCATCTATACCTCCATTTTTAACTTAGTCATGCAAGTATTATCAAACTTGCACCAACTCCCCTAATAGTAAATAAATGTGATTCAATAGTACACACATATGAACAAATAGTTATAATCACATGAATTAATAGCTATTAATTGCTCATTTATCCGATTAATTACCTGATTGGTCAACATAACTTCCAGACATCAATTATTATCGAAATAAATGTCGGTTTCCACTAACACTAATAATCCCAACACAATGGAACTATCAATTTAATCTTTAATCAACAAGAACTTATTTATCATTAATATTATAACTCACAATATTTAATAAACAGGTCGTTCCAAGGAAAGAGGGGGCTTTTCGATATGGATTTCTCCTTATCAAGCCGCAATTAGGTGACCAAACCTCTCCTTAATGTAACTTCTAGACATTGTCAATATTGCAAATAATAATATAAATAACTTTGCCGTCTCAATCATTGATTTAATAATATATCATATTATGCAGATGATACTGTGACAATAACAGAATCAATAATATGAGAGATATGATGCAGCAATTACTGTAGCAACAATTGAGTATAACTACGTGACTTCTCACATAAGCATCAATAGTCAATACCGTGTGCAACTATATAACCATACGTATTACTGTACTTTTACTACCAAGTAGTTCAACAGTTTTAACGGTAATACTTTCGTTGTTATTTTTATAAAAAGATAATTATGTCGTTTTCTTACTACATTAATACTTTCGTTGTGGGGTCTACCAATGATTGTTCCGTCCTACGGATATTCCCCGACAAAAAGAATATTCCCCAACCAAATGAATATTTTATAACAACTTGCATACTTTTAAAAATTTTCACATATCACCTTTAACTTTAACCTTTTATCAATTTAACTATTTACTAAATAGAATAATTATAAGAAAATTTAATACTTTCATTTCATAAAATTCGGGGTATCACAATCTCCCCTCCTTATGAAATTTCACCCTCGAAATTTACGTACCAAGTAGTTCGAAGAGATGAGAATACCTTGCTTTCTTTTCAAATTGTACCTTCCCGGTTATTTCCTCTATATCATGATTTTCCCATCGCTCATCTCCTGTATTTCAGATATCATTCTAGAATATACCTTCAAAACAAAGGTTAATTGACATATCACAATTTGTCAACTTATCAAGTAAACAATTTTAGCTTATGTAAGTCACACACTAGCGAAGTATATTACTCGTCTCTCCCCTCCTAGTTCTAGAATCATATCTCCGCCAGCGACCATATCTCTAAGCTCTGATACTATTTGTGATGCCCCAAAAATAGGTCCACACGACCCATTCCATGTCGCCAAATATCATAGTATTAAAATCAAATACAAACTTCATTTATACAACTGCTGAACTGTCGTGCAGAATACGACCACAGTTAAACTGTGTGTTTTAATACAAATGTATGTAACTCTCATGGTGCCTCGACCACAACCTTATAATGGTAAGTCTTCTCTTGACATATAACTATCTCCACCATCTGCAATTGAACATTATGTTTCAACCAAACTCCAAGATCACATAGGTAGTGCTCATAGATATAATCAGCAAGTGGATGTGCACAACCCTTCCTTATGATAACACGAGGTTGTATGCCATTAGACATCTTTTATGATACTGGAAAAACACCTTTCCAAAGTTGGGTTCACCTCACCCTATTCGGTTCACCAAAATTAAATATCAAATGATGTATACAATACGACACACTTATCTAAAGTTCTAAATAAAATTATTTCCATACTATTTCAGGAGAACCTCAACAGCTATAGACCAGCGTTCTATTCTCCTGTTATCCCCACTCGACCCAGCTACACTATTATTACCTGAAAGGAATTGTGCAGTAAAAAGGGTGAGCACAACTAGCCCAGTAAAGAATATCTTGACTAAAGATAATTTACATCATCAATAGCCTTCATCAGTAATAAATCAGAGATTTAGAACATATGGTATATGATAAAACTCTTCAACCATAGTTGCAGTGGAACGAGCACTCCATTAGAAGAGTCAAATATACCATCAGGTCTATTATCTTCTCCATGTTAAAAGTCCACCAATAATGTTTTATTCCTATAACATCAATCAACAATTCCTTTCCACAATCATATGAATAACTCATAATCATAATTGTGATTCTAAATTCCTCTTCACACCCAGGACGAAGATAATTTTCATCACCTATCTTCACTTGAAACATCAAAAATCATGGTTATACCAAATGACAATTCCTGCTCATAATCATACTAATAAATTCATCTTTGCACTACGTCCAAAGATATTCATTAACAATTCATCTTTGCACTACAGGCCAAAGACATACAACTGTATTTTAGAAGAGTCAAGTAGAACATGATATATACTATCTTTTACAAATTAAAAGTGTATAATCAATATGTTATCGCTGAGACTCAGCTTAATAAATAATCCACATCATCAAATCAACCCTGCACTACGGCCAAGTATATTCATGTAATCATCAATGGTCATGATTATACCGAATAATCCCTGTTTATAATCATACCAATAACTGTCCATCAATGCACTACGGGCCAATGAGGACTTTTACCACATCATCTATAACATTACGGGTCATAATTATACCGAATGATCCCTGGTCATAATCATACCAATAAACAGTTCATCTATGCACATAAGCCATAGATACTTATCAATTAATAGTTCATCCTTGCACGTAAGCCAAAGATATACAACTGTAAAATCAATAATCAACAGTCCAACTTTGCATGTAAGCCAAAGATATACAACTGTAAAACCAATAATCAACAGTCCATCTTTGCACGTAAGCCAAAGGTATACAACTGTAAAATAAATAATTAACAGTCCATCTTTGCACGTGAGCCAAAGATTACTTTCATCATAATATAAGCATAAGGATGATGACAATGATATAAGCATTAATCAAACGAAATCAAGGATAAAAATTAAAGACTTTAAATTTATCAAGAGTTTAAAAATATTCAAATTTTCAACATGATACTGCTTTATGGAGTAAAATTCAAGAATAATATTCCTATACCAAAAATAATTTGGACAAAAAAGAAATATATTTTTTGGGTAAATAGTATTCCGCTATAGTATTCTATGAATAGTACTTCGGGAATAGTACTTCGTGAATAGTATCCCGACATAAAAAGTATCCCAAATACCCGAGTGAATAATATTCGGGTGAATAGTAATTTAGGTGAATAGTAACCCGTGAATAGTAACTCATGAATAGTACTCTGACACAAAAAGTGCCCCGAATACCCGAGTGAATAATACTAGAGTGAATAGTAACCAGGTGAATAGTAACCCGTGAATAGTAACTCATAAAAAAAATACCAAAGAAAATGATATTCCATGATGAGTACAAAAGAAATGATATCTCATACGATTATAATAGAATATACGAAACTGCAAATGGATTTTCACCCGCCATGCGGTAATCCACGTAGACAGAACATTTTCACAATTTAATAAAGAATGAATGCGAAGGATCATTCACCATGCTCATGGAATCCACATGATGTGTTATTCCAATGTAATAATAAAGAATGGAATAATGTAAGAATTCACCGGCATGCGATAGATCGTATGTATGATGGGTTATTCCAACCAATAATAAAGAATAGAACCGTGTCATGCGTAATCCGCATGCATGTGATATATTCTAACAGAATAATAAAGAATGGAACCAGGTCATGCGTAATCTGCATAGAGAGGATATTCCAACAGAATAATAAAGAATAGAACCCAGTCATGCATAATCCACACAGACATGATATTCCAACAGAATAATAAAGAATGGAATAAAACCGAAATTTACTGTATGCGATTGATCAAGACGACAAGTTATTCCTACAGAATAATAACGAATGGAACAAGTTCATGCGTAATCCGCACTGACAGGATTTTCCAACAGAATAATAAAGAATGGAATAATAACAGAATTCACCAGGCATGCGATAGACCGCACAGACAGGTTATTCCAACATAATAATAAATAATAGTATAACAGAAGAATTTCACCATATATGCGGTACTTTGCATAGACAGGTTATTCCAACATAATAATAAAGAATGGAATAGTAACCCCTGCAGCTTTTCTAATTAGGGTTTAAAATAGAAAATTTGGGTTTCTAAATTAGAAATTAGGATTTCCTAATTTAGATTAGGATTTCTAGTTTAACAATTAGGGTTTCCCTAATTGAACATTAGGGTTTCCTATTTAGGTTTAAAACCAATAACACTTATCTGATCCTTAATCACATAAATACAATTGCATATCATTCTTAAATACAATTTAGATTATAACTGTATTAATATTCAAATTCCTATTTGAATTTCAAATTAGAGTTTCTAAATTTAACCTTAGGGTTTTCTAATGTTATGCTATAACTGATCAACAATTAACATTAATCACATACTGCACATACTTATCATTTAGAAATACAATTATACTTGTATTAATATTCAAATCCCTATATAAAATTCAAATTAGGGTATTGAACACTATCCATCTAAGCTTTCCTTCCTAGTAAACTTATAATAATTAAATTGACTAACTTGCTTAATAATTGAGGTAACAGACTTCTCTTCTTCTTTCTCTCTATAATTTCTCTTTATAATAATTGCTCTATAGCTCTAGTGAATTGGTGAAAAATAATGAAGGAATGAGCTTTTATTTATAGGAAAATATAGTTTCCATAATTGCACATTTTGGGGCGCAAAATATTACAGTATAATACCTTCCTCTTTTTCTTCATTTTTAATTTAGTCTTGCAAGTATTATCAAACTTGCACCACCTCCCCTAATAGTAAATCATGTGAATCAATAGTAAATCATGTGAATCAATAGTTCTAAACATGGGAAAAAATTAATTATAGTATAGTACCTTCATCTATACCTCCATTTTTAACTTAGTCATGCAATTATTATCAAACTTGCACCAACTCCCCTAATAGTAAATGAATGTGATTCAATAATACACACATGTGAACAAATAGTTATAATCATGTGAATTAATTGCTCATTTATCCGATTAATTACCCGATTGGTCAATATAACTTCCAGACATCAATTATTATCGAAATAAATATTGGTTTCCACTAACACTAATAATCCCAACACAATGGAACTATCAATCTCATCTTTAATCAACACGAACTTATTCATCATTAATATTATAACTCACAATATTTAACAACCAGGTCGTTCCCAGGAAAGAGGGGGCTTTCCGATAAGGATTTCTCCTTATTGGCGTGCAATTAGGTGACCAAAACTCTCCTTAATAGAACTTCTAGACATTGTCAATATTGCAAATAATAATATAAATAAATTTGTCGTCTCATTTATTAATTTAATAATATATCATATGATGCAGATGATACTGTGACAATAATTGAATCAATAATATGAGAGATATGATGCAAAGAATTCTCGTGAGCAATAATTGAGTATAACTGAGTGACTTCTCACGTAAGCATCAATAATCAATACTGTGTGCTACTATGCAACCACGCGTATTACTGTACTTTTACTACCAAGTAGTTCAATTATTTTAATGGTAATACTTTCGCTGCTATTTTTATAAAAAGATAATTCTTTCGTTTTCTTACTACGACAATACTTTTGTTGTGGGGTCCACCAATGATTGTGTCATCCTACGGATATTCCCCGACAAAAAGAATATTCACCGACCAAACAAATATTTTATAACAACTTGCATACTTTGAAAAATTTTCACATGTCACCCTTAACTTTAACCTTTTATCAATTTAACCATTTACTAAATAGAATAATTATAAGAAAATTGAATACTTTTATTTCATAAAATTCGGGGTCTCGCATTTGTAGCTCAGACCAGAGGCTTCATACTTTGGATATTCTGGGAGTGCTCATTTGTTGAGAATCATGTTTACTCTACAATTCTGCCTTGGCGTTGTGAGCACCTCTGTTGAAGTCTTAGTTTTGCACTCTATAATTTTGCTTGGATTCTGCAGACACTATGACTCCGATATCAGATCTTGACACTATACGATTTCTGCATTTAAGCTTGATGTCTTCATCTGATCTGGCTCAACTACGATCTCTGCCTCTCATTTGATCAGTAGACTCTATGACTCCCAGGGTGGTCTACGATTCTTGTCTTGGCTTTGGCAGATGCTCGGTCGGCCCTTAGACAGGCTGTCTCTACGATTCTGAAAATGACTTCCTCAGCAAACTATGACTTCGATGAAGTTCTCCTCGACACACTAAGATCCTTCGTCGTCTCTCCCGGCAGTCTACGAACTCCGAAATCTACTATCTTGCAGACTACGATTCTTCCTTGATAGCTCTCGAGTTTTCCTTGACTCTCCTGGCAGACAACGATTTCTGGTGCAGTGCTCGACGATCAGATAAGCCTATCTATTACATTATAAGATCAACCTAACAAGCTTGATCTTTCTATATTTATAGTCCTTGTACATCATTTCTTTTTAAGGACTTTACAAAGCTGTTTTGCTTATGTAGGATCAACTAACATATTTGATCAATTCATTCTATGTCCTTGTACATATGTTCCTATTATCTATCAAAGGACTTTACAACTTTTCTTAATGGAAGCATACTTGCATATTCATTCATTTATATCATACATAAATAGGAATATCATTCACATGCTTATTCCTAACACTTTATGCGAAGCATCGCTATAAACTACAAAATTTCATGTATCATCGGGTAATGACAATACAATTGCTTCACTTAAAATTTTCTTCATTTCTTGAAAACTGTCTTCATATTTCTCAGTACATACGTACTTCACTATTTTTGTTGTCAAGTTAGTCAATGGAGTAGCAATCTTAGAAAAATCCTAGATGAATCTTCGATAGTATCCCGCTAACCCGAGGAAACTCCATACCTCAGTCGGTATTTTCGATTGTTCCGAATTCATCACTGCTTCCACCTTCTCTGGATCTACTGAAATCCCCTCCCGGTCGATAATGTCTCCTAAAAATTGTACCCTTTCTAGCCAAAATTCACACTTAGTGAACTTCGCATATAACTTCTCCTTCCTTAGTGTCTCCAACACTATTCTTAGGTGTTTAGCGTGATCTTCTAGTGTCTTAGAATAGACTAGAATATCATCGATAAACACTACGACGAATTTGTCCAAATATTGTTTGAACACTCTGTTCATCATATTCATAAATGCAGCTGGTGCGTTAGTCAACCCTAATGACATCACCCAAAACTCGTAATGACCATAACGAGTCCTGAATGTCGTCTTAGGTATATCCTCCTTCCTAACCTACAACTGATGATGCCCCATTCGCAAATCTATCTTAGAAAAATACTTTGCCCCTTTCAACTAATCAAAGAGATCATCGATCCTGGGAATGGGTATTTATTCTTTATCGTTAACTTGTTTAACTCTCGATAGTCGATACAAAGTCATAACAATCCATCCTTCTTCTTTACAAACAGTACCGGTGCTCCCCACGGCGAAACACTCGGTTGAATATACTTTCTGTCCAACAGTTCTTGTAACTGAACCATTAACTTCTTCATCTCCACTAGTGCTATACGGTACGGTGCTCTGGAAACTGGTGCCGCTCCTAGCATAATGTCTATTATGAATTCGGTTTCCCTATCCGGTGGAAGATCCGAAAATTCACTTGGAAATACATCCATGAATTCTTTAACTATAGGGATTTGGTTCATGGTTGCTCCTACTTGTTGGGTATCAACAACATGACACAAATACCCTACACCTCTTAGTTTGTGTCATAGTAAGATAACACGAACGTCTTGGTGATTTATTACAGTAAAACACTACAGGAGGTTGTCTCAGCGTTCTAATGTTTACACATTTCTTCTGGGAATCTATTATTGCCCCATGGTTAAACAACTAATCCATCCCAAGAATTAAATCGAAATCTCCAAACTTTATCAGTATCAAATCTACCGATAATTTACCACCTCGTATATATACACAACAACTCCTATGAATATCTTCAACAGGAATTATTTCTTCGTTTGCTACCTTGATATTCAAAGGTATAGACAACTTTTTGGGAAGTAATTCTAACTGTTTAGCAAAATCATATGCTATGAAAGAACAAGTTGCACCCGAATCGAACAACACATAAGAATTTATATCGTTGATCGGGATAATACCTGTAACTACATCCCCGGATACAACTGCATCTTGGACCGTCATGTTAAAGGTGCGGGCCATCGGCCTACCCGGCTGAGCTGGACCACTAATAGCTTACTTACCACTATTAGCACCCTTATTTCCATATGTCCCCTTTATTGGGCAGTTCTTCGCTATGTGGTCAGTTGATCCACATATGAAGCATCCATGATTCTTCTTCGAACTTGGACAGTTAGGCAAAATATGCCCCTCTTGTCCATAGTTGTAACATACTACCTTCCTCTTGAGATAGACTCTTAAGTGAGTCTTCCCATAGTTCTTGCATGCCTCCATCCTCCTCTTAGGATCCCTTTGCTTCACTTCAGTATTCCCAGAGTTAAATCCCTCCCTCTTTTGACCATCGCCACTCCCGCTGGCTCCCTCGATCTTTACTCCCCCATCTACCTGACCCTTATTCTTCTTCTCCCTGTGGAACTGGCTTAAAGCCTCATTCCCAACCTCGATAATTATTTCCGTTTCTAGTATGGTAACACTGATATCCAGCTATAGAGCCAGGGTTTCAAGCCATGCTCGAACCTCCTAGCCTTCCTAACCTCCGTGTCCACTTGGTGTGGAGCAAATCTCGCCAGTTCATTGAACTTGGCAGCGTATTGGGGAATAGTCATCTCCCCTTCTTTTAATTCTAGAAACCGCATCTCCATCCTTCCCTATATACTCGTGGGAAAGTAGTTCTCGAAGAAAATCTCCTTGAACTGTGTCCACGTAAGGTTCTCTATACTAGCCCTGGCTTGGTTTGCCTCCCACCAAATGTTGGTTTATCCCTTCATCATGTAGGTAGCAAAAGCAACCTTTTGTCCCTCATTAACGTTGGTAATGACAAATGCCTTCTCTATTTATTTTACCCAAGTTTGGGCTTCTATTGGGTCCGTAGTTCCTTTGAACTCCGGCGGACTGACACTCTTAAAATCCTTAAAAGTTGTAGCTCATACTACTGCAGGATTTACGAGAATATTAACCCCATTTCTATTGAATGCGGCCATTAACAAGTTAACGAATTATTGCATCGGGTTAACTAGACCTCCTTCTGGTTGATTAACATTATCATCTTGATTTCATTGTCTTCTTCTTGGCGGCATTTTGCTGTAAAAGTAAATAACATTTCATTATCATTTCTTTCATGTTAAGTTAGTTATTATTCATTATTAAACAATAACTCATAATCATTGCATAATATGTTCCATAAAAGAAAACTTATATTGATTTGCTTCTTGTAGTATAATACTACATCGTTCACATTACACAACCTAAGCTGATTACATTACTTTCCCGCCATTACTTTCCAAAAATTGGGATTTACAAAAGACTATCCTTTGATATACAAAAGAGGGTTTTACGTCACCACTTGATATATCCTATTTACATATCTAACTCTACTCTAGCTAATACTAGGTTACATCTGTCGTAAGGCATTTTCAAAATCCGCATTGGCAAGACCGGCTATAATATCTTGGCTGATAGTATGTCGAGTCTACCCTACTTCTATCGGATACCCAACTACTTGCGGCTGTAAATCCGCATAAGAACTCCTATGTATATAGGACATCCTCCTAATCTTTTGCTTCTTGACCTTTAGCTCTTGCCTGAGATTAAAGGTCTCCTCTTTCAGCTCGTGGACCTTGTCCTTGGCCAAAACTCATTCATCCTTCTCCTCCTCCCACATAGTCTCCATACTTTTCTTATCCTTTAAGAAAGCATGAAGGTCCTACTACAGTTCCCTTACCTCCTTATAATACTGAATGTTTCTATCCAATACTGTCATAAATAGTGCTTTCATTGACTCCCCCAGAGTCATCTCTTCCTCAGGTGCTATGGTGTTAAATGACACCACCTCCACCTCCTCTTCAGATATGCCATCAAACATAGACACAAGGTCTAGGTTTTTCGAATCTCCAGACTCAACAACTACCACTTCTGGCTCTTTGACTCTTCACTTACTTCATGTATATCCATATACATTTCATTTTCTCCTGACATCTATAACAGAACAATTTAGTTTGATTAGTACATGTCAATAGAATAATAAAAACACATATCACATATAATGCATTTTTAGGGTTAATTTTATCTTTTACTTCTTTAACTTTTCTTAAGGTTATGACTTAAGGTTCTATTTTTCCCCCTTAAGTTTTATAACCTAATTCTTTGATACCAAACTGTGATGCCCCAAATCCAGGTATCTTTCAACCCAACATATGGTGCTACACGGTGCTACAGTTGACACATACATTGAAATTTAAATAGGCACGCTTAGAAGGGGGGTTGAATAAGTGTGGGAGCAAGCTATGTCCAATTTTTATTTAACTAAAAAATTCTTTGGATATTTAAAATTCTTTGGATATTCAATGCAGCAAGCTGGATTCTATATCTTTATAAATAAAATGTTAGGATAATGTATTGAATTTTTGTAATGTTTTCCACAATGTATAAATTTGAAACTTAACCATTTTCATAATATGATTATGAGAGAATAATGTGCTATATTAGTTTAGTAGTATTGAATACACGCTACTGGATTGTTAACAGAATAATAAAGCACAAAATACAAACACATAAACGCCAAGATTTTTACGTGGTTCAACTACTACCCTCTATAATAGTAGCCTAATCCACGTCCAATACCAACTAGTATTGGAGACTCACTTTTATTAAGATTTTCCAATTACAATGCAAGTTCCAACAACTTGAGCACCTTTGCTCCTTGTGCACCTATGAACCCTCAAGCACTTATACTTACACACTTGATTGTAATAATACAATAATTCAGTCCGGATCAAAATTTGTAGAACAATTTATGTATTTGAGAAAGTAAAATACACAATAAAGGTCTAATTATCAAGCAATATATCACTTACCAATTCAAGGCTCTAGTATGTAATGATATGCAATAAAAGTAATTACCAGAGTATTTTCTGCACTATCACCTTAGCAATATCTCCTTCAAGTGTACTCAGCAGTAAACCGAAGAAACACACTTTCGTAACTTTTTATGTATGCAAGTTTAGTATGTATTTCTTGGTTGTTCTTATTATTGGACCAATTCTTTTATAGGCAACCAAATGATATTACCGTTGCTAAGAATCACTACTGTGATAGGAGTGTTTGGAAACATAATGCATAAATCAAGCAATTTACACTTCAATATGCTTTATTTTTTTATCAGACCTGAACCCACCATAAAGATCCTGTTTGTACGTGATATAAGATATCATGCTAAAGTTTATCCTAGATCAGTGTAATAGAGAGAAGTATTTTAGGCCAGATTGATTTCTCATCACGTGGTATAACATAGCTTTCCAGTTTATCCCTTGTTATACGTCACCCACTTGATTGCTGGAATTTAGTATTTTAGTTACCGAAAAGAAATCTTCTAATTTATTTCCATATGTGACTTACCATAGATTTAGCCGGTAGTAATGCCCAATATATTCCTTAGTTTATGACGCATGATTGGATTGTTCAAAATCATGGGTTAATTACTTCCATTAACACATGGTGCATAATTTATGGTGTATATTAAATTAACTTATCATGTTACCATATTTGGTTTTACTAGAAAAGTATTCCTTAATTTATGAAGCACGGAATTATAACAATTTTTATTCCATGATCTCAGCAAATCTGCGTATCAATTCATTTTAACAGATTTTAGTCTATTTGTTAAATTCCGATATATATATATATATATAATTATATGTAAAATGCAATGTCCTAAAGCCTTGTATTGGAAAGAAGTAAATGCTAAGATCTTACATATTTTTCCTAGGACTCAATTTGCCTTTCATGCTCTAAAGATTTCTTGTCTTTGTATTTTCCTCCTTGATGTTCCTGTAATGCATTATCTTTCCCTGAAATTTTAAAGAACATAATTAGAGGAATAATATGGTCATCATCAAAACATTTAGGAAGGAGTATGACATAAGTCAACATTCTCCCCCCTTTTTGATGATGACAACAACATAATTATGACTCTCCCTAAATTTATGCATATCTTTACATTTAGAACTATTTGCTTAACTCATACTCTTCTGCATATATGAAGTGTTTAATAACCCTGCACTTAACATGTTAGTCCACAACAATAATTTAAGCAGACAGAATACCATTTAAACCAATCAATTATAAGTCCATCTATCAGCAATTAAAAACATCCATCAAAACCCAACATTTAACAATATAGTTTTAAACAAAAGTCATCATACGTGAAATTTTAAAAGAAATATCTATAAAGGCATGCCAGAATATAGAATTCATCTCCCCCTTTGGCATCCATCAAAAAGTGAAATATGGAGAAAAAAGGGGGCAAAAACTTAGGCATCCTCCTCATCAATGTGGACATAGTTGGCTTCGCGAACAGTGAAGTAGGGACGATGATGTGAGACCCCAGATTTTATCAATAAAGATTTAAATTTTGTCAAAATAATTTTTTAATATTATGGTGTGAATTTGAGATAATATTATAGTTGTGGGTAGTATTTATAAATTTTGCAAAAAGTATGCAAGTGGTTATATTATATTCGATTGGTCTAGGAATATTGGTTTAGCGGGGAATATTAAATACAACTACTCAATCATTGGTGGACCCATTAATGTAATTATTATCGGATTGAGAAAACGACAAAAATATTTTATTGAAATAACGGCGGAAGTTTCTACCGTGATTCTTGTTGAACTACTTCATTAGTAAAAAAGTACGAAATAAGTGTGGTTGCATAGTAGCACACGGTATTGATTATTGATGCTTATGTGAGAAGTCACTCGGTTGATTCCATTATTGTCGATTAATAATATGAATTATTATAATGCGATAATGACGTTTTGTTTTATTACGTATTATTAACGTAATAAAAGCGAAACATCTTTTTATATAAAATAGAATACTTTATTAAAGTTATTCTATAAATAAAATATATTATATTTTATTATGCATAGTGTTGCATAGTATTTTGCATAGTGTTTTGCATAGTATTGCATAGTGTTTGCATAGTAAAATGTTTTTATATAAATAGAATATATTATATTTTATTTAAAAGATTTTTCTTTAAATATGGATGCCGATTAAAAGTAAATCAATCTGGACCGTTCATGGATTAAATTACTATGCATTCCATTTTCCTATAAATAAAGCTCATTCCTTCATTATTTTCTTACGAATTCATTGAAACTCTGAGAGAGAAATTATAGAAAGAAGCTATAAAGAAAAATTATAGAAAGAAGAAGAGTATTCTCGCTACTTCCACTACTTCTATATTCATTCTTTTACTAGGTGAAGTGTTATTCTTTCTTCTTGAAGAGAACTTCATTATTCCATTCACTATTATTCATTGGAATAACTTTGTAAAAGTGGCATACCCTATACATAACTTTGTATACGCCTGGCATACCCTATACTTGGTGAAATCCTTATGTTATTCCATTGCTTATTATTACGTTGGAATAACTTTTGTATCTGCCATTTACCTATACTTGGTGACATTCTTCTATTATTACATTTGGAACATCCTCATCATGTGTTTTTTACCCGGACACGGGTTCCGTCTTTATTATTACATTGTTAGAACATCCATGCATGTGTTTTACAGGACCACCAGTTAAAATCTTTATTATTACATTGCTGAATATCCTATCATGTGTTTTACAGGATGGATCCGGTTCCATCTTTATTATTCTCGTTGGAACATCCCGTTGCGTGTAATTTCACGACTGGTTCCGTTATTATTATTATGTTGGAATAACTCCGCTCATGCGAAGTACGCATGCATGGTGATTTCTTTTGTTATTCCATTCTTTATTATACCCAATTGGTTAAAAATTTGACTTCTTATACTCCATGAAATTAGTAGAATATCCTTGATATTTGCGTTTCATCCAAAGATATCTTTTCATGGAAATATTCTTCCGATCATTCTTGAATTTTACTCTCTGAAAGCAGATCGTGTTGACAATTTGGGCGTTAATAATTCATGGATTAAATAATTCTTGAACTTGTTTTATTGAATTATTATGTCATTGTCATCATCCTCATGTTATATTATGTTATCTTTGGCTTACGTGCATAGATGAACTTAGTATGATTATGACCGGGGATCATTCGGTATAATCATGACTTGATATAAATGATGTGACAAAGTCCTCGATGGCTTTAGAATGCAATGATGGATAATTTTTGGTATGATTATGACCCGAGGGGTGATTCTAGTATAGTCATGACCATTGATAATTTGATGAAAATCCTTGGCCGTGGTACGAGGATGATTAGATGTGGTGGTTTATTTATTAAGTTTGAGTCTCGGCGATAAAAATTGATGAAAACCTTTTAAAACCTAAAGATAGTAGACTTTATTCTCTCTTGACTCTTTTAATGGATTGCTTATTCAATTGCAGTTAAACTGGTTGTCTATTGTATTTTATCTGTTTAACACTCTGTTGAAGGCTAAATGATAATTTATTCTCGCATTATCTTAGTCATAATATTTCTTCTTTGGGCTAGTTGAGCTCACCCTTTTCCTTGTTGTTCCATTTTTCTTCTCGGGAGGCGAGAATGTAGCGAGTACTTAGTCGGGAATGGAATGAAGGTTCTAGAGAAAGTTGTTTAGTAGTCCTCACCATTATTGTAAAATAATGTATCAATAAATGTGATGAGGATTTATTTGAGTATAAATATTGTCTAGAAGATAATATTTGTATTTAAACTCACAGTTTTATTGTTGTGATAATAAAGTTGTAGTTGTTTACATGCACCATGTATTTGGCGACTCGAGAATGGGTTGGATGGAATGGACCTATTTTGGGGTGCGTCATGATTGGTATCGAGCTTAGGGATATGATCCTGGCTAAGATGTGAGATAAGAACTAGGAGGGAGAGACGGAAATTCCTTCGCTAGTATGACCTACCTAAGTTTATTTGGTATTTAATTGGTTCAATTAGTAGTATAGGGATAATATTTGATATATTAATTAACCCTTGTGTTGTGGCGGTGTTTGGAAATGGCATTGAAAATATTCACAATGGAGTGAATGTGACCGTTGTGACACCTTTAATCACTAATCGAAGTTAATGCGAAGGTCGACGAGGAACAAATTAGAGATATCCACGTAGTGAATGAAGAACTAATTGTTGCACTTTAGAGCTAGTTCTGAGGTAGCAATTTGAAAGTGAGAAGAAGAAGAAGAAGAGGAAGAAGAGGAACTGAGGAGAATTGGTTAGAAGAAATTTATGATCAAAACTTAGAATTACAAAATCGTGTTAAGTGAGCTAGAAGAACAGGTTGAAGAGCGACAAGCGATTCGTGGAACAAAGGGATACAACAATTCAAAATTGGGTTACCCGATATGTGATGCTCGAACAAAATCACGCTTTTGGCGAGGTGTAAGATATTAAAGTTGGAATCGAGAATTTAAAAATCAAAGATCAGCTAAAAGAAGAAACAATCGAATCGAAGGAGAATAGGCGATGCATGGGTAAAAAGGCGCACAACGCGTTGATAGTGTAGAAAAAAAGACGTCCAGATCGATAAAGCCAAAATAGATGAAATGGACTTTGCTTTTTGGACAACAATTGGGAGAACCCGACATCAATTCGAATTACCACATGCATAGCGGTCAACCCGAATTCGATATGGATCGGAGAATAATGATTCAAATAATGGATCGGGAATGTGAAGAAGCACTTAAGGGTGGAATGTACCCTATAGTAAAGTCAAACTTCGGTAATTTAAGCGAGAGCGTTTATCGAAAACCGAACGAAGTTATTACGGGTAAGTTAATTATAAATTAATGCGAAGTCTATACTTTATTCAATACAAGTTCTACCCACTCTTTATTTCACCTAGTTGTGTTCAACGTTTAAATTTGACTCAGAAGAATTTAAACTTTGACTTATTAGTTGAAACTTAGTTAGTAGGAGCCTTCATTACTGCTTACTATTTTTAAATCTTGTTGATTCAAATAAACATTTTCACGTTACTCGTCGATCTTATCTTTTTGAAAATACTTGCCTTTGATGTGATTTTTAGGAATCAATTGGTTAGCTAATCATCATGCTTTTCGTAAGGTTGTTAGCTTTTATATTCATAACCAACTTTGTTATACTGAATTCAAAGTAACCAAACCCTAAAGTTAATCATCATTATATCAAGCCATAAGAAAAGAGCTCTGAACCTTTCGTTGTTGACTTCCTTGTGTGGAATGCAATCGCTTCCGGGACTTTCTGTAGGCGACATCGTGAATGAAGATGGCAAGTTTATAGGTATCATTGTGAGGTGCTATCTAGGTTAAGGATAGAAGTCACAGTTGGTATCAATGTGACGTACTATCCAAGTCTTGGATAAAAGTAATGATTTTGAATGATATTTCTATCATTAATAAATTTCTTGACGTATTCTTGAAGATTTCCTAGCCTACCCTAGGCGTGAAATCGAATTTTGTATTGACCCCAAAGTACAAAAAACCCATTTCTTAAACCCTCAAATATTTCTTCAACTAAATAAGCAGGTTTACGTGGTTTATGATGAAAGTCATAATAAAAGCATTGGAATAATGAAAATCATGGGTATATGAAGTATTAGTAAGTTTTATGATGAGTTATGTTGGTTAGTACGTAAAAACATGAAAGTTTCTTAGAAATCACAAAGAGTTGAAAATCGATTTTAGTGAAAAAGCGTAACATGAAATTAAATTGACCATATCTCCTATTATATTTTGAATTTTTGAATGTGGTCAAGTCCTAGAGTTAGATCTATGAGTTACCTAACTAATCCAAGTGGAATTACTGGAAAAGGTGTTGTAGATTTTTGTGTGGACTGATTTTAGCAAAGGAGTGCAAAGCTGCAAAAACCTAAAAAGCTTCTGCCATGATTTTAGAGAGGCTGTTTCGGCCACTTAAATTATGAGAAAAATTCTGGCCTTTTGGGACATGAAAGTATATGGTATAAAGTACCTCCTGTCCAAAAATGAGCTCATTCTGACTTAAAATGAGCAAGTTATGACTATTTCAATATTTAGGTTTTTCCGACGAAAAACGCTATAACCGGAGTTCTATAACTCAGATGACCATGAAATTTAAACTGAAGCTCACGTTAACATGTGTAAGGTCCTGCCAAGATTTGGGAATTTTTGGAGTTAAACTTGAGGTAGCTAATTTCTTAAGGAATTAAGTGGAAATTGATTTTTAAAAAATAGTAAATAAATTTTAAAAATTAAAGAAAAATATATTTTCATTATGGGACTATATTATGCTAAATCCCAGAAAAGAAATATTTTTGGGGCTGATTTGGTATTTTTCATGAAAATAGTTTAGTTACGAACATATGAGTTAAATATGTTATGTGAAGTAACAAAGTTGAAAATAGGATTTTATGGCTAGAGAATCCTATATAGAGTATATGCATATTTTTTGATGAGGATTTGATAATTGGTGATGATATCTTATGAGTATGACATTTTGAATGATTAAATGCATTATATGGTAAAAGTGTAAACAATTAAGATAAATTGTTTATAAATTTAAGAAGTGATTAAAATATTGTTATAATATTAATGTTATTAGATTATGAGATTATTAAATGATTGATAACATGGGGATATTCTTGAATCCTGGATAAATTATATTATAAATGTTTAATATTTATCCTTTATCTCATTTGATTGATTCTTTATATCATTATCCTCATGTTTATATTATGTTGAAAGTCATCTGTGGCTTACGTGCATAGATGGACTTGGTATGATTATGACCGAGGATTTCGGCATAATCATAACTTAGTAATTAAAAACACAATTATCTTTGGCCGTAGTGCATGGATAATTTGTGGTCGTGATACTAATGAATATCCTTGGCCTGTAGTGCAGGGATGATTCGATGATGTGGATTAATTATTGGTGAGTCTCGTGAATGAAATATTAATTCATGGATGTGTTCAAAGTCATACGTGGCTTACGTGCATAGATGGACTTGGTATGATTATGACCGAGGATTGTTGGTATAATCATAATCAGTAATTGAAAACACAATTATCTTTGGGCGTAGTGCATGGATAATTTGTGGTCGTGATACTAATGAATATCCTTGGCACAGAGTGCGGGGATGATTCGATGATGTGGATTAATTATTGAAATTTGAGTCTCGAAGAATGAAATATTAATTCATGGATGTGTTCAAAGTCATCTCGTGGCTTACGTGCATAGATGGACTTGGTATGATTATGACCGAGGATTGTTCGGTATAATCATAACTCAGTAATTGAAAACACAATTATCTTGGCCGTAGTGCATGGATAATTTGTGGTCGTGATACTAATGAATATCATTGGCCTGTAGTGCAGGGATGATTCGATGATGTGGATTAATTATTGAGCTGAGTCTCAGCAATGAAATATTAATTCATGGATGCGTTCAAAGTCATCTACGTGGCTTACGTTGCATAGATGGACTTGGTATGATTATGACCAGAGTTGTTCGGTATAATCATAAATCAGTAATTGAAAACACGAATATCCTTAGCCAAGAAAGTGCATGGATAATTCATGGTTGTGATACTATTAAAATGAGTCTCGATATTATTGGTTTTGATTTGTATATCTTTGGCACGTAGTGCAAAGATGAATTGTTAATGAATATCTTTGGTAGGATTGCAAAAATGAATTTAATGTTTTCAACGATAAAAGGTATTCAAGGTATCCCCGACCTCTTTATCATATCAGTACGTACCCTAATTTCGAGGCGAAATTCCATAAGGAGGGGAGATTGTGAGACCCCAGTTTTATCAATAAAGATTTAAATTTTGTCAAAATAATTTTTAATATTATGGTGTGAATTTGAGATAATATTATAGTTGTGGGTAGTATTTATAAATTTTGCAAAGTATGCAAGTGGTTATATTATATTCGATTGGTCGGGAATATTCGGTTTAGCGGGGAATATTCGTAAACGGCTCAATCATTGGTGGACCTACAATGTAATTATTGTCGGTTGAGAAAACGACAAAAAATATTTTATTGAAATAACTGGCGGAAGTTTTACTGTAGTTCTTGTTGAACTACTTCGGTAGTAAAAAATACAGAATAAGTGTGGTTGCATAAGTAGCACACGGTATTGATTATTGATGCTTATGTGAGAAGTCACTTCGGTTTGATTCCATTATTATTAGATTAATAATATGAATTATTATAATGATAATGACGTTTTGTTTTATTCAGTATTATTAACGTAATAAAACGAAACATCTTTTTTATATAAAATAGAATACTTTATTAAAGTTATTCTATAAATAAAATATATTATATTTTATTATGCATAGTGTTCGTATAGTATTTTGCATAGTGTTTTTGCATAGTATTGCGTAGTGTTTGCATAGTAAAATGTTTTTATATAAATAGAATATATTATATTTTATTTAAAAGATTTTTCTTTAAATATGGACCGTCAGTTAAAGTAAATCAATACTGACCGTTCATGGATTAGTTACTATGCATTCCATTTTCCTATAAATAAAGCTCATTCCTTCATTATTTTCTTTTAATTCATTGAAACTCTGTAGAGAGAAATTATAGAAAGAAGCTATAAAGAAAAATTATAGAAAGAAGAAGAGTATTCTGCTACTTCACTACTTCTATATTCAGTTCTTTTACGGTAAGGGTGTTATTCTTTCTTCTTGAAGAGAACTTCACATTATTCCATTCACTATTATTACATTGGAATAACTTTTGTAAAAGTGGCATACCCTATACATAACTTTTGTATCACGCGGCATACCTATACTTGGTGAAATCCTTATGTTATTCCATTGCTTATTATTCTGCATTGGAATAACTTTTGTATCTGCTTTACCTATACTTGGTGACATTCTTCATTATTCATTTGGAACATCCTGCATGTGTTTTTACACCCACTGGTTAAAATCTTTATTATTCTCGTTAGAACATCCTCATGCATGTGTTTTACAGGACTGGTTCCGCTCTTTATTATTACGTTGGAATATCCTATCCGTGTGTTTTACACCGGATCCGGTTCCATCTTTATTATTACATTGGAACATCCACATTGCGTGAATTTCACCTTTGGTTCCGTTATTATTATTATGTTGGAATAACTCGTTCATCTGAAATGCACCGCATACATGGTGATTTCTTTTGTTATTCCATTCTTATTATACCCAGTTGGTTAAAATTTGACTTCTATACTCCATGAAATTAGTAGAATATCCTTGATATTTGCGTTTCATCCAAAGATCTTTTCATGGAAATATTCTTCCGATCATTCTTGAATTTTACTTCTACGTAAACGATGATCATGTTGACAATTTGGACGTTAATAATTCATGGATTAAATAATTCTTGAACTTGTTTTATTGAATTATTATGTCATTGTCATCATCCTCATGTTATATTATGTTATCTTTGGCTTACGTGCATAGATGAACTTAGTATGATTATGACCAGGGGATCATTCTAGATAATCATGACTTGATATAAATGATGTGACAAAGTCCTCGGTGGCTTTGTAATGCAATTGATGGATAATTTTGGTATGATTATGACCGGGGGTGATTCGGTATATAGTCATGACCATTGATAATTTGATGAAAATCCTTGGCCGTGGGTGCGAGGATGATTAGATGTGGTGGTTTATTTATTGTCGAAGTCTCAGTCGATAAAAATTGATGAAAACCTTTTAAAACCTAAAAGATAGTAGACTTTATTCTCTACTTGACTCTTTTAATGGATTGCTTATTCCGCTGCAGTTAAACTGGTTGTCTATTGTATTTTATCAGTTTAACACTGTTGAAGGCTAATGATAATTTATTCTGCATTATCTTAGTCATAATATTTCTTACTGGGCTAGTTGAGCTCACCTTTCTTTCACCGTTCTCTTCAGAAATGAGAACATAGGCTGAGACGAGTTTCGGGAACGAAGTAATGGTCCGGAGGATAGCATTAATAGTCCTCACTATTCTCGTGAAATAGTGTGATAATAGTTGTAATGAGGACTCCTTTTGAGTTTGTATAATATCTAGTAGACAATATTTGTATTCAAACTTCATAGTTTATGTCGTATTGTACCACAGCGCTTATATTAGTAAGTTGTATTTGAATTTATGTACCATGTAAGTGGCGACTCAAGATGGGTGGCGATATACCTAATTTTGGGGGCGTCACAGATGATGTCAGCGATCTTCATGTTCTTCTTGGGACAGGGAGTCTGTGAAATGGGGAGGGCGAGGGATGAAGGTAGGAGGAGGTTGAGGAAGATCCATGAAATCACCTTGGTATTCGACCATCCAATTGCACTGTGGCCACTCAGGTATGCGAGAATTCACTTGGTTAGCATGTAGCTCCTCACACAAATCATTCATGCGTCGTTCGATGAATCATTCAAGTGTCCCAATCTGATTACAAATAAATTTCAATTTAGAGCTTAGTTGGCAGGAATTATGATTCATCTTCCTTTGCAGAGCTTCAACCATAGCTCTGGTATGCAATTCGAACCCCGCTTGAAGATCGATGAACTCATCATCCATGGTGCGAAAAACAATATTCAGCTCAGTGCGACTGATGGGGAGTTTCCCTTTTTCAAGCAAAGAGAGACGATGTTGTATATCCTTGACATTAGTAGTAAGGGAGGTTTGATTGGTAGCGATGGTGTGAAGAAGAGTGCGAATTTAAGGAAAGGGAGGTTGTGGGACATGAGGAGTGGAATTTTGGACTGGAGGAACATAGGGAATTTCTGGAGTGATTCGCATGAACTGAACATCGACTAGAGTAATATGAGCGCTTTTGAGATAGGCAGAATCCATGTAATCAGTAATTGTGATGGAACCTTCATTGTCTAGAGGGATTTGAAAGTGAGTGAACAACTTGGTAAGAAAACAATTGTAAGGCGGACATTTTTTGGAATGTTTTTTTGCAGTTGACCATGTGTTTAAGCATCATAAGAGAATAGTTGAATGGTCTTCCTTTCATTATTAGAGCCACTAAAACAAAATCCTGGTAGGTGAAGTCATCCCCACCCCCAATACGAGGAATACAATTATACCGCAGTAATTTATGAAGAACTGTAGCAATCGGAGACACCTCAATAGTCTTTGGGAGAGTGACTAAAGACACGGTGGGGTCAGCCATGATAGTTTGAAGTTGGTCAAGAGGGGACAGAGGTGTATACACTGGTCCCTTAAGAGTAAATGGATAGTCTCCTGTAAAGAGAATGGACAATATGCTTCCTAAATCCATATTAGTAAAGAACAATGATTTTCCTTTCACGAAAGTAGTATAGCAGTCACCATTATTTTAAAGGTTAGTGTAAAATTGTTGAACCAACTTGTGGTAGGCCACAGATGGAGGGGTACTTAGTGAGGACAGACCACAAGACTCAAGGAGATGTTGAAGTTTGGAATTTTGAAGATAGTACATGTCAATGGATTTTTTATAAACAAAAGATTTTTGACAGATAGAAGATTTAAAGTGAAGCTCGAAGTTATGACCTCGGAAGAAATTTTCAGGAACATCATGCAACGAGATAGATAAGGGTATTAACGTCATTGGTGGGGATCCGGGTGAGGATTATTTGATATTTTTCCATTTGGTACCAATCGATGTCCCAATCGGTGGAGGAGAAGGTAAACTTGCTTAAGATTTGACAGGGGATGATTCACCGGAGATGATCATGACAGAAGATTTCTTTCTTTTCAGTTTTTGAGTGGCAGGAGGATGGGAAGGTTGAGAGGGCAGCGATACCTCATCCTCAGACTCATCACGAAGTTGTCTAGCACGCCTGGTACTCATTTTCTCAGAGGAGATTTGAGGGCGAATGGGAGTTGTAAAGACTATTGATGTGCTGAAGAGACAGTGATGAAGCAAAAGAGTAAAGTAACTCTCTATTTTTATCAAGGGAGTGTGTTACCAAGATATGGGAAGTTGTGGTGCCGTGTTTGGGAAGGACAATCTGAGCAGATTTTAATTAACAAAATTATGGTAGGAAGATATGCCGTGTAATCTAACTTGTTTGTCTAATTTCCTTAAAACATGCAGACCATATCTATATCAGACACATCCCGAGTTCTCTTCTTAGAGTACAGAAACGTTCTTCCCCTAGAGGTTTTGTGAATATATCTGTTAACTGATGCTCAGTGGGAATAAATATTAATTTAATTAGTCCTTTGGACATAATGTCTCTAAGAAAATGGGGGCAAACTTCTATGTGTTTTGTGCGAGAGTGTAGAACTTGATTTTTAGAGATGTCTATAGTTCTTGTATTATCATAATATATGGGCAAATTTTCACACATAATATCAAAATCCCACAGTGATTGATGCATCCATAAAATTTGGGAGCAACAACTCCCAGCTGCTAAATATTCACCCTCAGTGGTGGATAGGGCAACGTACGTTTGCTTCTTACTATGTCATGAAACGAGACTTTGTCTCAAAAATGTACAAGCACTGCTCGTGTTTTTTCTATCTATTGGACAACCTGCATAGTCAGCATCTGAGTAACCCATTAGATCAAAATTGTTACATTTTGGATAAAATAATCCTAGATTTGTGGTGCCACTCAAATATTTAAATATTCGTTTAACAGCTTGTAAATGTGATTCTTTGGGACTTGCTTGAAAATGAGCACATAGACAAACACTATACATTATATCAGGTCTAGAGGCAGTTAAATATAGTAGAGATCAAATCATACCTCTATATTTTGTTACTTCTACATCCATACCTTTTTCATCTGCTGCGAGCTTGATTGATGTTCTCATTGGTGTGGTCTTTGGATTTGCGTTGTCAAAACCAAATCTCTTGAGTAGTTCTTTTGTATACTTTGTTTGATGTATGAAAATACCTTCCTAATTTTGTTTGATTTAAAGCCCCAAAAAGTAATTGAGTTCTCCCATTAAACTCATATCAAACTCCTTGTGCATGCATTTAGAGAACCACTCACAAAGAAGATTATTAGTAGCACCAAATATTATATCGTCTACATATATTTGTACAATAATGATATCTTTATTTTGACATTTAATAAATAAGGTAGAATGAATTTTACCTCTTATAAATCGATTTGATAGGAGGTACTTACTTAGTCTCTCATACCAAGCTCTTGGAGCTTGTTTGAGTCCATATAGTGCCTTCTTTAATTTGAATACGTAATGTGGGAATTTTTCATGCTCGAATCCAGGAGGCTATTTTATGTATACTTCTTCATTTATATATCTGTTGAGGAAGGCACTTTTGACGTCCATTTGGTGTAATTTGAACTTTCAAAAACATATAAATGCTAAAAGTATTCAAATGGATTTCAATTGAGCTACAGGGGCAAATGTTTCTTCATAGTATATTCCTTCTTGCTGATTGTATCCTTGAGCTACTAATCTTGCTTTGTTTCTTGTAATTTTTCCATACTTGTCAAGTATGTTTTTGAATACCCATTTAGTTCCAATTATGGATACATCTTTTGGAGGTGGCATCAACTCCCAGACTTGGCATCTTTTGAATTGTTATAGCTCTTCTTGCATTGCTAGTAGCCAATTTTTATCGAGGATAGCTTCTTTGGCATTCTTTGGTTCAATTTGGGATAAGAATGCTAAAAATGCACACATATTTTGTACTCTTCTTCTTGTAGTCACTCCTTCATTTATATTGCCAATAATGTTGTCGGGAGGATAATTTTTGATGTATATTGCAGATTTTTGAAGTCGAATGTCATGGATCACCTCTTTTAGATAATCTTCAGTCATTTCTGGATTATGGTCTTGTTGTTCATTTGATTCAACTTGCTGGATAGATTCCCGATCTTTGTATTCTACTTGCTGGATAAGTTCCTGGTCCTGCTGCTCCTCCAATCCAGCTTGCTGGATAGATTCCTTCGTCTTGCTATTTTGTTTTATGTGATAAGTTGGATCAGCAGTTGTCTCTAAATTTCCTGCATTATCTTCTCTTTCTTTTGGAATATCATCGTTAGTTTCATTAAATTAGATATGTATAGATTCTTCGATGCACATCTTTTTCACATTATAAATGCGATATGCTTTATTATTTTGAGAGTAACCAATGAATATTCCCTCATATGCTCTAGCATCAAACTTACCTAAATTTTCACTAATGTTAAGAATAAAACATTTAGATCCAAACACTTTGAAGTAGCTTATATGAAGAAGACTGTTATTTAATAATTCATATGGTGTCTTCAAAATAATTGGTCGAATTAAGACTCAATTTAGAACATAACATGATGTGTTTACAGCTTCGGCCCAAAATTTCTTTGGAAGTTTGCTTTCTTGGATTAGGGTTCTAGCTATTTCTTGTAATGTTCAATTTTTCCTTTCTATCACCCCATTTTGTTGAGGAGTTCTAGGTGCTAAGAATTCATGAGTGATTCCTTTTTTATTACAAAACGTAATAAAATCTTTTTGAAATTCAATACCATGATCACTTCTGATTTTTATAAGATTAAGATTATATTTTGTCTCCAAGTTTCTAATAAGTTTTTCAAACTCTTTAAATTCCTCATCTTTAGTTCTAAGAAACAGTACCCATGTGTATCTCGAAAAGTCATCAGCTATCACAAATGCATAAAACTTACCATTTAGTCTAGCATTCCTTTCGGGTCCAAATAAATCAAGATGAATTAATTGTAAGGGAGAAGAGGTTGATACCATATTCTTGGTTGTGAATGATGTCCTTACTTGTTTTCCGAGTTGACAAGGCTCTCATATTCCTTTCTTCTCAAAATTCATATTAGGTAGACCTTTAACTAGGTTCTTTGATGATATTTTTTTGATTAGGTCCATATGAATATGCCCCATTCTTCTATACCATAGATTTGTTTCATCTTGAATTGTTGTAAGACATAATTCTTCCTCCTGTTGCTCAAAATTAAGAGTATATGTATTCCCTTCTCTCTGGGCAACTAAAGTAGCATTGTTAGTACCATGTGAAACTGTGCATTTGTCTTTTTTAAAGTGTACTTGATGTCCATTATCTATAAATTGACTAACACTAATAAGATTGAATTTAAGGCCTTCAACAAGGTGAACGTTATTAATATTAACCTCACCATTACCTATTTTACCTTTCCCGACTATTTCACATGACGGATTATCTCCAAACGTGACAGTTCCATGTTTCTTTTTGATATTTAGCTCCACAAACTTAGATTTGTCACCTGTCATGTGACGTGAGCATCCACTGTTGAGAAGACACTTTTGCTTTGAGACATACATGTTTAAGAAAAATGCAATTTATCTTCTTGGTACCCATATCTTTTTGGGTCCACTTGTGTTAGTTGAAATCAAGTCACTTTTCTTTATCCATATTGCTTTACTCCGATTGTTATTTTTCTTTCTTAAACAGTTTACCTCTAGATGACCTTTAGTGTTACAATTTTTGCAAGTAGTAAAAGGTGTACAGTAATTTAATTTAAATGATGATTTTGATTTAAGCATTTCGACTTCTTTTCTATATACTGGATTAAAACCAATGCCTTGTTTATCATAACTGGGTCTTTGTTTCCCTAAAATGACATTTAGGTTTTCTTCACCATATACAAATTTAGCTAAAGGGTTTTTTAATGATTCTAACTCCTTTTGAAGTTCATTAGTTGAAGGTGTTTCATTACAAGATTCATTACCAAAAGCATCAATGCATACATCTCTCATTTTTATTTAATTTTTCAATTTTTCAACTTCATCATTTAACTGTTTCACTTTGTTGAAAAGTACATTATTATAGTTGTCTAAATAATAATTTTTTGCAAGCTAGTGCTTTTTCTTTATTCGTGTGTGTTACTTTTTCTAACTCTTTCTTTTCATCTATTAACGCTTCTACTTCGCCCATTAGAGTGTTTACTAGATCTTTTAAGTACATATTTTTTTCTTTTAGCTTCTCATTTTCTTGTTTCAAAATAATAACATCAGAAAGAGATACCTCACTAGATTCACCTTCAAGTCCCATGAAGCATATTTGAGCCAGTTCATCGTTTACATCTATCTCCACTTTGGATTCTTCATCGTCACTCCACGTTAAAAAGGCTTTGTTCTTTTTGAACTCCTTATTGCCTTATTTTCCTTTACTTTTGAGCTGGAAGCAGTCCTTTTTAAAGTGACCGAGTCGTTCGCATTAGAAACATGTTTCTTTGATTTGCTTGGCTTTGAGTTTGTTTGAATTGAATGTGTTCTTCCTTTTATTCTTTCTTTGAATTAGTCCCTTAAGTCTCCTTGAGATCATAGCTATTTCATCATTCGAGTTATCTTCAAGTTCCTCCTCAATTCCTGCATTTAGAGCTAGAACTTTCTTTCGAGGAACTTCTTCCTCATCATCATATCTTTTTAATTGGTGTTCATATTCTTCTAATTCACCAAAAAGTGTTAAGGTATATATAGAAGAAAAATTGACAGAATCTTGAAGGGTAGTAATTTTAGATTCAAACCTTTTGGGCATAACCCGAAGTAGTTTTCGATTGATTTCACTTTGTGGAATTGACTTGTCGAGCAACTTCAATGAGTTAATAAGTACTAGGAATCGTACTTGGGCCATTTTGATTGTTTCATCTTTTTCCAGCTTGAACATTTCATAGTCATGCATGAGCATGCTTAGCTTAACTTCTCGTACGTATCCCATATCTCCTTAGCTGTAATACATGAAGAGGCTTTACCTATTTCGGATTGCACCATACCGCTAAGAAGGGTGTTCATTGCCTTTGAGTCGTATGAGACCATGTAGGTTTTGGTTGAGTCCATCTCGAGTAGAGTTTTCGGAGTGCCATCATCCTTCCTTGGGACCACTTGTCCATTTTCTACCACCCACCATTCCCATGGGTCTCGTTTAAGATATATCCTCCTTCGAAATTTCCAGAAATTGTAGTTCTCTGTCCCAAAGAGTAATAGAGGTCGGTTTGTTGATTGTCCTTCTTGATGAGCGTTTCCAAATTGTGCCATGTCAAAATCTTACCCTATAAGTCACCTTTAAGACTAAGATAAGTAGACCCAAGCTTTGATACCAAATGAAATTTAAATAGGCACACTTAGAAGGGGGGTTGAATAAGTGTGGGAGAAAGCTATGTCCTAACATTTTATTTATAAAGATATAGAATCCAGCTTACTGCATTGAATATCCAAAGAATTTTTTAGTTAAATAAAAATTGGACATAGCTTGCTCCCACACTTATTTAACCCCCCTTCTAAGTGTGCCTATTTAACTCTCATATATTCAATTGAAATGCCTCAAAAGAATGAATATGTCTTCTATATATTCCAAAACAATATTACCATTCCCCAGGTTCTTTATAACCATTACATGTGTTCTTGTCATAATATCAAATAATAACAACATACCACCTATACTATTACAAAGGCAATCTATAGGTTCGCCTTAGCCTTCCCTTTATCTTTACCGAATCCTTCGGTTCGTTCGATTTTAGCTGCATTCATATGGTTCAAGAAAGAGTGAGCATAACTAGCTCAGCAAGTATGACAATTCCATTTAAACAATATGCTTGAAACTTACAAATCGTATATCTACAATAACTGAACAATATTTATAAAGTACTATTGATAATTCAAAATAGCACTTCTCTTTTCTTAAAACGTTTCACAATGAAAAACATTTAATAAAACATTAATTCTGGTCCAAGACCTTGAGCATTTCATACTTTCTTTGAAAAGGACAACTCGACATTAAGTTTGTAAGTCCGACATATCTTACGAGCACGTCTAGGTGATCAGCCTATAGTACTCACTGTTCTACAACACTACTTTCTTTAAAGGTATGTACGTTTAAGTTTTGGAAACCTCACGTGCCCTTCGTTTGACTACAAAACATTTATTTAGCATACTCAGTCTTCTTTTGAAAACTATAACAAAATAGTTTGGCAAAACATGAAAACATTGACAACAGTTCAATAGATTATAAGAAATCCAAAAACATCTTAACTCTAGCCGAAGGAATTGGCTTCGACTTCATCATGCATCAATTCATGCGTAAGATACATGAATCACAAAGCTTGTCCAGAATAAACATAGACAAGGGTTAGAACACTTACCTTTAGCGTCTTCTACAGTAATTATACTTTTCCTTTGAGTCTTTAAGGTCTTTACAATACATAATCACATAACATACCACATTAGGTCATATATAATCAAGTATGCTTACTACTATATCTTACCCTTCTTCTCAATCTAATTACTTATTAGATTTGTTTAACATTGGTTCAATCAATCTTTCTTCAACCTTTCGTTGTATTACTTAAGGTTATAAACATCCTTTAATGATGTTACTTTAAGTTTATTAAGGATTTAGTTCACCTTCAATCAACTATCTTTCATTTTACATTCAAAATCTTTCTTCTCTATGTTCTTCTTAGTGTTGGCGTACGGTACCAGCTTCCATTATAGAACTCGCGCTGCGGCGTGGGTTTCTAGTGTCTATTTTTTGGACTCGGTGCTACGGCGCAAGTCCCTTTGTTAATTGTCGGCGTTGTGGCGCCACTCTTCAGTGGCTGATGGTCAAGTCTCATTTGCGTGGCGCCAACTTTCCTCTCTCGTACTTACGTCAAGCGGCATTTCTTTCCAGAGTCTCAAAGATCCAACCTAGTCTTTGCGACGCCGACCTTTACTCTTTAGAATTGGACATGGTGCGGACCCTAAGCCTCAGAAAAATTTTGTAGACTTTTGATTTAATGAACTTTTTGGGCTCATAACTTATTCGTTATAAATCTGAATTGGCTCGTTCAAAAGCCATTAACTCATAAATCACATGCTCTACTATTTCATTAGAAAATATTTCACTTTAGAATCTTTTATCTCGGAATTCACCGATTAGTTCATTTTAACAAAAACGATAAACATTCATGAATGTTCACAGGTCGTTTCTTCGTTCTAAGTTGAAATTTGACCATTTTTGAGTCTACAACTCTAAAATACAAATCTAGACTATTCTCCATCAAAAACTAATGTTTCCCAATTCAATACTAAATTTTGACTTCTATTCCGAGAATTTCACGATTTCGACGATTATCGTCAAATCTCGTAAATTTCGCCATAACTTCGTTACTTGAGATTTTTACATCGTTCCAAATGGATTAATTCCATCATACTAACATCCTAACCAAACAAATTTCATTAAATTATACACATGATAAATTCTTACATGTTCTTCATTAGTTCATAACTTAAATAAGTATGAATTACATATACATGGCTTATTAAGCTTTAAGTCCATTAATTAGCCATTCTTATTACTTCTTATCATACAAGTTCTACCACTACTCACTTATCTAACAATTGAAGAGAGGGAGAATTATTGTTTAGGATCATTACCTTTGATGATCAACTTTGTTCTTCTTCTTCCTTCTTGGATTATCAAAGACTAGCTTTTCTTACTTTTTCTCTCTACTAAATAAGTTATAAATTGTTGGTGAAAATTAACAAGTAAGAAATGAACTAACAACTCTTCTATATATAGAGATTACAAAGTGAGGGTATTCTAGACAATAAACCACCCCACCTCCTTAATCCACCTCCTTAGTCACCTCCTTACTATTCATCTCTTGGTCACCAAGTAAAACCACTTTAATTGGTCACCAAGATGGTGCCATGTGACCATGGGGCCCAACCATCCATGTGACCATGGGGCCCACATGGGTTGCCCCATGGGTCATTCTTATCCATTGGATTGATCCATGGATCCGATTCTTAATTTGGGCTTTAAATTTTTAATAACCTTAACTTAATCTTTGGGCTTCCATTAACAAACATTGGGCCTTAACAATAATTTCCTTGGGCTTGTAAAACTTCCTACAAGTCCAATACACTTGGCTTAAAGCCTTATAATGTATAATTTACGTATTATTCTCGTATGTTAACTCATATACTTATTCATTATATATGATATACCATCATTTATACATATTTGTATAATACCTTGTATCATAATCGTATTCATTACCTCGTACAATACTTACGTATCATATGATCATCATTTACTCGTTAACTCTTTACTTTCCCTAACGTTCTCAAATTTAGTCCGCAGGCAAAAAATGGCATTTGCAATACTCGGATTATTATTACATAATCCATCTTCCCTTATTATTATATTGTTACGTATTTCTCGGAAATTTAAAAATAATTCCCGAGCAAAAATTAGTGAGTAGTGTTTTTCAGAAAATTTCTCGGAGAACTTTTATTTTTGCCTTGAAAATTCAAACACTTTAATTCCTTCACGTAGCCAGAATACTACGATATTCCGACATATCTAGGTTATGGAAAAACCTTCATCTTACCAACATGTAATAATAACATACAATATAATTTTATTCATTATATAATTAAATAAAATTATTTTACAATATAATCTGAACTTCTCGGTCGTTACAATTTTGATATTTCACTCCTGATTTTAATAGTATTCTAGTCATTTGATATGACCCCCTTTAATATTAACCCTTAGGTTTTGATAATCTTAATTAGCGTTTGCTAATTAGGGTTTAGGGTTCTTGAATATAAAATTAGGGTTTCCTGGAACACAATTAGGGTTTCTAACTATTCGTTAGGGTTTCTTAATCACATATTAGAGTTTCTAATCTCTCATTATAAGGTTATATCTTATCTGATCAATCGTTGATCATTAAACCTATATTGTACAAACACATAATCATCAATACAATTATAATAACTGTAATATCTATCGAATCCCTATCCAAAATTAGGGTTAGGGCTTTCATTATCTGTTAAACAACACTTCACTAATATTTCTCAGTTAATGCACAGTTTGACCATCTTACTAACCTCGTATCACAGTTACTCAGCACAATATTGATGATCAATATCAATATCAAATAAAAAAAATATTCATAAATTTTAAATTATTTGAAATTTTGGGTTCTCACATAATAGGCCAATGGCCTACCCCTCTACTTCTCAAACTCAGCAATGGCTAGATAGAGCTGATGATGGATAGAAGAATGGAGGGGAGGGAGCAGGTAATAGCTTTTAACCAAATCTTCTTTACCCAACATCTTCTCCTTCTCCCTGCTAGTTTGAAATGTTAGGGCAAAGCTATTGTCTGTGTATTGAAATCTCCATAAATAGAGCTTCCTTCTTCTCCTTTCTTGTTTGCTGAGTATTTGAGAAATTTCTAGAGAGAGTAAATTGAATTGGAGAGAAATTAAAGGATTAAAGATATATAGTTTGCAAATTTGAGCTTCAAGAGGTAATATTTATATGTATATATATATATATATATATATATATATATATATGTTCTTCATTTCAAGATTATGAATTTCTTAAAATTTCAAGAAAATACTTACTTTTGAGTCAAAAATTGGTGGCTAAGGATTATTGTAATTCATGAATTATTGCTGGATATTTATAATACAATTTAATACGAAAATAACGGAAGTTAAATGGACTAATTTGGTTTAGAAACGAATCCGTAGTGATGAAATTCGCTAAACATGTGAAATTATGGAAAAATAGTAAAACTCTTTAGTTTGAGTAAGCAAATTGGTTTCTTATGTGATTGGTAATTGCTATCATGTTTCTTAAGTGTTATACACATTTATAGAATTAATGTGGCTAATTTTAAGCATGTTGCATGAAGAATTATGTATAGGTTTTGAGTTTTGCAGAAGCAGAAACCCTTCTGGAGCTTTCCAGGAAGGGCACAGATGTGCCAATTCTGCAGTTCATTCCGACACAGCTTGCGTTGTATGTTGTTTTATGTTTGTTTTAGGACAGCGCAGCTGCGCTACTTCCACAGTACAGAATAGCGTAATTGTGCCCTATACCAGGAAGAAAAATTGATTTTTACTAAAATATGATATCTCTAGCATGTTAGTTTGACTTAAATATGCATGATAATAGGCATGACATATAGTTAAGGTTACCTTAATTATAATGGACTTCTTTACCATGATTTAACACGTATTTCGAAAGAAAACTTGAAGCTTTTGAAAAAAAACCTTGAAGGACTTTGAGTCATTTAAGTTTTGACTTTGATAGCATGTATACGAAGTTTAATTATGCATGATGTAATGTTTAAAGTTGTTTCGTATATGTTCGATTGCTTTGATTTGGTATAAAATGATTTCAAAGTTAAACTCGGATATTTTTGCAAACTAAGTTTTTATAAATATGGAGTGGTTATATTTTAACCTTGTAAGCATATGTAGAAACATGTCCAAATGAGTATGACATATAGTCTAGAGTTCCCTTACTTATCATGAGTGGCTCCACTTGCTTTAATGTATGTTTTCTAAACGTGAAGATGTTGAAAATAAACCTTGACGAACTTTGTGTCATCTATGTTTTGAAGTTGTAGCCTATATATATGTGGTTGAGTTATAAAAGCGTGAAATGTGATTTTAAGTCGCCTTGCATGCGATAACTTGCATAACTTGGATAATGTGTTTTCAAAGGGAAATTCAAGTTTTGGGAAAACCAATATTCATGAACATGGTGTTGCCTACCCTCTGAACTTGTAGGATGGCATGTTAGTACTATTTATGTCATTAAACATGGCCTATAAGTGTACTTACCTAGTTTGACATAATGAAAATCATTCGAGCGTGTTTTAAAAAGTAAGTTTTTAAGTGAAAAACTATATTAGTCATATGTAGTCAAGATGAATATATGTGAGCATGTGTATTGAAAGTTGTTAAATATTGTTAGTGGTTACATAGTTAGACCCTTGTTGCATGAACTCGCTTAGCCGTGAAATAAATTACAATAAGTCTATAAAGTATGAATATAGCTTAAAGTAAACACAAGAGGCACCAATCTTGGACAAAGACCTCTTAACCTGTGTATATGTTATATGTGAGCATGCTAAGAAATGAGGTGTGAATTAGAAAATAAAAATGTTAATCTGATATGGCCAGGGGACTACAGAATCGCGCCTCACCCTAGGCCAAACTATAATATTACCTACAATCGCAGGCGCGTGTTGATTGACTATTTAAATTGTAAGCTAAACCTTTAAGCATATGTGTATTAATGTCTTAAGCTTAAATGCTTGACTTAAGTGATATTTTAAGTATATGAGCAAGTAATGGTTATATAAAACCCAAATTTGTTAAATTTTATTACGGTTGCAAAATGCAAGAACAAATGTGAATCATGCATCTATGAGTTTTAAATGTGTAACGAGCATATAGCTAGTCAAGTGTGTGATAAAGGGTTATGAATTTTGATGTCATGTAAGTGTGGTTGCAGTATACTTATACATACATAACTATCCTAAGGGTATGATACGAAAGTGAAGCGAAGGTTTTAAGAACTGAGTTAGAAAACAATGTAACGATTTTAATTACATTGAGAATGTAAGGGAATGTATGAATGATGGGTATGAATCCATGATTATATAATTGTGTAGGGATACACGAAGTGCAAATAATGATAAACAGTTAAGTTGTAGTTGTTAATCTATAAGCCAGAAAAGTCTTTCAGTTCCTATTTGGTCCATAATGTTGATAACTGTTTATTCATTTATGCTATGATAATAAATGATAAATTATATATAAATGCATATGATATATGTATGAAATGAATGATGCTATGCCAGGAAATGTGGAAATGTCTATGAGATATATATGAGATTGAAATTCAATCTATAATTATATGTTTTGTAAGTTAATCTCTATACTCGTTATGTGAGAAGCAGCATGCACATGTGTTTGAATACTTATGGTTGTATAAACTGAGAATGATCATATGTGTTATGTGATGCATGAAAATTGTTCGAACTGTTGGACTGTCGAGCTTAACCTTACAAATAACCACTTTTGCAGGTTAAGGACTCACGATAAAGTTATGTGCCACTTGGTTGATAGAGTTCAATAGTATCACAAGAAGATTGATTTGTTTACTTAAAGTTAAAATCTTGAACCCTGTTTGAGGTTTTAGATGATGTACTTGATAGTTGTTTAACTCTTGTAGAGTTTTAAAGTCGTACTACTCGACACAATAAGAACATCGAATTAAGATGTATATTTTATAATGTAACTTTGATGAATCAAAGCATAGAATAAATTTGATTCAGAGATATGTAAATGATGAAGGTTGTGACCCAGTGAAATGAATAAAGAATTCATAAATGTTTTAATTATTCTGTATCTTATTAAGTATAACATCGAAAATGATGAAAGAACAAGAATGGTTAATGATCAAGATCGGGAATTGACCTATGAAGGTTTTGGGATCGATTCATAGAACCTGGAAATAGAAAGAAATGAATATATTAATTATTATCAAAGTTAAGTTGTATTCATTAAATTATGAATGGAAGCTGTTAATTGTCAGACAAAGATAATATCCTGACGTACCAAGTCCAAGGTAACGGATACCCGAATTTGGGGGCGTTACATCTGCAATTTTCTCTATCTCTTGATCAAAATTTAGGTCCATAGAGTGAAAGGATAGAGTCATAAAACAAAAAGAAAAGAGAAAATAAGAAAAACAAAGAATAAACAAAAACAAAAAACAATTCCCGGTAGCGGCGCCAAAATTTGGGAGATGTCGTTTACACTCCTAAATTAACCTCACTTTCACTTTACAAATTCAAACAATTAGCACAATAGTAAGCAAGGATCGATCCCACAGAGAGTGATTTGTTTTATATTTATTCTATTATTTTGATAGAAAATAAAGATGGGGGGTTTTTTGAAAATTATTGTTAAACTAAGAGAACAAGAATTAATGATGAAGTTAACCAAATATGTAACAACTTCAGTTCTGCAGTTCAGTTTCACCAAGTACTACAATAAATTAATCAAGTTATTATTATTTTCCCTTCAATGAAACTATTAGCCCTAGATAATAATAAGCACTGCTATCTGAAATTCTCCATAGATGATCACTGTATGAAATAAGCCCTCCACCAGATTCTAACTAGCATACAACCTATAATAAGCTCTCTAGATTTAATATGATAGAATCATTAAGAAATAGAAAATTAGGCTAATCCAAGCAATAAACACATAAGCTCTATTTGTTTAACTTATTTTATGATAATCTTAGCAATACATAAAAGCTTGTCTATAATTAGTATTACCAAGTTGTTACTTATGATGAAGATAAATATCAATTACATGTAATATCAATCTTAATCTAGCAAATTATAATGATCAAATTAACTCAATTGACCATATAAAATTATTTAGATCATTTAGCATGCAATCAATGAAAAAAGATTATCAGAAGAAATTTCACACGAGAAGGAATAAATAATAATACTCAATTAATCAATTACTTGTAACAAGGTTCTACCTCCCTTTAGAAATGAATGAAAATAACTAGCCTGACATGCTCTTGAGTCTGCTCTCCAATAGATGATAGTTGATAATTGAATGAATAAAACCATGACTATCATCCTCTATTTATAGTGTTAGACAAAGTCCTAAATCCGATGGGAATTAGAAATCCAAATCCTAAAAGGAATTACAAATCATAACTAGTTTCCATAAAAAATAGAACCCAATTTGGAAATAAATCTAAGTCTAAAGATATCCTAAATCTAATAGAAATATCAATACGATTCCATGTAGAAAGTTGCCAAAATCTGCATTTAGAAACTTTCTAAAAATCTAAGATTTCCATGATTTCCTAGATTTCTCGCACAAATTCGCTCATATTCCCTGTTGCGACGTCCTTTGGTAAAACAACCATAACTTTTAATCCGAGAGGAGTTACGGGGCATGCTACTTATCAAATCGAAGCTCTCGATGAGATACACAACTTTTATTCTTTAAGAATTGACATATTTTGGCTGCATCAAGGTCAAAAGTGGGCTACAAATGACTGTTGTGTAAATTGCAAATTCCAAACTTTGAGGTTCAACGTCCGTTTAGTAAAAAGATCATAACTTTTTATTATGAACTCCAATTGGGACGATTCAAGATGTTGTAAAAAGCTAAAGAAGAGATCTAATATAAAATCCAAGTCCCAAGCTAAGACCATACATCCATCTTAGAAATCAAAACCCTTCAATTTTCTCTTTTTTCCTCATTTCAGCTCTAATTCTTCTCGAAATTATTAAATACCTTAATAAGCTCATATACACATGAAACATATAATAAAACTAAACATAAAGGAATCAAAATAAATGAATAATATGCATTCATCACACCAGAACCAATGATGTTGCCATATATACTCCAATATCCCATCCTCAGTTTGAAAAGAGTCCCATGGAACTATGGGGAAAATGTGGGATCAACATCAGGTTGTACCACTATCCTATCAAAGGATAATTCTCTATACTTACCTCAGGACGTGTTAAAGCCCATCATTAAAACCCTGGGTAAAGTAAGCAAGAAAAAGGTTGTAGAATTCCTCAGAAAAATGGGGCATAATGAAACAAAAGTGATGCAACAGTTAAAAGAGACACCCATTCAGATCTCTATTATGGATTTAATTTTTTCTACAGAGGATCATCTTAAAATTCTGCTGCAAGTACTTGAAGAAGCACATTTTCCAAGAATAGTGGACACTGAAAAATTTCAGCACCTGATAGATTGTGTAATAACCAGAAATTTTAAGTCACTTTATATGTATATACATTATTGATATTTACAACTTTGTGCTATATAGTGATTTAATATGTGATAACATATGTGAAGTGGTGTATGGCTAAATAATTATATATATATATATATTTCATTAAAAAGGAAAGCTCCATAACCTAATTATACATTAGGTGAGACAATTAAATAACCTAAGGGTTATGATAATAATGAATAGTTAGTATTTAATATTTATACTAACTTAAGTGGATAATTTTATTATTACAAGTGATTAATAATTTTAAACCTAATAATAATAAACTTAATTAGGTTACTAGTTAAAGAGATATGTGTAAGTAATTAAATTCCATAAGATTGGAAATAGAAACCTTAAATAAACAATAAGGGTAATATATATTAAAATTGTTAAACTATGTTTATTACATAGCCTAAAATAATTAAATGAGAAGCCCAAAAGAAATAAAATGCAAACCAATACTTAGCCCACTTGATTAAGTTTGTGCATTAAAATAAAGGCAAAATGGAGGGGATAATGGGGAAAGAGTGACCAGCCCGTTTAGGCCTTTTAAGGCAACAAAATTATGTTAATCAAGTTCCTTAATTAGTAACTCTTACATCAAGTACAAGTGTGTCCATCTCCCATTGGTAGAAAATCTACATAGCACCCGTAATGACATAATTAGGCTTAATTGGAAGAGAAAAGGCAAAGCCTTTTATCCAAGGGACAACAAGGATATGGTAGATATTAGTTATAATCCTAGTTGTATCTAGCTATATTGCAAGATACATTTGTAAATCACCACATTTCATTTTCTATTCATTTCATTTATGCTATTCTTCTTATTCTATTTTTCTCCCAAGCTAGCAAAATACAATGAGAGAAAAGAGAGAGAGGGGTTCCGATTTTTGTGGAGAAAGAGAGGAGTTTGCTAGCTTGATTAATGCACCCTAAGTTCATATCTTACTTTGGTAGATCAAGGAAGGTTGCTACTAGAACAAGGTTTAACCTAAATCTCCATCTTCTTCTTCTATTTGGTGTTATAGCAAGATTTGATGGGGTTATGAACTAATAACCAAGATACCCTAGTTCTACATATCATCATGTATGGAACTAAGTATCTTGAGTGTTAGATCAAAAGTTTAGAGAAAGAAAATAAGCATATGTTCTCCTAGGGGTGAAACCCTAGTTTTCCTTCCACTAAATCTTGTGTAACTCAAGTTTTACAACTTGGATTTGTGATCCATCGAAGGGGGGAGCTAGATACATGAGTTAGCTAGTAAACCCAAGTGGTAGAACACAAATCCAACAATTTTTGAAGCCTTGGGGGCTATTTTCCCAAAATAGTCCAAGTTTAGAACTTAAAGCTTTAAAACCCTAAAAGTCCATTGACCCCATTTTCTTAAGATTGTTTCGACCAGTTCTGAATCTTTTAAAAATTTGAAAACAATCACAGAGGTACCATAAGAAGTTATCTATGTGAAGGAAAAAGAACGAACACATTTCGATATGTGGTTTTTGTGTAATGACTTTTACCGTGAAGGACCCCTAAATATTCTTACCCGTATTCCTCACAATATATACCTTGGAAAAATCTTAAATTTATACAGTATGTGTATATATGTTATGAGAGTGTACCCTGAAAGTCTCATAATTTTCTAAGCAAAAGTCAATTTATGAAAAATGTAACAACATTCCTAGGTTTAGAGTACTATAAATATAGTAAATCACTTTCTAAAATTCCAGTAAAATCTGTGAATCATTGTTGGATCATATACAGTCCAGATCTAGAAGGTAATAATTTTTAGAACCTGTTTGCTATTTTTCATAATAATGTTATAGTTATGGTTAAAAGAAAATAAATGGTGTGTCATAAATGAGGAAAATGGGATGTTAAAGTGTAGGTACTCCTATTATAGTGTAATCTTCCCTATGTGAGGTATTGTGGTAATCTATTATGATAAATAATATTTATGACATTTTATGGGTATTAAATAAGTTGTTTAATAAAGGGTAAAACAATTAAAATAAATTGTTTATTTGCCTAAAAACTTATTAAAATGTTACTATGATATTTATAATATAAGAATATGATATTTTAAGTAAATAAAAAAATATTAAAATTAAAACTTTATTGAAATATTATTGAATGGTTAATAATATTTGATTTAAGCATTAATAAATGATTAAAATATTATTAAATGGCTAATAATATTAGATTAAAATATTATTAATAATAATAGATTAAAATATTATTAAAAGATTAATAATATTAGATTAAAGTATTATTGGATCATTAAAATATTATTAAGTAAATAATAATATTTAAAATTAAATTAAATGTTATTAAAATTTAATAACATTAGTAAAGGAATAAAATATTATAAAATGATTAATAATATTAGTAAATAAATAAAATATTATTGAAAGGATAATAATATTAGTAAATTAATAAAGTATTATTAATTGATTAATAATACTAAAGAATAAGTAAGGTATTATTAAAGTAATAATATTAATGCATGATTAAAATATTATTAAGAGGATTAATAATATTAGTAAAGTATTAAAATATTATTAAGATGTTAATAATATTAGTAAGCGAGTAAAAGTGTTATTAGTGGACTAATAATACTAAGAGGTGAATTAAATATTATCAAGATTAATAATATTAAGTGAATTAAAGGTAGTTGTTATTTAATAGTAATATTTTCGAGGCATGATAATATTTTTAAGAACTAAATGTAATATGTAATATCTATGTATTACATAATATAATGTTATGCTATGGCTAATTAAAAGATTAACTATAGGTCTCTCAAAGGAAGATAATTAAATTGCATAGCGGAAAGAATTTAATTGTGTAGTAGTAGCCTACAAACGTGACAAGTTTCCTAACTCAAACTAGAGTTATTATTTTTAAAGCATGTTAGTGAATAATTATTGTTGGTTATTCACATCTATATTGATTATTGAGATTCGTACCTTGTGCAATTGAATTCATGTTCTATTATTATTGAATTGTGAATTAAATTAAAGTTCTTTCATTCATAAACTGTTTATGAGATAGATTTATACTAATTTTATCAGCTAGATTAAGCATGTCTAAATTTGTTAAATCAAAAGTGTTTTAAAATATGTTCTTATTAAATTGATATGGTAAGAACTAATGGCTGTGAAAAGGACGAATTTGATTAAAGCATTATATCAATACTGGATTATTAAGTGCTTATGTATAAATCATGGGGTATGAAAGGTTGATCCCCTTGATTACCAAAAATTATTAAAAGGTCCTGTTTAAATGCTGAGAACCTCGGCAAATGTTCATTGTTATTTCAAACCACTCAGTACCTGTTATTCAATTATTCGAATATTCAGCTGTTGACTATTAATTTATGTTCCTCCACAAATTTTATATTGTTGTTGAACATTGAAAGTGAAACTTCTTTCTAATCATGATATATCTCCCTTGTGTATAAACTTTCTAAGCAAATTAGTTGCTTACCCTTGCTATATCATGACATTTATTTCAGCTGAGGCAGAAACGTCCAAAGGGGACAAAGGAAAAGGGATGGTTCAAGAGTGGATGTTTGAGAAGGCTTATGTACTATTTTATTTTAAATGTTATTTGGTTATCTAAACTAATTATAGTATTAAGAGTACGTTTAAAGTTAAGGTTAAAGAACCTTGGGACTATGATTGTAAAACTTTATTACTATTATGATAAACAATGTATGTTTATTCCTCTGAATTAGTTAGAAAGTATGTTTGTTGTTGAGTATCGTGAACACCAAATTCGAGGTTAGGAAACTCAAATTTGGGGGTTTCATAGGTTGGTATCAAAGTTATAGGTTATAAACATAATGAATGCAAAACCTAGGTTATAACCTTAGTAGAAAACTCATATAGAGTATGTAAGTGATGGGGTGAGGAAATCCATCGAGTTTTAGTTGTACTGAATAAAATATCATTTCATTTTATCAATGAATATATTTTATTATGGTACAAATGTTGGTTTTATTTGTGGTGTTTGTAAGATCTCAGACCAGAGACAGGATAGTCACTCTGTTGATCAGTCAGAGTCTATAGAGGAAATGAATACTTCATTTGATCTGATGGGAGGATTACTCGACAAGATTCGCGAGCTTGAGGAGGGAGTAGTCCAGCTAGAGGCAAAGAACCACACTCTGTAAGTTACAGAGCAGCAGTATAAGGATGATGCGTATCAAGCATAGTTAGTGTCAGCATAGGCTCAAGAGAGTCTAGAGCTGACCAAGACCCAGCTAGGGGAAAAGAGGATTGAGAATGAAGCTCTTAAATTTGAGTTTGATTTGGAGATAGCTGATAAGATAAGAATTGAGAAGGCTTGGATCAAGGCAGCTAGGACGGTGGATCAGCTGTGAGAGGAGATGGCGGCCAAAGACGTTAGGATTGACACCTTGGGGAGGGTACTAAACACTGTATATATGGGCCAGAGAGCTGGGGTGATGAGGATGCACTTCAAGGTTGGAGAGTGTAGTCGATCTGTTCAACGTCGAGTGTGTGGAGGTGCATCCTAGACTCAAAAGCACGGGCATAATGACGAGACTTCTCAGGTTGAGCAGTGATGTTGGTAGATATATTATGTAAATAGATGCACTAGTACTACTTTTGGTTTACTACGGTTTATATTAGCCTCAGCAGGTGCGAGATAGTTTGTATGTAGGTTTTATTTTCCACTTATGTAGGTAGGAAAGAATGGCTTAAGTGAATCCCATCTTTTGTTATTTAAAAAGGGATGGAAGCATTTATAGCAATATACCTATGATGAGCGTGTAAAACACCAAAGTTGGTATATGAATATAAATGCATTATTATGATGTGTGTTTGAGAATTTACATAGTAAATTATCTATTTAATATTATGAAAATTCAGTAAACTGAATCGGTATTTTGAGCAAGCTTAACCCACTAATCGGGGAAGCAGAATTCCAAAGTTTAGTAATCTAAAACTCTCACATGATATATGATCATGTGATTGTTCGAATATAGTATTGTATTACATGTTAAATACTTATATGATAATAAAACCCGAGTAACGTGTTAGAACTTTGTTTAACTAGATAATGCCGCCCAGACGAGTACTACGAAACCAAGAGATCGAAAAGTCGATTAACAATGCAGAGTGAGCTCAACCAAACCCAATGCGGGACTTTATTAACATGATGGCAGAAGCTATGCGGAATTAAACACCAACCGCGGGAAACTAGACGGGAAACCTATTAGACAATTTTTTCTACCTACTTAATGAGGCTAACTTTTGGTGGGAAGCCAACCAGAGCAAAGTCAAAACTGGAATCGTGACATGGGAAGCATTCAAGATGTTGTTTTTCGAGAACTACTTCCCTGAGTGTACGCAGGAGAGAACGGAGATCAAGTTTTTGGAGCTAAAACAGGAAAATATCTCATTGTTGGAGTACGCTGCAAAATTCAATGAATTGGACAGTTCGCTCCACATTAGGTGGACACTGAGGTGAGGAAGGAAAGAATATTTGAAAATGGGTTAAAGTCGTGGATCTATAGCAAGGTAATGGTTTTACAAATTACATCATTCTCAACTTAGTTGGAGAAAGCTCTCATTGCTGAAGGTGGGAGTAAAGCGGTTTCAAAATATAATCGGGAAAAGAACAAGAAGAAGGTAGCAGGAGGAAATTTAAATGTTAGCAGTGGTTAAAAAGCGTAAATAGAGTAGTGGTGGTAGCAATTCCAAAATTCAGCAAGGGAACGTGTAGTAGAAGAAGCAGGTATGTGGGAAATATGGAAAAGGCCACTCGGGAGAGTGCATGAAAGGAAAAATGGTCTGTTATACTTGTGGACAAGAAAGGTATATTTCACCCAGTTGTCTTAAGGCGAATAAAGGAGTTTGTTTTAATTATGGAGAAGCGGGACATCGGATCAAGGACTATCAAAGGAAGAAAAACACGGATGGTGGAAGCGGCAATAGAGGCAACAACACTAGGCAACCGGTGGAGGATCAGCCCAGTCAAACAAGCCAACAACGAGGACCTTCAACATGATAGTGCAAGATGTCGTGGCATTCAGGGAGGTGGTCTCAGGTATTATTCCGATCAACGATATAAATGCCTATGTGTTATTAGATTTGGGAGCTTCATGTTCTTTTTTATCTAATGAATTTTCTCAAAGATAAAATTTACCTCGTGAACTATTAGAACACCAAATGAATGTAGAAGTAGCGAATAAAGAAATTATCCCTGTAGACTACATTTATAGGAATTATTATGCTAATTTGAGAGGGTTTAAGCTTAACGTGCAGTGAGAGTTTGATATAATTCTCGGGATGGATTGGTTATCAAGTCACGAGCGATCATTAACTGTAAGAAAAAGTGCATACACCTGAAGATTTTGAATAAGTCAAAGGTGGTAATATTGTCTGACGACGATGTAAGTAAAGAGGTTGTTTTGGAAGGGTTGCATAGGTTATTTGGCTCACGTTGTGGATACTCGTAGAGTCAAGGGTGAACTGGGTCAGATAGCTATTGTAAGGAAATTCGTTGATGTCTTCCCAGATGAGATTTCGGGATTGCCACAGGATAGAGAGGTAGAGTTTGTTATTGATTTGGCACCAGGGATAGAACCGGTATCTAAAGTGTCGTATCATATGGCTCCGGTAGAAATGAAGGAACTGATGATTTAACAACAAGAGTTATTAGATAAGGGATACATTCAACCAAGCGTATCTATGACGCCCCAAAATAGGTCCACACAACCCATTCTGAGTCGCCAAATACATGGTACAGAAAAAAACTACAACTTCATTATTACAATTGTCTTGCAAAATACGACAACACATATGCTGTGAGCTTTAATACAAATATTATCTTCTAGACAATATCCAAACCCAAATAAAGTCTTCATTACAATTATTGATACACTATTTTACAAAATAGTCAAGACTGCTAAAATAACTGTCTTGAACTATCACTCGATAGCCCGACTAGTTCCCGTTATATTCTCACCTCCTGAGAAGAAAAATGGAATAAAAAGGAAAAGGATGAGCTCAACTAGCCCAGTAAAGAATATTATGACTAAGATAATGAAAAACAAATTATCGTTAGCCTTCAATAAATCAGATAAAATATAATGGATAACAAGTTTAGATCAATATTCGCAGCGAAAATAATAATTCATTAGAAGAGTGATGTAGAGAATGAAGTCTACTATCTTCTATGATTTAAAAGTCTATCATCAATATTTTATCCATGTGACATCAATCAATATACATCTTGAACCAAATATTCATCTTTGCACTACAAGCTAAAGATATTCATTCGTATCACCAGTTAGTCACGTTCATCTCAACACCTGTCCATCTTTGCACTACGGGCCAAAGATATTCATCAGGTAATCATTCATCTTTGTACTACAGGCCAAAGATATTCAGTTATATCACCATTTAAGACTAAGGATGATAAAAATATTTTCAAGAAAACGAATCTAGAGAGATAAAAGGACAAAGATTATGGATTCATACATTAGTTTATCCAAGTTCAAAAATACTTCATAATAATCAATTATGGAGCAAAATTCAAGAATGAAGATCAAAACATGGATACAATCAAAGATAGTAACCATAACAGACAACTTGGACAAAGAAAAGAAAATTTAATTTTTTCTGTGAATAATGTTGTATACGTGAATAGTAACCCCGACACAAAAAAGCAAAAATTTCACAAGAAAAATCATACTTCGTGAATAGTACTCCTGAATAGTACCGTATTCGTGAATAGTGTCGTATATGTGAATAGTGTCATATACATGAATAGTAACCTCAACGTGAAAAGGTAAAAATTTAGTAATAAAAATCATACCAATATTTCTGTATAATGATATTGAAAGAAATAATATCATTTACGAAAAAATAGCATCCCTTACCTCAAAAGAATAGTACTTCTGGCTTAAATATTAGATATAATGCTGACGGAAACTTGCACTGTATAGCAACACTCAAGATATCTAAATACTCAAAAAAATACGCTCGATATTATAAAGAGAGAAACTTCAAATTCTGGTGTAATTTTTCTAACCTAACCTCAGCACACCAGTGGGGCCCACCAACATAAAAAAAATCTTGAAAAAATATTTATAACTCCAAAAATCAATTATTCTAGAACTTCAATAATTCATAATAAATAACCCTTTTATTAGAAAAATTCGGATCTTATGTCCATTCTATAGGAAATTTAATTCTCTACAACTTTATAAGTGAACGGTCTTCAAAATTCTAAACGAAAAATGACCAAAATCCACATACGGATGATTTTAAATAATTTTATTCCGATAAAATACTGATAAAACACCTCTGCATTAATTCCTTCATTTATATCCACATAAAATAAATATTTCCTTATCATATAAATTAATAATTAATTATTCACAAATAATATTATAGAACTACAATATTGACAACCAGGTCGTTCGCATGAAAAGAGGGCCTCCTAGAATGATTTATCCTTCTTGGCGCCAATAATTAAATAACCCTCCTGTATGTAACTTCCTTAGACATTGCCAATAATGATGTCTAATAATATTATTCAAATAATATATATTTTTGATCTGATAATTTGAAATACTGCGCAATGCCAATTATTGAATCAATAATATAAAATATCAACGTAGTAATTATTGAATAAATAAAATAAAATATTAAACAGTAATTATTGTAACAATTATTGAGTAGTGACTTCTTACGTAAGAATCAATAATTAGAATTATTGTGCAATACTGTGTGCTACTATGCAACAATGCGTATTACTTTGCTTTACCCACCGGGTATTCCAATAGTTTTAACGGTAACTGTTACGCCGTTATTATTAAAAAAACTCATTCGTGTCGTTTTTTTCATCCAATAGTTTTCTGTTATTGGGCCCATAAATGGTTGCGTCGTCGTACGAATATTCCCCGATAATAAGAATATTCCACGACCAAACGAATATTCCCTGACAATAATGAATATTTTATAACCACTTAATTATTTAAAATATTTGCACATTTTACCTAAACAAACCACATTAATCAAATCAACCCCTTACTCTTTCAAAATAATAAATAGAGAAAATCCATTTTATTATCTAAAAAAAATTGGGGTCTTACAACCTCCCTTCCTTATGAAATTTTCTCCTTGAAATTGATGTACGTACCTGATGTTACGAAAAGGTAAGGATACCTTTCTTTCATTTTCGATTCCAATTCCGAGATAATTTTCTCAATAGCATGGTTCCTCCATAAAACTTTGACCTGTGGTATATCATTTATGCGTAGGACATGCTCCTTCATATCCAAGATCTTGACTGGTACTTCCTTGTACATTAAATCTCCGGCTATCTTGTCTAGTTCTAATTTAATAATATGATTCGAGTCTTTCAAATATTTACGTAGAATGGATATGTGAGAAATGTTATGAACACGAGACATACTTGGTGGTAAGGCGATTCTATAGGCCACGGTTCCTACTCGGTCGAGGATTTCAAATGGACAAATAAATTGAAGTTTGAGATTTCTTCTCTTCATCGACTCTTACTTCTGGAATAACACATTCTTGTACTTTCTTCTTCATATTCATCAGCTCTGGGTCTGTGGCTTTAGTAACCTTAACTTTATCGATTAAAGTCAGTTCTACGTGTATATTTGACATCATCACGTGGGTCCCTAGAGTCGTTAACTCTATCTCCATCATTTGTAAATTATACAAAATGGGTCTTTGTGTTAGATAATATCGCACTCGTACCCGCATACAATCTTCTACTCAATACGTCAGCTACTACGTTTGCTTTTCCAAGATGGTATGGTCAGAACATGTGCCGAAATTAGTCTCCTCTTAAGTTCTTGGAAGCTCTTCTCACATTCCTCGGTCCATTTGAATTTTATATCTTTCTGAGTTATCTGAGTTAATGGAGTAGCGATTCAAGAAAATCCTTCAACGAATCTCCGATAATAACCAGCTAAGCTTAGAAAGCTACATATTTCGATTACTGACTTAGGCTGCTCTTAACTATGACTCATATCCCAATCTTGGATAGCACGTCATAAGGACACCTATTAGTTTACCACCACACGAATATGGCGTCCCCTACGGAGAGTTTGGCTTTGGTGTATTCAACAAAGGAAGTCATCAGATAGAGGCTCGGATACCAACTCCTGTAGTTGGGTTTTTAACTCCTGAAGTTCAATAAGAGTAATTCGATATAGGATTTTGGAAATGGGTTTTATACCGGATTTAAGTTTAATACAAAATTTGACTTCACACTTTGGGGGTAGGCTAGGAAGTTCTTCAGGAAATACGTCAGGAAATTCACTAACAACAAAAATATTATTCAAATCTGACGTATTTTTTTTCAGACATGGGCTAAGAAAGCTCGACATTTGTTTTTCAATAAATGAATAGCTTTTGGTTTGATATGACAGTGATTGACTTTAGTGGTTTGGTTGCTTGAATTCGCATAACAGGTTGGTTAGGAATATGAAAACTAACAACCTTACAAAAATAATCAATTGTAGCATGATGAATAGTTAACCAGTCGATTCCTAAAATCATATCAAAGGCAAATATCTTTAAAGAGATAAGATCAACAGGTAATGTGATGGTGCCAACTTGAATCAAGCAAGATTTATAAACTATAAATGTAACGAAAGTTTCACCCAATGGAGATTCAACAGATAAGTCAAAGTCTAATTTCTTAGGGGTCAAGTTCAAACGTTGAGCACAAGTAGGATAAATAAAATAATGGGTAGAGCTAATATCTAATAAGGTATAGACTTCACATGAATTTATGATTAACTAACCTATGATAACTTCATTCGGGTTCCTAGTATTTTAAGAAGTCATGAAAATTGCTCTTCTTAAAACCACCGACTTTGTTTTGTCCATATCCGCCTTTGGTGCCACCGTCCCAACTGGACTTGATTTCGCTACAGGATAATATGGACGTATGTGACCGTCTTTTCCACAACTAAAACATACCTTGGAAGGTTGTGAACATTTTAGACTTATGTGTCCCTCCTCTACGCATCTGTAGCATCTAACCGCGCCTTTCTCCTCCCTTGAATTTGTTCTTTGGTGTTGGTATCGGTGTCAGTCTTTGTCTTCTTTGCCCGATGTCTTCCCGTTATCGTTAAATCTTCTATTCTTTAAATTTCCACTTGAATAATTCTTCTATTATCTTGGCCATGATTACCACCGAAGTGGTTACCATTTCTGGAATGATAATTTCCTCCATGATGTTTATCATTATTCCGATGATCGTTGCTACCGGTACGATTATTATCATGTTGTTGGTCGTTATCTTTTGGTTGAGCTGACTCATAATCCCGCTCCAATAACTGAGCCCTATTCACTACATCTGAATACAAACACTGTTTGTGAGAAATAAGGTATTAACATATTTCGGGTTTCAAACCTCGCATAAATATTCACGGCAGTCTCTCATCATTATCTTCTAAATGAGACGCAAATCGGGATAGCTCCGCAAACTTAGCTTCATACTGCAACATGGTCATATTATTTTTCTCCAACTTAATGAACTCTACCTCCTTCATGTGATGAATACTTTCGGGAAAGTACTTGTCGTTGAATAATTCTTGGAACTTCTCCCAAGACATCTTAAGTGCAGCAGGCTGAGTACGCTTTACAGATTCCCACTAGTAACATTACTACCTCTCCTCACAATATGAAGGTGGAAAAGGTAACCTTTTGCTCCTCGGAGCATCCCAAGATATCAAATATCTTGGTGATCTTCTTCTTTATCCACGTCTCTACCGCAAGTGGTTCTGGCTTTCCCAAAAACTCTGGTGGTCCCAGCTCCTTGAACTGCTTAGCGGTAACCATCCGTGAGTTGCTAGTGTTTCCACCTACATTTTACACAGTAGTCTCTCTCGTTTGGTTTTGTGTGAATTGTAGAAAGTTCCTAAACATACCATCATTCGTCATTTGGTTGGTGTTATTGTTTACAGAAGGATTATTGCCTTCCTGATGCACATTATCTTGGTTATTGATCAGCGGCGACTTAATGGTCTCATGTGCTCCATTACTTATCTCAACATTTTCAGATGCCATTTTACTATCACAAAATAATGGTTAATTAAACAAATTAACATATCACATTATTAACCCTATGCTCCGACTGACCCATTAAATACTAAATAAGCTTAGGTAGGACACATTAGCGAAGGATTTACTTATCTCTCCCCTCCTAGTTCTATTCCCCGATCTCCGCCAGAGACAATATTCCTAAGCTCTGATACCAACTGTGATGCCCCCAAAATAGGTCCACACAACCCATTTTGAGTTGCCAAATACATGGTACAGAAAACAACTACATCTTTATTCTTACAATTGTCGTACAAAATACGACAACACATATGTTGTGAGTTTTAATACAAATATTATCTTCTAGACAATATCCAAACTCAAATAAAGTCCTCATTTTAATTATTGATACACTATTTTACAAAATAGTGAGGACTGCTAAAACAACTATCTTGAACCATCACTCGATACCCCGACTAGTTCCCCCTATATTCTCGCCTCCTAAGAAGAAGAATGGAACAAAAAGGAAAAAGGATGAGCTTAACTAGCCTAGTAAAGAATATTATGACTAAGATAATGAAAAACAAATTATTATTAGCCTTCAATAAATCAGATAAAATATAATGGACAACAAGTTTAGATCAATATTCACAGCGAAAAAAACAATTCATTAAAAGAGTTAAGTAGAAAATGAAGTCTATTATCTTCTATGATTTAAAAGTCCATCATTAATATTTTATCCCTGTGACATCAATCAATATACATACTGAACCAAATATTCATCTTCGCACTACGGGCTAAAGATATTCATTCGTATCACCAGTTGGTCATGTTCATCTCAACATCTATCCATCTTTGCACTACGGGCCAAAGTTATTCATCACGTAATCATTCATCTTTGCACTACAGACCAAAGATATTCAGTTATATCACCATTTAAGACTGAGGATGATAAAAATACTTTTAAGGAAATGAATCTAGAGAGATAAAAGGACAAAGATTAGGGATTCGTACTTCAGTTTATCCAAGTTCAAAAATACTCCATAATAATCAATTGTGGAGCAAAATTCAAGAATGAAGATCAAAATATGTATATAGTCAAAGATAGTAACCATAACAAACAACTTGGACAAAGAAAAGAAAATTTAATTTTTCTATGAATAGAATCGTATACGTGAATGGTGTTGTATACGTGAATAGTAACCCCGAGACAAAAAGGCATAAAATTCACAAGAAAAATCATACTTTGTGAATAGTACTCATGAATAGTACCGTATTCGTGAATAGTGCCATATACGTGAATAGTGTCGTATACGTGAATAGTAACCTCAATATAAAAATGTAAAAAATTCATAATAAAGTTCATACCAATATTTCGGTATAATGATATTGATAAATGTATTTTATATACGCGATTTCATATCTAATTCATGCTTATTCGTTGCTATATTCTTGTAATCATGTGCATTTTTACTTGTTCTATGTTATTTTATGTGTAGGTTGGTGGTTGTAGCATTTAACGTACAATTGATGGTATTTAGTGCGTTTGAAACTTAAATGGAGCATATTTGGAAGTAACTCAAGATCGCAATTAAGTCGATTATAGAGGTACCCTCACGTAAGGCAGCCTTAACAAAGATACAAACCACGGGCGAGGGTCTTTCAAATCATTATCAGAACCTGCTTGAAGTTCACGGCGTGCATTATTGTTACACACCTCACCAAGCTGGGTCTTCATTCGAGAAAATAGGAGGCAAGCCCATCGGGGTGGGCATCTATAGTGTACAAACCCCCGCCGAGGCGGGTGTGAAAGAAATCCTGAGTGTCCTGTTTCAGTTATAATTCCTTTAGAGTACAAATTTTCGCTTTTTGCATGTCAGTATAACTTTAATGGATAGAGATTGCAGCTGGAATTGGAGGCTAGATTTCTAGGACTCTATCAAACACAAAAAGGGAGATTACAAAAGATAGTTTACGAAGAAAAAAGCTGAGTTTCAGAGAACAAGTGTGGAGGGGTATTTCGAGGAGTTTTTAAAGACAATTGCGACTCTATTCTACGTGAAGGGTGTTTTCTAATATTCTTTGTGTTAGATTTATTCAGTGTTTATATCATTTATTATGAACTAATTCACTTTTTAGACTTGTGATGGATCCTTGACTGAATCGATGATTTTGTAAACTTTGATTTCCAATTTAATAAGCTATCTCCAGTTTATTTATATTAATTCGTGCTTGAATCTATGAATTGCCTGATCAACAATTCTTTGTGGAGTTGGGTGGAATCGAGAGAGGATATTCAAATCTAGACCTAGTTAATATAGCATGTGTTCAGGATTTTGTTAGTAGCTTAAACTTGATGTGCGTTAAGGTAGAGATATGCTTGACGCCGCATGTAAATGGATAGAGAACTTATTCTTCAACCTTCTTCAATTGTAATTCACATAGAGATATAGTGGGTTAGTTGATTAAGGTGTTTAACGAATTTCTATCTTAATTGTGGATTGAAGTTAATATGGTATTAGTGCATCGAGAGGTGGTTAATACTACGTTCGTGTTCTTGATTAATAAACTGGGATAGTGCGTTGAATTGGAATAAAGGTGTTAAAATAAAAGTGAAGCTTAGGGTGAAATCATAAGTCTAATTCTCCATTAATTGTTTAAAATTCAGATTTTGATATTCGTGGTTGTTTTGTGCTAATTTAATTATTCTTAATTTTAGTTTTGATAATTTAAATTATTGATTTGGTTTGTTTAATAAAATTAGGGTTAATAAAAGATTGGTAATTGTAAGTTAAGGTATTTGCTAATTTATCTCTGTGGGAACGATACTTGACTTATTACTGTATTACTTGTTGACCACGTATACTTGCGTGTTGTGCGTAATTAGATTTTACCCAACAAGTTTTTGGCTCCGTTGCCGGGGATATTTTTAGTATAATTCTTAATATTTTTGCAATATCAATTTAATTAATCCAGTTTTACTTAGACATTTTTATTTTTGCATTGTGCTTCTTATTTCAGGTGTTGGACGTAGTTTATGCGAACTCGGTCCCAAAATCCAGACTTGCTGCCTTTTGAGGACGACATTGAGAAAAGGTTTCAGAGGTTGAGTAAGTGGATCAAGGAAACGAGGCAAGAATTTGGATTACCTGAAAAGGAAGAGGAAATAGTTATGGTGGCCAAAGATCGAAAAGCGTTGAGGGACTTCGTAACACCCAAGGTGACAGAACTGCACTCAAGCATTACCAGGCCAGCAATAGCAGCAAATACATTCGAGATTAAGCTTGGGATGATACAAATTATTTAGAATTCAGTTCAGTTTGGGGGATTTACTAACGATGATCCCAACGAGCGTTTAGTCAGCTTTCTGGAATTATGCGATAATTTTAGGTTTAATGGAGTTTCGGATGAGGCGGTGAGACTTCGATTGTTCCCATTCTCTCTACGGGACGAGACGAAGAGTTGGCTGCATTCCCTACCATCCGGTTCGATAACAACCTAGGGAGGATTTAGCTCAGAAATTCCTTGCAAAATTCTTCCCATCGGCGAAAACTGCGAAGATGAGGAATGAGATTACAATGTTTGAACAGCAACATGGGGAGTCGTTATATGAGGCATGGGAGAGATATGATGAGTGAGTTTTATACACATGTATTGGATACATTCGGGCTTAATTTATTATAGTTCTCAAGTCTTTTAGAATAGTTTTTAAGTGTTTGTGTCCATTCATGCATGTTTTACATTGTTTTGTAGGATTTGGGACAAAAGTTACTTGGATCGATGTTTGGGGTGGCTAGATTCCCGTTTTCGGCTTGCCATTTACACATTAGTCACTTCAGAGCCAATTTGAGTATTTCTCTGTACCTTATTTCAAAAACTCAAAGAATGAGAGTTGTAGATCTACTACTCCTCTTTCCGGAACATCTTGACTCATCAAAATTGGAGTTCGGACGATTAAGTTATGACCATTTTCCCAAAGGACTTCGGAGTAGAAAATGTCAGAACATGTGCCAGCGCCGGGGCGCCCATTTTAAGCCTATGCCCAGCGCCGAGGCACTAGGGAGCAGTGTTTGAGCGTCAAACCCAGCGCTGGGGCACTGGGGAAGGGCTTGGTGATGTCCTGGACGCGTTTTTGGGTGAATTTTGACACCTTTTTTACTCCAAATTTGATTGGGTTTGTTCCTAAGCTAAAAATTAGACTTGTAACCTATAAATACATGATGTAAGGCATAAAATAAAGGGAGAATACATAGATTAGACCAGATTAAACACTCCATTAAATTAGAATCTAAACCCTAGTTCTTAATTAGCCATTGAAGATTGAAGCAAATTAAAGAACACTGAAGATCAAGAGCAAGAGCAAGAGGGGAGCATCAGATTTGCTGACAATAGATTCTATTATCTTCTCTTATCATACTTTTATCTTTTAATGTCTATTCAGTTGTGGATTCTTGATTTTAATTCATTAATGATGAACTAACTCTTTTATTAAGATTTCAATTGAACCTTTTATGGATATAAATTAGTTATTTGATTTATTCCAATTATTTGTGTCAAAGTGAGTTGTTTATCTTGCCTTATGCTTATTGATTAATTATCTGATCAGTAATTACCTTGTTACTCTAGAAGGAATTGGAAGAGGAATTCTAGGGTTAGAACTGGGCATGGTGACATGTTACTTAGTTATTTGCATAGTGAATAATTAGGTTTGTGAATAGAATAGAAATATCTATTTGTCGTATGTAACACATAAGGAATTGGGATTGTAACAAGTTTAATTCAATTGTTCTGCATAGGAATATAGCAAAATTAATCTGGATTAAATAGAAGGCAATTGATCACTTGGAAAAGGGATTTTGGCATTTGAGAATTCCTGTTAATAATTCAGTAGACATAATAATTGGGATAATTGATTTATAGTTCATAATTGGGGTTATTGAAGTCTTAATCCTTATTTACCTGAATTCAATCAAATCTTAGTTTTGTTTATTTGCTTTCTTTTATACTAATCTCTTTTAATTGTTTAATTTAGTTTTCTTAATTAGAAAATTCACAATTTGCAATTGTTTAAATAAAATTGATTTGGTTAAAAGTTAGTATTTGGTAATTTTTATTAAATAATTCCTCGTGGGAACGATACTCTAGTTTCACTTTATTACTTGTTGACCGTGTATACTTGCACGTATTCATTGATTGTGAAATCGATCAACAAGATACAAAGAACTTCTCAGAAAATGCCCTCATCATGGATTGCCCCAGTGGCTACAAATGAACACCTTCTACAACGGACTACATGGGAATCTTAGGACAAGTATCGATGCAGCATCGGGTGGAGCGTTCATGGCTAAGAGTTACGAGGAAGCATACGAGTTGATTGAAACCATGGCTGTTAATAACTATCAGTGGCTCACAGCGAGGATGACACAGGCGAAGGCAGCTGGGGTATTAGAAGTAGATAATATGACTGTAATGCAAGCATAGATAGCTGCAATGTCAAAGAAGTTGGAGCAAGTGGCAGCAGCACAGACACAACAAACACAGCAAGCACCACAAGTGGCAATAGTATGTGAGTTGTGAGCAGAAGAACACCCAACGGAGCAATGTGCAATTAATCCAGCAGCGGTGTAGTTCATCGGTAATTACAACAAAATTCCTCAAAACACATATCAGAACACATACAATCAAGGAAATAGGAATCATCAGAATTTCTCGTGGAGAAACAACCAGCATAATCAAGCTTCATGTCAAACATACCCTCCAGGTTTCCAGAATCAGCAACAACCAGTTCAATATCAAGAAAGGAAACCCGATCTGGAGGAAAAGTTGGATAAATTCATAGCTACCGCCCAGTTGGCTATAAAAAATCACACCTTGATGTTTAAAGCACAAGAGATGGCGATCAAGAATCTAGAAAATCAGATGGGTCAGATAGCGTTGGCAGTGAATAGCAGACCACAAGGAACACTACCAAGTGACACCGAGAAAAATCGTAAGGGTAATCATGAGCAGTGTCAAGCCATTATGTTAAGAAGTGGAAAACAGCTTGTTGGTCAAGAGCCAGAAATTTCGGTTACAAAGGAGAATGAACCAGCAATAGAAAATACAGTGGGTGAGGTAAAGCAAGGGAACAAAAAATAGATGGAAAAGAATAGACCAGTCAATGAACTAGTTGTTTATCCTCCCCCACCATTCCAGCAAAGTGTTCAAAAACAAAAGTTAGACAAGTAATTTTCAAAATTTTTAGAAGTTTTCAAGAAACTTTAAATTAACATACCAATTGCAGAGGCCATAGAACAAATGCCTAGTTACGCAAAATTTATGAAAGGGATTCTATCAAGGAAAAAGAAATGGGAAGATTTTGAGACGGTGGCATTAACAGAGGAGTGTAGTGCGGTATTACAGCAGAAATTACCACCAAAACTAAAGGACCCGGGGAGCTTTACTATTCCATGTACGATCGGGGAGAGGCATTTCAGCAAGTGTTTATGTGATTTGGGGGCGAGTGTAAACCTTATGCCATTGTCATTGTACTTAGAATTAGGTTTACCCGACCCAAAGCCTACTAACATCTCCCTACAGTTGGCGGATAGGTCAGTTACGTATCTGAGAGGCATAGTAGAGGACATTTTAGTGAAAGTGGATAAGTTTATATTCCCCGCGGACTTTATTATTCTGGATTTTGAGGAGGATAAGAACATCCCAATTATCCTAGGGAGACTATTTTTGGCTACAGGGAGAACACTCATTGATGTACAAAAGGGAGAACTCACTATAAGGGTCCAAGATCAAGAAGTGAAATTCAGTGTGTTTAAGGCCATGAAATTTCCTACGGATGAGGAAGAATATTTTTGAATGGATCTAATTGAGCAAATCATTAGTGATGACATGAGCAAAAGTTTGGTGAACGATCCATTAGAAACAACATTATTGAGAGATGAAGAGAACGATGATCCCGAATTGGTGGATTATCTTCAATTGCTAGACTTATTGCCACGAGTACCAAGATTTAGAACCCCATTTGAACCACAGCACACGGAGGAGGTAAATGAAGAAAAATTAAAACCATCATTAGAAGAGCCACCAGATGGAACTTAAGCCACTTCCTAAGCACCTCAGGTATTCGTATTTAGGCAATTTAAATTTTTTACGTGTTATTATTTCAGCTGCACTTAACGAATTGCAGGAAGAAAAGTTACTAAGGGTGCTTCCGGAACACAAATCAGCTATTGGATGGACAATTGTGGACATAAAGGGAATCAGTCCTTTATTTTGTATGCAAAAAAATTCTGATGGAAGATGATGCAAAACCAACGGTGGAACAACAGCGGCGACTCAAACCAATTATGAAGGAAGTGGTAAAGAAGGAAATTTTAAAATGGTTAGACGCTGGCATCATCTATCCGATTTTCGATAGTAAATGGGTTAGTCCAGTCCAGTGTGTACTAAAAAAAGGAGGAATGACGGTGGTGCAGAATGACGACAACGAGTTAATCCCAACCAGAACAGTGACGGGTTGGCGGATTTGCATGGATTACAGAAAATTGAACAAGGCAACTCGTGAAGACCATTTCCCGCTGCCCTTTATTGACCAAATGTTAGATAGATTGGCGGGACATCAGTATTACTGTTTATTCGATGGGTATTCAGGCTACAACCAAATAGTCATCGCTCTGGAGGATCAAGAAAAGACCACATTTACGTGCCCTTACGGCACATTTGCATTCAGAAGGATGTCATTCGGGCTATGCAACGCACCGATAACTTTCCAAAGGTGTATGATGGCAATTTTTTCAGACATGGTAGAGAAAAACGTTGAGGTCTTTATGGATGACTTTTTAGTTTATGGGGACAACTTTGATAATTGTTTGAAGAATCTGGTCATGGTGCTACAAAGATGCAAGGAAACGAATCTCGTTCTAAATTAGGAAAAATGCCACTTCATGGTTGAAGAGGGCATAATTTTGGGCCATAAGGTCTTGGCTCAAGGGCTGGAAGTCGATAAAGCAAAGCTGAAAATAATTGAAAAATTACCTCCACCAACCTTAGTGAAGGGTATTAGGAGTTTCTTGGGACACACCGGGTTCTACAGGAGGTTTATAAAGGATTTCTCTAAAATTACGAAACCCCTATGTAGTCTTTTAAAGAAAGATGTGACATTCAGCTTTGATGAAGATTGCAAGACAGCGTTTGATTTATTAAAAAGGAAATTGATTACAACCCCCATTATAGTTGCACCGAATTGGAACATGCCATTCAAGCTTATGTGTGATGCAAGCGACTTCACGGTTGGGGCTGTGTTGGGTCAGCAGAGAGATAAGGTGTTTCACGCTATATACTACGCAAGCAAAACACTTACAGAAACTCAATTGAACTACACAACCACAGAAAAGGAGTTGCTTACCGTGTTATATGCATTTGACAAATTTCGTGCTTACTTGATCGGGACTAAGGTGATTGTCTATACAGACCATGCAGCGATTCGGTACTTGATAACGAAAAAGGATGCTAAGCCATGCCTTATCCGGTGGATTCTCCTACTGTAATAATTTGATTTAGAAATAAAGGATAAGAAGGGGACGGAGAACCAAGTAGCCGACCACTTGAAATCCACGGTAAAGAAAAAGATGACAAATGTGAAATCAATGAATCGTTCCCGGATGAGCAATTATTTGAGATTTCAGGGGAGATTCTGTGGTATGGCGATTATGAAAATTTCGTTGTGAGCAACATTCTACCACCTGACCTCACAAGGCAACAAAAAAAGAAATTTCTGCACGACATGAAGTGGTACATGTGGGATGATCCATATTTATTTAAGCAGTGCGCCGACAAGGTGATTCGACGGTGCGTCCCATACAGCAAAGTGAAGAATATCCTACATGAGTGTCACTCATCGGCATATAGCGGGCATTATGGGAGTGAGAGAACAACAGTGAAGGTGCTACGATGTGGTTTTTATTGGCCCACGTTATTCAAAGATGCCCGCCAGTTTTTCAAATAATGTGATAGGTGTCAAAGGGTGGGCAACATTTTGAAGCATAATGAGATGCCCTTACAAACAATTCTGGAAGTGGAAATTTTTGATGTATGGGGTATCGATTTCATGGGACCATTTCCATCGTCCTTGAACAATCAATACATTCTCCTCGCATTGGACTACGTGTCAAAGTTGGTTGAAGTTGCAACTCTACCAACAAACGATGCCAAAGTGGTCCTCAAATTCCTGCAAAAGAACATCTTCATTTGGTTTGTCACACCAAGAGTAATTATAAGTGACGAAGGTAGTCACTTTTGCAATAAACCATTTACTGCTCTTTTGGCCAAGTATGGGGTGAACCACAAAATAGCTACAACATATCACCCTCAAACCAGTGGACAAGCTTAAGTATCGAACAGATAAGTCAAAAAGATATTGGAGAAAGTGGTGAATCCGAGTGGGAAAGATTGGTCACTTAGATTGGATGATGCTTTATGGGCTTACCGGACAACATACAAGACGCCAATCAGGATGTCACCATATCAACTGTTGTATGGGAAGGCATGTCATTTACCGGTGGAACTACAGCATAAGGCATATTGGGCAGTGCAAAAACTTAATTTTGATCAAAAAGCTATAGGAGATAAGAGACTACTTCGGTTGAATGAACTAGAGGCGTTTCGCCTTCATGGCTATGAGAATGCCAAGATATACAAAGAAAAAGTCAAAAGATGGCACGACTAGAAAATTTTACGTCGAACATTCGAGCCATGCCAGTCAGTACCGTTATGCAACTCAAGGCTGCATTTGTTCCCCGGAAAGCTTAAATCAAGATGGTCGGGACCATTCATAGTCAAACAAGTATTCCATCACGGGGCAGTTGAAATTTACAGTCGTAATCCACTCGAAACATTCAAAGTCAACGGACACTGTCTAAAGCATTACTGGGGAGGAGAAGCTAACACCGACGTGATCACTATCACGTTGGCCGATACAACTTAAGCAAGAAGTAGTCAGGCTGAACGACTTAAAATCAAGCGCTCATTGGGAGGCAACCCAATTTTTATTTATTTATTGTATTTTCCATTTATATTTCCTTAGTCGTAGTTTTTATTACATTATTAGGTAGAAGAATAAAATAAAATCTTGTTAATCTCTCCACAACATGATATGACATCCACGACTCACTACTTTTCATGTTTCATGCCATGCAGGCTGGGAAAAGGATCGTCAAGCGAGTATTTTGCAGCAGAGTAAGCTAAAATAAAGCAAAACATGACTGCCAGAAAGTGACTATGCCCGCCGGGGCGGGCCCTAAAAGCAGTATAACCCCCGTCGGGGCGGCGGTCCTCAAAATCAAAAATCAGGGGACAAGCCCGCCGGGGTGGGCCTTTTTAGTTCTTTACCCCCCGTCGGGGCGGGGATCATGGAATTTTGATAGACATGGCAGTTTGCTGGTCTTCTCTCCTTCCTAGTAACTTTCACTTTTATACTTCTCCACTACTCCATAACCACCACCCACTTTCCCCACATTCCCAATATTCAATTACTCTTCTCCACCTTCCCACCTCCTCACTCCACCAATGCTAGCCTTCCCTCTCCATCTATAAATACCACAACAACTCTTCCAAACTCCTACACCACACTTCATATAAGATAACAAGAGAGCATAATTGTGAGCTAGAGAAATACAATTGAAAAGTTTGGGGGAGAGTTAGGGCAAAACCATCAATAGGGATAAATGGCTTCACAATCATCATCTAAACGCCAACGGGAGGAGAGTTCACGCCCATCCCAACCTATCCGCACCTTCGATTGTCGAAAAATTTGCATGTGCCACTGCGGCCGACCGGTATGACTATATGCTTACTAAAGCCCTTACACCGGAGCGGGGGTTGGCACCGGATCCTAATGATGGGGAGCTCATGCCACAAATTTACCAAAAGGGATGGGTATAATTCACCGAGGAGCCAGAACCAACAGTTGTCAACATTGTCAAGGAGTTTTACGCAAATGCGGTGGACAAGGAACCATTTCAAGCATTTGTGCGAGGACGGTTGGTTCCGTTTAGTGCCGACGCCATCAACACATACTACCAACTACGGGTGCCTCGTCATTGCCAGTATGCGCACCTTCGTGATTCCGATCCTGACAGGGATGCCATAATCATGGAGATGACAAAGCCGGGAACGTCATGGACGAAATGGCAGAAGGGCGGCACTGTGTTCCCCAGCAAAACCCTTAGCAGGTATGGAAAAATTTGGTATGCCTTCCTCTGCGCAAAATTACTTCCATCACAACATACCTCGGACATCACCAAATAGAAGGCGTTGCTGTTGTACGCCATCGTGCAAGATTTTATAATTGATGTCGGAGCTATCATTTGCTTTTCCATCCGTCGGTGCCTACGTGGGAATATTTCTGGAGGCTTACCACACCCATCACTCATATGTGGGTTGTGCCGTCAAGCAGGAGTTAGATGGTCTGATGACGAGCCCACTCAAATGTCACTCGCACGCTGCTGGATTCCAGAATGATAGCGCGTTACTCTGTATGGGCAGGAGGTGAATCACACCCACGTGGAGTGGGGTTCATTTTTTCGTCATCATCGAAAGACGATGTGGATGCTGTAGAGGCCTCAGGGGATGATGATGACGTAATGGTCGATCAAGGAGATGAAGAGATACTGCAGGCCGAGGCTATATCCCGAACTCAATTCCTTGATTTCCAAAATCAACTGAATGCACACACCAAGGCAACTCGTCGAGAAATGCGCCGATTGGCAATGAGGCAAGAACACATGTTTGATGCTATACATACATCTTTTGCCTTGTTGAACAAAACACTTCAAAGTTTCAACCCAGCGGCACAATTTCCATATCAACAGCCAGGTCCAATGTCAAGGTTCCCACCGAGTGATTCCGATGAAGAAAGACAACAATCACCTCCTCAAGCTTAAGTATTGACAGGGAAGTCCTCATGTACTTATTTTGATCAATTATCCAATGAGGACATTGTCTTGTTTATGTTTGGAGGATTTAAATTCATGTTTGCATGCATTGTAGCTTTTAGGATTTATTTTTAATTTTGGTCACTTAAATTTATGTGTTGCATTTTATTTTCAGTATTGCATGATAGCTTAGGGCATTCCTGGTAGTTTAGGATTTGCATAATAGATAATAGTGTAATGCATTTTGTTATTCACATCTATATAAAAAAATATATGTTAATTAGTAATTATTGTGTTATTTAAGTCTATAAATGTTGAGTTTCATGTTATTGGGGGGCTATGATGTGATAGTCAAATAAGTAGCAAATACAATATTGAGTATGAGAACTATGACACAATGATCATTTATGAATCGAATCTTGAGTTTGTTTGAAACTAGTATAAAAGGATAGCACGTTTAACAAACATCTGTGTTAATTGGTTAAGTTCAAACCGGTACCTAAATGGTCTCTAAAGGATAATGCTAGAGTGAATGATAAAATGATAAGGATGGCTGGTAAAGGCTAAAGTTAGGCAAGAACTTAAGTTTGGGGGAGATTATGTGGGGTATATAAGCTTATCTAAAAAAACAAAAAAAAATATGAATAAACACCGTAACGTGCTTGTCTAGTTTTGTGGCCTTTGTTACTTGAGCAAGTAAGCCCGAGGGGATTGCCTTTACACCTAGCGCCCTAAGGTCTTAATGGTCTGGGAGTCGTTGGTCGAAAGCTCATTAAGGTAGCATTGAAAAGCCTAAGGGAATAAGACATTGCACAGCTATGTGATAAAAAAATAAAGAAAAAAAATATGAAGAAGACGGGAAATAAGAGCAAAAAGTCCCCGTAGATGAAAATAAAGCATAAGTACCCCGCGTGAACCCTTAAGGTTTGTGATTGCTTGATTTTTAGTTGGAATTAGCTATTCTTGAAATTTTTAAGTTAGTGCTGCATAATTCCTTCTAAGAGACTGGTTATGTATTGAATTTGAGTCGGTATCATTTATCATGGATGTTACACACATACACTATACTAGTGATGATGGCTTGAGATTCGAGGATTAAAGCATATTTGTATATTGGTTTTAGATGGTTGATATTGTATAGTTGCTTATTTTCGCTGAGGCCGTTAAGATAATTTTGATTATGCGGTATTGTTGGATTTGATAATATTTAAGTTAATTCGTATTCATATCAATGAATTGCATGTAGTTGCCTTGTGCTCGAGGACTAGCACGGTTTAAGTTTGGGGGATTTTGATAAGTGTATTTTATATACGCGATTTCATATCTAATTCATCCTTATTCGTTGCCATATTCTTGTAATCATGTGCATTTTTACTTGTTATATGCTATTTTATGTGTAGGTTGGTGGTTGTGGCATTTAATGTATAATTGATGGTATTCGGTGCATTTGGAACTTAAATGGAGCATATTTGGAAGAAACTCAAGATCTGCACTAAAGTCGATTAGGAGGTACCCCGTACGGGCCTACTTTTTACTATATGATATACAAACCCGTAGAAGTGGGGTCTTTCAAATCAGTTAACGGAACACAAGCCTGCTGGGGTGGGCATTATTAAGCTACACACCTTCGCTTGAGTATGGGGTCTTCATTCGAGAAAATAGGAGGCAAGTTCGTCAGTATGGCATCTATATAGTATAAAACCCACGTAGAAGGGTGAAAGAAATCATGACTGTCCTGTTTCAGTTATAATTCCTTTAGAGTACAAATTTTAGCTTTTTGCATGTCAGTATAACTCTAATGGATAGAGATTACGGCTGGAATTTGAGGCTAGATATCTAGGACTCTATCAATCACAAAAAGGGAGATTACAGAAGAAAGTTTACGAAGAAAAAAGCTGAGTTTCAGAGAACAAGTGTGGAGGGGTATTTCAAGGAGTTTTTTAAGACAATTGCAACTCTAGTCTACGTGAAGGGTGTTTTCTAATATTCTTTGTGTTAGATTATTATTTGTAATTGAGAGAATGATTTCTATGATTTATTTAGTGTTTATTTCATTTATTATGAACTAATTCACTTTTTAGGCTTATGATGGATCCTTGAGTGAATCGATGATTTTGTAAACTTTGATTTCCAATTTAATAAGCTATCTCCAATTTATCTATATTAATTTGTGCTTGAATTTATGAATTCCCTGATCAACAATTCTTTGTGGAGTTGGGTGGAATTGAGAGAGGATATTCAAATCTAGACCTAGTTAATATAGCATGTGTTCAGGATTTTGTTAGTAGCTTAAATTTGATGTGTGTTAAGGTAGAGATATGCTTGACGCTGCATGTAATCGGATAGAGAACATATTCTTCAACCTTCTTCAATTGTATTTCACATAGAGATATAGTGGGTTAGTGGATTAAGGTGTTTAACAGATTTCTATCTTAATTGTGGATTGAAGTTAATATGGTATTAGTGCATCGAGAGGGGGTTAATACTACGTTCGTGTTCTTGATTAATAAACTAGGATAGTGCATTGAATTGGAATAATGGTGTTAAAATCAAAGTGAAGCTTAGGGTGAAATCATAAGTCTAATTCTCCATTAATTGTTAAAAATTCAGATTTTGATATTCGTGGTTGTTTTGTGCTAATTTAATTATTCTTAATTTTAGTTTTGATAATTTAAATTATTGATTTGGTTTGTTTAATAAAATTAGGGTTAATAAAAGATTGGTAATTGTAAGTTAATGTATTTGTTAATTTATCTCTGTGGGAACGATACTGGACTTATTACTGTATTACTTGTTGACCACGTATACTTACGTGTTGTGCGTAATTAGATTTTACCCAACAAATATTGAAAGAAATAATATCATTTACCAAAAAAAATAACATCTCTTACCTCAAAAGAATAGTACTTCTGGCTGAAATATCGGATATAATGCTGAAAAAAACTTGCACTGTATAGCAACACTCAAGATATCTAAATACTCACAAAAATACGCTCGATAATATTGAGAGAGAAACTTCAAATTCTGGTGTGATTTTCAATTCTAACCTAAGCACCTCATTTATAGGAAAATGCTTAGAACGCAAAGCAAAAAATTTATTAAAATAATATATTTGAAAAAAAAAATAATGCCCACCCTTGAAAATCAGATTTCAGCACACCAGTGGAGCCCACCAACATAAAAAAACAGATTTCTTAAAAAAATATTTATAACTCTAAAAATCAATAATTCTGGAACTTCAATAATTCATAATAAATAGCTCTTTTATCAAAAAAAATTGAATCCTATGTCCATTCCAAAGGAAATTTAATTCTCTACAACTTTGTAAAAGAACGTTTTTCCAAATTCTAAACAAAAAATGACCGAAATCCACATACAGATTATTTTCAACACCTCTATTCCGATAAAAAACTGATAAAATACCTCAGAATAAATTCTTTCATTTATATCCACATAAAAAAAATATTTCCTTATCATATAAATTAATAATTAATTATTCATAAATAATATTATAGAACTACAATATTGACAACCATGTCGTTCCCAATATTAATTATAGCGCGCAATGAAATAACCCCTATTATACCATGCCATAATATATACCTAAAAAAGGTCTAAATTCTTGTGTATTCAGAGATAGAGGAAGAACACGTTGAACATCTAAGAATAGTGTTGGAGATGTTGAGGAGGGAGAAGTTGTATGCAAAATTCTCCAAGTATGAATTTTTGTTGCAAATAGTGCAGTTTTTTGGGTCACGTTATCGTCAAGGATGGAGTTTAGGTGGATCCAACATAAGTAGAAGCAGTTATCAACTGGGAGCAGCCGAAGACACTGACAAAGATCAGGAGTTTCTTGGGATTAGCAGGATACTATCAGAGATTCATCCAGGATTTTTCAAAGATAGCATCGCCATTGACCAACCTTACTAGAATGACGGTGATGTTCGTTTGGACGGAGAAATATGAGGAGAGTTTCATGGAGTTGAAGAAGAGGCTCAGTCAAGCACCTGTGTTGGCTTTACCAGACAACACGTGAGGATTTGTAGTGTATAGTGATACGTCACACAAGGTTCTTGGCTATGTACTGATGCAGCACGGCAAGGTCATTGCCTACACTTCACGTCAGCTGAAGGACTATGAGAAGGGTTATTCGACTCATAACCTAAAGTTAACAGCGTTAGTTTTTGCCTTGAAGATTTGGAGGCATTATTTGTATGGCGAGAAGTGTGAGATATATACGGATCATAAACGTCTAAAGGATATCTTCACACAGAAGGAGCTAAATATGAGGTAGCGTCGATGGCTAGAATTGATCAAAGATTATGATTGTGAGATTCTGTACCATCCGGGCAAAGAAAATGTAGTGGCAAATGCCCTGAGCAGAAAACGCAGGGAGAAGTTACTAAAATTGACCATTCAAGAGGAGTTAGTAAAAGATTTTGAACAACTAGAATTGGAAATCAAGTATCCGGTGGAGACTAATGAAAAATTATTTACAATAGCAGCAAGTCCGACCATATTAGATAAGGTTAAATAGCCAAAAGAGAAGGACGAAGATTGCGACAACATCAAGAAGCCGTTAACTAAAGGCGAAGAATTGAAATACAAGATTGATGGCACCAGACTGCTGAGATTCGAAGGATGAATTTGGGTACTATCGGTACCAGAACTAAAAGAGGAGATTTTGTAAGAAGTACATAGTACGAGGTACTCGATACACCCAGAAAATGCAAAGATGTATCAAGATTTGCATCAACACTTTTGCTGGCCAAACATTAAGAGAGAGGTTGCGGAATGCGTCAGCGGATGTCTAACTTGTCAGAGAGTCAAGGCAGAGCATCAACGACTGAGTGGATTACTACAGCCGTTAGAAATTCTAGAATGGAAATGGGAGCACATCACGATGGATTTTGTGGTGGGACTTCCAGCAACACAAAAAGGGCACAACGCCATATGGGTGATTATAGATCATCTTACGAAGTCAGCTGACTTTTTGCTGATCAGGATAAGGTATAGTTTGGACCAGCTAGCCAAATTATATATCAAAGAAATTATCTTGAGATATGGAGTACCGGTATCTATTATATCAAATAGAGATCCGCGATTTACGTCAAACTTCTAGAAGAGTCATCAAGAAAGAATGGGGATGCAGCTACGGATGAGCACTGTATATCATCCGCAGACCGATGGGCAAAGTGAGAGAACGATTAAAACACTTAAAGACACACTCAAAGCTTGTGTGATGGACTTCAAGGGTAGCTGGGAGAATCATCTTCCATTAGTAGAGTTCGCATACAATAATAGTTATCACGCCAGCATTTGAATGCCGCCGTACGAAGCATTGTATGGGAGGAAATATAGAATGCCCTTATGCTGGGATGAAGTTGGTGAACGCAGGCTGTTGGGACCAGAATTAGTGCAGCAGACAGTAGAGATCATCAAGGTGATAAGACCCAGCCTGGTAGCAACTCAAGATCGCCAGAAGAAGTATGCAGACTTACATCGCAAGAAGAGAGATTTTGAAGTGGGAAGCTATACGTTTTTGAAAGTATCTCCCTAGAAAGGGAAGATAAGATTTGGAAAGAAAGGTAGGTTTAGTCTGAGATTTATTGGACCATTTGAGATCTTGAGGAAGATAGGAAAAGTGGCGTACTAAGTAGCTATACCTCCTGAACCAGAACATATTCATAATGTGTTTTATGTGTTAGTGTTACGACCATATAAGCCTGACTACAAGCACGTGATATCGTATGAACCAATTCAGGTCAAAAAAGATTTTTCATACGAGTAAATTCTGGTAGAAATTTTAGATAGAAAATAGTAGAAGTTACTAAATAAGGTTATACATTATGTAAAAGTTCTTTAGAGGAACCACAATGCTGAAGCAGCTACGTGGGAACTTGAGGAAAAGATGAGATAAAATTATCCATATCTTTTTGAGTAACCTTATGTGTAATTCCGGGGACATAATTCTTATAAGGAGGGAGGATGTAATAACCAGAAATTTCAAGTCACTTTATATGTATATACATTATTGATATTTAAAACGTTGTGCTATATAGTGATAACATATGTGAAGTGGTGTATGGCTATGTATATATATATATATATATATATATATATATATATACACACACACACACACACACACATATAGTTATGGATATATATATATATATATATATATATATATATATATATTTATTTCATTAAAAGGAAAGCTTCATAACCTAATAATACATTAGGTGAGATAATTAAATAACCTAAGGGTTATGGTAATAATGAATAGTTAGTATTTAATATTTATACTAACTTAAGTGGATAATTTTATTATTGCAAGTGATTAATAATTTTAAACCTAATTATAGTAAACCTAATTAGGTTACAAGTTAAAGAGATATGTTTAAGTAATTAAATTCCATAAGATTGGAAATAGAAACCTTAAATAAATAATTATGGTAATATATATTAAAATTGTTAAACTATGTTTATTACATAGCCCAAAACTGTAACGCCCCAAAAAAATCGAATTTTTAGAATTAAATTTTTATTTGATTATGTGGATTAAATAAATTTAATTAATTATGGGAGTAAGCTATTTGAAGGTCGTTCTATGACCTAGACATATCGAAATGTCATTGTATTTTGTCTACGTTGTAGAATTAAAGTGTTTTAATTTCCAAGACGAAAATAAAAGCTTTACGAGAAATTTTCCAAAAAACACTATTCACGCATTTCTGCTCGGGAATTATTTTTGAACTTCCGAGAAATACGTAATGATAGAATATCGAGGTGAGATAGAATATCCAATAATATTTCAATTATGGCAAACGCAGTTTTTTTCCTGCGGACTTGAAATCTAACGGTTAGGGAAAGTGAGTTCCGAGAAGGAATTTTAATGCGTATAATGAATTAAAGCAATGATCATATAATATGTAGGTATTGTACGAAGTAATGAATATTAGTATGATACGAGGTATTATACGAGTTTGTATGAATGATGGAATGTCGTATACTAAATAAGTATACGCGTTAGAATACAAGATTAATGCGTAAATTTTACGTTATGAGACTTTAAGCTAAATGTATTGGACTTGTAGGATTTTTTAGGAATTATACAAGCCCAAGTATAGGAATGGTTAAGCCCAAAGGGTGGAAATGGTTAAGTTTAATGTGAATTAATAAACAAGCCCAATGTTTGTTTAATTACAAGCCCAATGTATAAGATAAGTTAATTAAGCTAATTGAATGAAAAGCCCAAGATAAGATCCAATGGGTAAAGCTTGATCCATGGGGCAACCCATGGGTGAATTGGTGATCAAGAAATTTGTGTGATGAACAAGTAGACTTAAGGGTTAAGCAAAAAATAAGTTAAGTAACTTAAAGGCTAAGTAAAGTGTTTATGAGTGCTGAGCAAGCAAAGTGCTTTAATGTGATGAACAAGCAAAAGATAAGCTATGTGATTAACAAGTTAACTTAATGGATAAGTGTTGTGATGGCCAAGTATATGTGGGGAGAAAGTTAACTTAATAATTAAGTAAAGGAATAGTTCGAGGTGATTAAGGAGGTGGAGTGGCTTTATGACCATTATACCCTCACTTTGAGATTTCTATAAATAGGAAGCTTGCTAGTTCATTTGTTAGTTTTTAGATTTTCATCCAATAACTTATAGCTTATTGGTTAGAGAGAATAAGTGAGAATAAGCTAGAAAAGCTAGAAAGCTAGGCTTTCATAGTTCAAGAAGCAAGAAAGAAGATTAAAGATTAACCAAGTGATATTCAAGGGTAAGCAATCTTACACCATGATTCTCTTTCTCTCTTCCATTGTTAGAGAAGTGGGTGGTGGTAGAACATATATGTTAAGGCATGATAAGAATGATTAATCAATAGACTTAAGCCGTATAAGTCATAAATAAATAATTCAACTTAATTAAGTTATGAACTCATGAGAAGCTTATATGAACTACTCATATGTTTACCTTAATAAGATGGTATGATAAGTAGATGTGAGAAGGATGGTTAGAAAACATAAGTCATTACAAGTCATGAGAAGTGAAAGTGTATGTATTTTATACTTTAATAAAGTTATAAGATCACAAAGAAAGGGCAAGAACTTACCATATATATAAGTAAATGAAATGAATAGGTTAAGATGTTAATATGATGGATAGAATCCATTTGAAATGAAGAACAAATCATAAGTAATGAAATTATGGTGGAATTCACGAGTTCGGACGATAATCGTTGAATTCGTAAAATTCTCGTAATGGAGGTCAAATTTTGATATTGAGCTTGGAAACATTAGTTTTCAATGGAGACAAGTCTTATTTGGAATTATAGAGTTGCAGACTCAAGAAGGACCGAATTCTGACTTAGAACGAAGAAACGAGCGATGAACGTTTACGAACGTTTATTATTTTTGTTAAAATGAACTAATAGGTGAATTTTTAGTTAATGGATTTGAAAATGGAAAATTCTTGCATGAACGTGTAGAGTATGTAATTTGTGAACCGTAGGCTTTTAACCAAGCCAATTGGGACTTACAACGAAGAAGTTATGCGTCTGGGAATTTCAAAAAAGTTGGAAAAATGTCAAAATTTTCTGAGGCACAGAGTCCGCGCCGCAGCACGACTCAAGGCAGCAAGGCCCGCACCTCAGCGCGAGGCCAAGGCATGACACACTTCTAATTGGCGTTGTAGCACGGCCATAGGAAAGGAGACTCGGGCCGCAGCGCCAAGTACGGACCATACACACTGCTAAGTCACACCGCGACGTGGCACAAAGAAGGATTGTCGGTGCCGCAGCGCCAGCATTAGGGAAAGCCCGGAGATGAAAGGTTATAAATATAAAGGAGAAACAAGTTAATGATAATGAATCATATCAATGCTAAACCTAATGTAACATCATTAAAGGATGATATAAACCTTAAGTATAATACTAAAGGTTGAAGATAAGTTAATTAAATGTGAACATGAACCGGTATGCAATACGTGTACTTAACGATCAAGTTTTGATTAATAAACATGATAACATTAGTAAGCCGTGAAGAAGGATGATTAACTTCAAACGAGTTGTATTAATGAAATAATTTCAGTTAAGTTATAGAAGAGAACGAAGTTGGTAAGAACGATGTAAATTATAACGGCAAGCTGGAACCAATAATAACAAATCTAATATATAATTAGATTCAGAAGAATGGTACGATTCTTTAGGAACCATGTATGTTAATTCATGACCTAATGTGGTATGTTATGTGGTTATGTGTTGTAGAAACTATAAAGACTCAAAGGAAAAGTAATTTTACTGTAGCAGACGCTGAAGACAAGTTTTTCTTAGATGTTTGTCTAACCTTCGTGTTAGCCAAGTTTTTTGTGATTCATGTTATGAGATGCATGAACTGTTTTACTAAAGGGTTGATGCCAGTTTTACCTCGGCTAGACTAATCTTGAAGAGTTCATTTATTTATTTACAAGTCTTTCAATATAGAATTTTTAACGCTATCCTACGCCAATTGTTGGTATGGATTCAAGGTAAGCCTGAGTATGAATAAACAAATGTATTTTTCATCGATTATTCAATGGGCACGCGAGGTTGCAAAAACATAAACATACACACGTTTAATGAATGTAGTGTTGATCAACATAGAGTACTATGGGCTGATCACCCAGAAGTGCTCGTAAGATATACCGGACTTACGGACTTAGTGTCAGGCTGTCCTTTTCAAAGAATTATGAAATGCTCATGGTCTTTGACCAAGATAAATGTTTTACTGAATATTTTCATTGTAAAACGTTTTGAAGGAAAAGAAATGTTATTTTGAATTATTGATAGTACTTCGTAACTACTATCCAGTTATTGAAGATATATGATTCCTATGTTTCAAGCATGTTGTTTGAAAAAATTGTTGTACTTGCTGAGCTTATTATGCTCACTCTTGCTTGAACCATATGAATGCAGCTAAAATTGAACGAACCGAGGGATCTGACAAGGATAAAGGAAAGACGAAGATGAACGATTAATTTACCTTGTAATAAACTAGTAAGTTGTTATATTATAAAATGATGAACAAAGAATGTAATGGTTTTAGAACCTTGGAACGGGATGTAATATTATTATTGTAATAAGAATGTAGTTGATACACACATTTTGAGGTCGTTTCAATAGAATGAATGTACAGTTATGAGTACCGTGTAGCACCATCTTTCGGGTTGGAAGATACCCGAATTTGGGGGCATCACAAAAAAAATTAAATGAGAAGCCCAAAAGAAATAAAATGCAAACCAAAACTTAGCCCACTTGATTAGGGGTATTTTAGACTTTTGATTAATAAAATTTGTGCATTAAAATAAATGAAAAATGGAGGGGATAATGGGGCAAGAGTTACTAAACCTTTTAGGCCTTTTAAGGCAACGAAATTATGCTAATCAAGTTCCTTAATTAGTAACTCTTACATCAAGTATAAGTGTGCTCATCTCCCATTGAGCTGGATCCTACAAAAATCCAGGCCATCATGGAAATGTCCATACCTTAGACAGAGAAGGAAATACGGGGATTTTTAGGAAGAATCAACTTCATCAGCCGATTAATTTCCAAACTCACAGCAACTTGCGAGCCTATCTTCAAGTTGTTAAGGAAGAACTCCTCCATGAAATGGAATGATAAGTGTCAGAAAGCCTTCCTTATAATCAAAGAGCAGCTGATTAAAGCTCTTATTATGGTACCTCCCAAGGATGGTGTTCCCTTGTTTATGTACCTGTCAATCAATGACAATGCCATGGGCTGCATGCTGGGACAGAAAGATGATAGAGGCCAAGAAAGAGATATCTATTATCTCAGTAAAAGATTCAGCAGTAGTGAACACAAGTACACTCTGATTGAGAAAACTTATTGTAATTTAGCATGGGCTTCCATGAGATTACAACATTATCTCCATGGTCACACAACCCATCTCATATCTCGCGTGGATCCTCTCAAGTACGTGTTTAGCAAACCCATGTTAAATTGTTGACTGTCCAAATGGCAGTTGATCCTACAGCAATTTGACATAGTCTACGTGACTCAAAAGTCTATCAATGGTCAAGGAATTGCGGATTAACTGGCCGCCGCACCTTCAGGGGATTTTAAACACTTAGAAACATACTTCCCCGATGAAGGGGTAATGACAGTTCAACAACACCATCAGGATGATACATATCAATAATGGAAGATGTATTTTGATGGAGATGTAAACATGGAAGGCTTTGGAGCTAGAGTAGTTCTAGTATCCATCACGTGGGGGGAGGGGGGCAGTATCCCATTGTCGTCAAATTGCAGTTTGTCAGGACCAACAACACAGCTGAGTATGAAGGTTGTATCATGGGGTTAAAACTAGCCTAATCCATGGGCATCATACGGTTAACTGGCTTTAGAGATTCCAAATTGCTAATCAGACAAACCACTGAGATCTATCACACCAAAGAGCTACATTTACTGCCTTACCATCAGCAGGTTATCCAGATGACTTCAGAGTTTGAAGAAATATCCTTCCTCCATATTCCTTGGAATAGGAATGATTTTGCGAATGCACTAGTAACTTTGGCCTCCTTAATCAATATATTTGATAAGGAAGACATTCCAAATATCACATTTGCCCTGCAAAAGGCTCCGGCCCATGGGAACTACATTGGAGAAGTATCAGATGAGCTACCTCCCATCCAACACCCTTGGTATCAGCATATCAAGGAGTATCTGCGAGATGGATTTATGACCCCAACTTTTATGAATAAAGATTAAATATTTTTGAAATATTTTTTTGAATATTATGGTGTGGATTTGATATAATGTTATAGTTGTGGGTACTATTTACAAATTTTGCAAAGTATATGCAAGTTGTCTTAAAATATTCGATTGGTTAGAGAATATTCGTACAACGACATAATTATTGGCAATGGAATTACTTTCGGAGTTAGAAAACGACAGAAATATCTTTTTATAAAAATAACGGCGAAAGTTTTACCGTTAACTGTTGAAATACCCGGTGATAAAAGTACAGTAATACGTGTGGTTGCATAGTAGCACAAGGTATTGATTCTTGATGCTTACGTGAGAAGTCACTCAGTTTTATTCAATTATTGCCACAGTAATTGCTGCATAATATCTCACGTTATTGATTTAATTGTTGCATAATATTTTATATTATTAAATCAAAAATTGAGATGAAAAAGTTATTTATATTATTATTTGATTTATTGATGATGTCCAGAAAGTTTTGTCGATGAAAGGGGTTTGGTCACCTAATTACATGCCAGTAGGGAGAAATCCTTATCGGAAAGACCCCTCTTTCCTAGGAATGATCTGGTTGTTAATATTGCAAGTTATAATAATGATGAATAAATATTGTTAAAAATGTGTTTTGAGAAGTCAAGTGAATTGAGATAAATAGAGGGGATGTTTATGAAGTATTTGTTATAAAGTTTGGCGTATTATGTGGACCCCCACTTACTAATTTTTCAAAATAATCGGTAGAATGTTATTCTGTATATATATATATATATATAACCATTAGAGGGGAGAAAGGAGAATATGAAGAGAGAAAAACAAGTGCAAATACAAACACAATTAAATTACTAAATAAAAACAGTTTTATTGATAATGACTCAAACTATTTACAAGATGAATAATTAAAATAACTTACAAGTTTACTGAAATAAGAACATTAGATGAAGAGGGTTTAAATAGGCTAAACAGCGGTTGAGGCTAAAGATTTATCAGAGAAGGAACTCTAAGTCTTTCTAAGTCTGCCTAAACCAAATGAATTCGATTTCCTTTTATCGAACAAGGAAATGAACTATTACAAGATTACTATTACAATAACTGGGGTAAAGTAAAAGTAAGAAACATTTTACTAAAGTAAAAAGTACAAGTAAAAAACATTTTACTAAAGTAAAAGGAAAAGAAACTGCTTTTGGTGAAAAGCAGACGTCTCTTTTGACTAATACAATCGTGGGGCCAGATGCCTGACTAATTGCTGCTTTTGGTGGAAAAGCGTAAGATCTTTCTTGACTATCTTCACGGGCAGTGCTAAAGTGGCGAAATTGGTCACGGAGTAGGTCTTTGGATGATCGAGGCTATGATGGTGGCTGATAACCTCAACACACCTTGATTGATTACTACGGGACTCAAGAAAAGGGATCTTGAGCATCCTGAAGACAGATCGTGCCATAGGGATCACAATCACCTTCACCTTCGTCATCAAGATCTTGATTAGAATTTTCTCCTCTTGACTGAGAAGAAGCTTTGTCTGATTCTTCGTGTAATTGGCCAAGTCTCATATGAATGGCATCTGCAAGACGCCTTAACTGAGGGCTGGAGTAACTAGAGACGTTAGTAACTTCATCAGAACCAGGAGGAACAATTAATTTTTCTTTTGACTTATCAGCTGTCTTAGTGACTGTTTTACTGGAAGATGCAACGGCAAGGGCTGTGGTAACGGAAGGAGTGGTTACTGGAGGAGTCAATAAAGGAGAAGGAGGAAATTCTTTCTGAACTTGGCCAACTATTCTATCGACGCCGAATTTATCCCACCATTTAATGAAAAAACGGTGAGAGACATGAGAAATAGGGGAAAGACAAGTCTGAGCTGTCTGAATACCTATGGACGACGGAGAGTGAAATACTGTGACTTCTTGGGTAGCTAAAATGACATATTGCCATTTAAGAATCCAAGGGATTTTATATTTACTACAGAATATATGGAAGACTGGAATTTCCTCATATTTAGAATGATAATTACTGTGTTGACAAAAATGTTCTAACTAGGGAAGGAGAGGTTTGGGGAAAATATCATGGCACAAACCATACCTTGTCCACCAAAGGATAAACCATTTGGGGAATTGACTTTTGAACTTGTGGTCGAACTAGAAAAACCACGAATGACTATGATCTTCATTTTGATGAAGCGTGATTTTATGCCAAGCCTCAATATAATCATAATAGCAAAAGGAGCTAGTGTGATTAGAAAGTGACTTGAGATCTGATGGATGACTACCCCAATCGGACAGATTGAGAACTTGTTTAATATACAACGAATGATAAAGGAGCTTTGATTTATCATCGTTGGCATAAATTGGTTTAATGAAGACTAACTCTTATTCAATAAGGATATCCCTATAATACACAAGTGATTTATAAGGAGCATGAGGGAGGAAATGCCATCCAGTAGGAAAATACTGGGCAGCCAATTGAATTGGGTCATTCTTGGATTTCATAGGTAACTCAATATGGAATAAGTCTTGATCAAAATCGTGATAATCGGACCTTTGGGTGACTAGGTTTAAATGAGGTAGCTTGGGATTGACTAGCAAAAATATCAAACGGCTTGGGCTGACTAGAGAGAACTGAGGAGTAGGGCTTGGGGACTGTACCAAGCACCTGGAATTTATTGTATGTTTGTGTAATTGGATGAGGAACAATAGTTCCTTTCGATCGTGGTCATCGGATCGGCAGAGAGCCCAGCCATGACCACGAAGATGATCCTCCTCGAACACTCATGTATTCTTTAGAAGTATATATGTGTTAAGGAACTCACGGGTGAGGAAATCAGGAACTGAGTTGTTACTACCTTTAATGTATTCAATATCAAAATCGAAAATACTTAAAATAGCTTGCCATCTAGCGAATGAATGCTTAGAGGCGACATTTTCAACATCTTTTTCAAGAATAAATTTTGCTGACTTACAATCTATTCTAACTAAAAATTTCTGATTTAATAAATCTCTCCAAACTTTTTAATACATAGGACTAGGGATAAAATTTCCTTTTTAATAATCTTGTATTTTAACCGTAGTAGATTCCATGCGCGAATGGAAATGAACAATTTGTTTATCTGAAGAAGGAGTTAACTTTTGTTTGAGTATGCCACCGAATCCAACGTCAGAGGCATCAGTTTCAACTATTTTGAATGCAACATCATTTGAAATACCAAGGCAGGGCAATACCTTAAAATATTTTTGAACTTGTTGGACGACAGAAGTATGAATGTCAGTTTATGGAGGTGGATTACTTTGTAAGCGCTGAAAGAGAGGCTTACAAATCTTCCTGAGATTCTTGTAAAACTTGCCATTATTATTGAGCGAGCCAAGAAATCTTTGTAGCTGAGTTTTGTCGGTAATCTTATCTGGGAACCGGTCGGCGAATTGAATAGCTCTGTCAATTGGCCGCGTGAGTCCATGATAGAGGATTAACCCGAGAAACTTGACTTTAGTCAAAAACAGACTACACTTGGAAGGGGAAAGGACAAGACCATTGGTTTTAACTGTTTTAAAGAACGAATTCAAATGTTTAATATGTTCTTCAATAGTCTTGGAGAATACAAAGATATCATCGATGTAAACAATAATAAAATGACTGAAAGGATTCAAAATATTATTAAGAATATTCTGAAATTCACTGGGGGCATTTTTAAGTCCAAATGACTGAACATTCCATTCGTAGTGTCCGAACAGAGTGGTGAATGCAGTTTTGTACCTATCATCGGGATGAATAGCAACTTGCCAGAATCCAGACTTAAGGTCAAATTTACTAAAGATGGTGGAGACACTTAACCTACCAAGGAGATCATCCTTGTTGGGCAAAGGGTACCTAATCCACTCTAGAACTTTGTTTAATGGCTTGTAATTAATGACTAACCGAGGGACTCCTCACTCTTTCTCAGCTTCATTATTAATATAGAAGGCTGGGCAAGACCATGGTGACTTACTATGTCTAATTAAACCCTTACTAAGAAGATCATTAATTTCACTTTTACATAACTCCATCTGTTCATGACTCATTTGAATAGGCCTAGCTTTAGTGGGAATTAAATGTTCTTTAAATTCCTTAGCATAGGGTAATCTAACTGTGTGCTTCTTCCTATGCCAAAAAGCATTGGGAGAATCAGAACATAAGTTTTTTATTAAATAATATTTTAACTCTTTTATTTTTCTTGAACTCATTACTCTTAAGTTATTCTTCAACTTGTTGATACCTAACTTCTTCTTTAAGAAAACTTAGGTGGGTAACTTTTACGTTTATGATTCAAAGATTTAGAAATCGATTCTTCTTGAATAAATTTTAAATCTCTTTATTTTGGTTTAATAAGAAATTTAAAGGTAATTTTCTTTCCTAAATGTTCACAACTTAGACCTTTATTACTAGTGGTAAATGGATATAATAAATATATAAATGGTAAACCTAAAATGATTTTGTCAAGAAGATTGCGAACTAAGATAAATGAGGTCTTAAAACACATACTTGTCTTGACAAATATGTACATTAGGTAATTTATATTTTATTTCCATTTGACTACTGAATTAAATTTAATTTAGTTTTCACTAGTTTTCTTATAATATCCGGTGGGGATAATACCTTCTTGAATACGATTCAAGTCTTTTGAAGATCAACCAAAGCGAGGGAGTCATGAGAATGTTTTATCAATAACTAAATTAATAGAGATATACCATTTTTGAATAATAATATCTTTAATTCTTTTAAGGGAGAAACCTTGAATAAAGAGATCAGAATCTTTAGCACCTAATGATTCTGGTTCATCGTGACTTTCATCACTAGAAAAGGAATCATGAACTTGAAGATCTAATTTTTTATCGTCAATCTCTTTTCTTGGATTGGAAATATCTAATTTTAAATTAGAAATCTCTTTCTTAAGTTTATTAACTTCTTGATTTAACTTTCGGGGGTAATTTCTTTTCTGGGGACTTAAATCTTTCAAGAGTTTTATTTAAACTGAAAATGGGTTTTTCTTTGGCTCTAAGAACCTTATCAGTGACTTTCTTATCTTTAGTTAACAAATCTTTTAATTGTTTCAAATACTGAGTTTTTAATTCAGGGTATGTGATTTTACTGATTAAATCTACTAATAAAGAACTTTCTTCTTCTTCTCTTGTAATTACATTAACTCTTTTACAATAGTTTTTATTGCAATTTTCTGTACATATGGTGACTTCATTTTTACTATCAGATTCATCGTTAGATGCGTTATTACTAGAAGATTCTGGGATATCAGAAGCTTCTTCATTACTGCTACTACTGTTATTATCAATTCTCATTAATTCTAATAAATGTTCTGTATCTTCAGTTGAAATATTCAATTGAGCTAATTTTTGTTTAACTCTACATTCACTTTTATAATGTCTTTTCTGCCCACAATTGTGACAGATAATTTTACTTTTATCATATTTCTTTGATTTTTTATATGACTTTTTCTTAGATGGCTTAGGTTTATTGTAATAAGTATCTTGATTATGACTTTTATTATTACTTTTATCTTGATTATATCTTTTCTTATGACGTTTATGACTTTTATGTGACTCGATATGTTTATTCTTATGCCTGTGCTTTCGTCTAGAGGGAGCAACCGGCGGTAAACCATACTATTCACAAAATGTTCCTAACTAGTATTTGGCTTTATTTCTATCTTTACTAGCTTGTTTAGCTAATTTAAAATCAATACACATTTTTAATCCAATTTTTTGAATATAACTAATAATATCACCATAGGTTAAATTATCATAATCAATATATCCTAAATTTTTACTTAATTCTTCTCTAACTTTGTGAGCAAATAAAGATGGTAAACCATTAACGAATTTCTCTTTCCAAAATGGTTTATTACTGTCATTTCTCATCATAACTCTAGAGGTAAATACATCTTTATACCATCTAAAATCACTTAGAGTGGGACACGTAAGATTACTTAATTGATCATGAATTCGTTTTGTAATATTACTAGGGGTTCCAACAAAATGTTTAATTATAGTAAATATTAAAGTATTAACTCCATCAGGAAGACCAATACCAGCATCTTCATCAAAGATGGGATTGCCTTCATTATCTCTTTGGATAGCATGAACTATGGATATTCTAATGTCTTCTGTGAGATGTTTTTCCCACCAAGACCTGAGAATACCAGTAAATCCACTAGCTAATAATTCAACTATATCTGGTTGAGATAAAGTGTTGAATTTGGTGATATAGTTGTTGGCTACCATAGACATATGATTAAGTTTATTAAGAATGTCTTATTCACTAAATCCATCTATATTCCATTCATAAACTTTATTAGAGGACACGTGAAAGCTGTTAAATCTAGATTTCTCTCTTGATCGTAGATCTGGAGGAGTTGGTCTAGAGTACCAATTTCTGGTAATACTTGTGTTATTGACAGTTAATTTATTTAGCTGTTCATTAAGGTTTGAAATAGATGAGTGGTTAGAGTGATCAGAAGAACTTTCGTTATTATCATCAGATTCCACTTGATCTATAACAGCAATAGTTCCACTTGGACCGGGTTCTGTTTTAAGTTTTTCAAATAATTTTTCAATAGATTGGACCAATTCACTTTCTTTATTAGGTAAACCTAAATCATATATGTTCTCTGGTAAGTTAATTAGAGGTTGTTCAATCTTTGAATCAGGTTTTTTAATAATACTTTCTTCAAATTTTTCTTCAATCCTATTTAGCTGTTTTCCTACTGTTGCTAGATATTGATTACTAAAGTTTAATTGTTCAATTATTTTTTATCATCATTAGTTCCATCGGGAATCTTGAAGGACTAGCAATAATCAAGTGTTTTTTTACCGGAATTAGAACTGTCTCTAAAGGAGGATGACTAGATTTATACTTTGGATCTGTCTTTTTAATCCATTGAGTTTTACTAATAAAATTACATTTACTTTGATATTGTTCATACCAATTAAAAAAAGTAATATTAATTTCTTCATTTTTAATAAATCTTATCCATCTATTTACTATCTTATCTCTTTCCTTTTCAATTGGGTGATTAGATCTGAATAGATGTCTTTTTTCTTTATTAAATTTTGAATTAAAATCTTTTACTAAGTTATCCCAATCTAAAACGAAATTCTTTTTAATGACTCTTAATTGATTATGAATTGGGGCATTAAAATCAGACTGTGTAGGATATACTGAGGATGCCGGAGAAGAAGAACCTTCATCTTCTACGGTATCATTCTGAGTATAGCAAGGATGACTAACTTTTCCTTGATTAAGGATACCTTTAAGTTTGATATCTCTAACCGAAGGATTACTAAGGACTTCAGTATTTCTTCTTGTGTGGATAACTGAAGGGGTCGAAGAACTGGAAATGTCTTCTATGATAACTGGTGTTCTAGTACGTTTAAAACTAATTTTAACAGTTCCATCAGAAAACTGTTGGATGTTTTCAATATTTAACAAATTGTTAACTATGGGCTGTTGTGGTAATTCATTCGGTAAAGTCCATTAATTAGGTAAAGTAATATCCTTCCAAAGAATTGCTCTTGGGATTTGGATATTAGCATCACTAGTTGAACTTTTAATTAAAACTGTTTGATCTTTTGGACTTTTATTAAGAGCATGAACGTTTAAGTTTGATTTCATTCTCTTATAATAAATCCTATAAATCAAAGCAATAAGTTGAGATCCTTCAATCATTTGAGTAATCTCTCCATCAGTTTTAATGTTTAATGATAAAGCTTTAAATAAGTTTTGATCACTAAGACTCAAGGTGAAATCAGGAAAGCAATTGAAATGGATAGGTCCATTATGCAAACTTGCTTCCATGGCACCAATAATACTTGGATAATAATTTAAAAATCTAGCATCTCTCTAAAGTCTTTTACTTTAGTAAATGTAAAAGTAAAAGTAAAAGAATAACTTTTGCTTTTACTTAAGTTAAATGTTTTTAACTTTAGTTAAATGTTTCTTACATTTACCAATGTAAAAGTAAATGTAAAATATTTCTTATGTTTTACTTTTACTTTAGTAAATTACCTTTACTTCAGTTAATGTAATAGTGATTCCTACATGAATCAAATAGTAATTTACTTTTCAGTTTTCTATTTAAAGAAGCTCAAGTGTTAGAGTTTCTTTAGGCTTAATTCAATGTAGCCTCAGAGCTTCTCTCTCTAGAAACCTCTTCCGAGGTCCTCTCCCTTCTCTCTTAGTTAGCCGGAGACGAAGTTTTCAGCTTCGATCTTCTTTGTTAAAGATGAAGACGAAGTCCTTAATACTTCGATCTTCCCTCTTAAACATTTAATATAGGAATTAATGTAATCCCTTCCTCAAATGTTTATAAATAAAAGAAAGAGATTACTTTACCGATTCACCGGTCATCTTCTTAATCTTTTCTTTTTCTGTCTAAGTTTTCTGAATAAAAACTTATCCCGCTGTTATATGGTATGAAGATAATATGAAGAGAGAAAAACAAGTGCGAATACCATTAGAGGGTTATTTCCTGGATAAAAATTTTAAGGTGGAAATGTATGGGGATGGTGACTCATCTGAGAAGATGATCAACAAAGACCTTCCAAAGACCTACGAGAGACGGACCAAGAACGAAGATGATGCGGAGGCATCTTGATCAATCGATAGGTGATGGCCCATCCATCATCTCAGCTTTTGCTTTCCGTAAAGCAAAAGTCTTTTACTTTAGTAAATGTAAAAGTAAAAGTAAAAGAATAACTACTGCTTTTACTTAAGTTAAATGTTTCTTACATTTACCAATGTAAAAGTAAATGTAAAATATTTCTTATATATATATATATATATAAAAGTATATATATATATATATATAAATAAATGGTGGGGGCCACAAGTAGGATGATAAATTAGTTCACTGGTGGGAGTAATCATTATGTGTGAGTATATATATATATATAGTAATAAGTTTTATTTTTGATGAAAAATAGAATATATTATATTTTATTATGCATAGTGTCTACATAGTAAAATCGAAAAAATTCAGACGACGCCCGTGAATTTGTTCAAATTTCCATTGTGCAGTCCGTGATTTTCTAATTCAAATAGTATCCTTCCATTCTCTTATAAATAAGATGCTCAGTTTAGAAATGAAAATCACACCAGAATTAGAGAATTCTTCTTCTATAATATCGAGTGTATTTCTTTTGAGTTTAAGGAAGCTTTGAGTGTAGAAAATAGTGAAAGTTTTCTTCAAGAATATATCCACTATACCAGTCAAAAATACTCTTCTTTTGAGGTAATGGGTATTATTTATTTCATATTCGCTTACGATATTATTTTTCATATTCGTAAGAAATTTTATTTCATTCAATATTCGCAATAAATATTATCTTCGTTTAATATTCGTAAGGAATATTATCTTTGTTTAACAGTTGTAAGGGATGTTATTTTTGTTCAATATTCATAAGAAATAATATTTTCTACCATACTCTATAGTATGTAAGTAAAATTATTTCGTTTCAGACTTTTAATTCTACACTCATTTTGTTAAGTATTGCTTCTATACTCCTTGAAATTAGTAGAATATCCTTGAAATTTGTGCTTCATCTAGTATCGTTTCACAATGATATTTTTATGAATATTCTTGTTAAATTTTAAGCTTTTAATGCCAGAGTACTATTCATGCGTACTATTCATACGTACGGTACTATTCATACATACGGTACTATTTATACATATGACACTGTTCATGAGGCACTATTCATGGGGTACTATTCATGAAGTACTATTCACGGAGTACTATTCACTCGGGTACTATTCACCCGGGGTACTATTCATGACATAAATTGATTTCTTTTCTATCCAAATTATTTTTGATATAATATTATTCTTGAATTTTACTCCACAAAGTAGTTATCATGTTGAACATTTAAACGTTTTTCAACTCTGGATAAATTTAAATTCTTTAATATTTATCCTTGTGGTAAAAGTCCTCATTGGCCCGTAGTGCATTGATGAACAGTTGTTGGTATGATCATGGCCATGCATTCTCTTCGGCCAAGGCTGTAAATATGAATTGTTGTTTAACATGATCATGACCATTGGTGATAACATGAATATCCTTGGCCCGTAGTGCATGGATAATTCGTGGATGTGATACTAATTAATATCATTGGCCTATAGTGCATGGATAATTCAGTGATGTGGATTATTTATTAAGCTGAGTCTCGGTGATAAAATTGATGATAAACTTTTAAATCATAGAAGATAGTAGATATCATGCTCTACTTGACTCTTCTAATGTATTGCTTATTCCGCTGCAGTTGTTGATCTAATACTTGTTGTCTATTATATTCTATCAGTTGTTATAATGTTGAAGGCTAAGGATAATTTATTCTACATTATCTTAGTCATAATATTTCTTATTGGGCTAGTTGACCTCACTCTTTTCTTTCACTGTTCTCTTCAGGAAATGAGAATATAGCTAGGACTAGTCGGGGAATGGAGTGACGGTCCGAGATGGTTTTTTTAGTAGTCCGAGTTGGTTGTTTTAGTAGTCCTCGCTATTCTGTGAAATAGTGTGATAATAATTGTAATGAGGATTGAATTTGAGTTTGGATATTGTCTAGAAGATAATATTCATGTTAAAACTCAGCTATTGTGTTGTCGTATTTTTCACGACAGTTGTATTAATTAAGTTTGTATTTAAGTTATGTACCATGTATTTGGCGACTTAGAATGGGTTATGTATACCTATTTTGGGGGCGTCACAATGAATCTACACCCGCTGAGGCGAGTCAGGCTGAAAGAAAGCAGATTCATCGAATGGCTATGAAATTCTACCTTAGCGGAGACGCACTCTACAAAAGTGATGCAGGACTAGGTCTTCTCAGATGTTTAGACAAACACCAAGCTCATAGGCTCATGGATGAAATCAATGGTGGAGTATGCAGCCCACACATGAACGGCCCTATACTTGTCAAGAAAATCCTAAGAATAGGGCATTATTGGCTCTCTCTCAAGGCTGACTGTGATAATCACATCAAGAGATGTTACCAATGCCAAATTCATGGGAATGTTATCCATGCCCCTCTAAGGGAGTTCAACAATATGAGTTTTCCTTAGCCCTTCTAAATGTGGGGAATGGACGTGATCGGGCCCATCGAGCCCAAAGCCAATAATGGGCATCAGTTTCTCTTCACCATGATCGACTACTTCACCAAATGGGTTGAAGCAGCCTCTTCCCCCAGGGTTATTAAAGAGGTGATCATAAATTAATTAGAAATAATGTCATTTGTCGATATGGACAACTAGAGGTCATTGTGTCAGACAATGCCAAGAACCTCAACAACCAAATGATGGAGGAGTTATGCTGTAAATTCCACATCAAACATCTAAACTCCGTTATCTATCGTCCAAAGATGAATGGTGTTGTTGAAGCAGCTAATACGAATATCAAAAAAATTATGAAAAAGATGTCCGCCAATCAAAAAGGCTGGCCTGACTTGATGCCTCTAACTCTATTAGCCTACAGAACGATAATGCGCACTTCCACTGGGGCAACCCCTACTCATTAACCTATGGAATGGAAGTAGTGCTCCCCATAAAAGTGGAAATGGAATCCCTCAGAGTGTTGATAGATGCTCAGCTAGATGAAGACCAATGGTTACAAGATAGGTGCCACTAATTGTCTCTAATAGATGAAAGGCAGACCGCTGCCATCTTCTATGGTCAGTTATACCAACAGAGGATCGCTAGATCCTATAACAGAAAAGTCCAGCTACCACAATTCAAAGAACATGACTTGGTCTTGAAAAAGGTTTTTAACAACCAAGATCAATCCAAAGGAAAATTTGTCCCAAACTGGGAAGGCCATTTGTTGTCAATGAAGTATTGACAGCAGGAGCTCTCAGATTACAAGATATTGAAGGTGATGAATTTCCACAAGTCATCAACTCGGACATCGTGAAATGGTACTATGTCTGAAGTTGCCAGCAAACCAGCATCCTGGTTTTGGATCACTAGATCCCCAGTCAATTTAGGTTTTCAAAACCCTCCACTACATACAATCTTTCTTCACATCCGTTTGCCCTATCAGGGACAAACATACCTTCCAACCAGCAGCCTGGTTCTGAATCATCAAATCCATCACTCAACTTAGGTTTTCAAAACCTTTCACACCTTTAATTTATCCCACTAGGGATTAAACATCTCACATCTTTAGTTTTGCAGTTTTGTCCCACCAGGGATAAAACTTTTCACATCCTCAATTTTGTCCGACCAAGGATCAAACTTATCACATCTACAGTCTGTCATGTACATGGGGCAAACTACGCAGACCTGATCTCCCCAATACACGGTGTGACGCCCCCAAAAATAGGTATACACCACCTATTCTGAGTCGCCAAATACATGGTACAAAAATACAAATACAACTGTCGTGTAAAATACGACAAAACATAAACTAAGAGTTTTAATAAGAATATTGTCATCTAGACAATATCCACACTCAATGGAGTCCTCATTCCATTTATTATCACACTATTTAACAGAATAGTGAAGACTACTAATGCTATCATCGGACCATCACTCCGCTTCCCGACTCGTCCCGGTATATTCTCATTTCCTAAAGAGAACAAAGAAAGAAAGGGTGAGCTCAACTTAGCCCATAAAGAAATATTATGACTAAGATAATGCAGAATAAATTATCATTAGTCTTCAATAATGTTAAACTGATAATATACAATAGACATCAAGTTTAACTGCAACGGAATAAGCAATCCATTAGAAAAGTCAAGTAGAGAATAAAATCTACAATCTTCTATGATTTAAAATGTTTTCATCAATTTTATCGCTGAGACTCGGCTTAATAAATAAACCACATCCTCGAATCATCCCTACACTATGGGCCAAGGATATTCTTAAAATCATCAATGGTCATGACTATACCGAATAATCCCTATTCATAATCATACCAAGTCCATCTCTGCATGTAAGCCAAAGATATACAACCATAAAACCACGAGGCCATTACATTATCTAGTAATGTAAAACCACGAGGCAAAATCTAGTGATCTTACCATAAAACCACGAGGCCATTACATTACCATAAAACCATGAGGCCATAAGCCAAAGTTCATTATCTAGTTATCTTTATCTTATCCATGCCATTACATTGCATGAATATGATAAAGAGGGGCATCTGTAGACACTCAAAATTTTGTATTCCTGTTACTAACCTTGCAGGAGGGCAAAATCATCTTCTGGAGATAACCCTGAAAGTTAATATAAGTTCAATCCTGGAGACAAACCGGGGATACTTAGTTTTCTATCTCAGAGAAAAACTCGAGATACTCAGTTCTAGTCCTAGAGATAACCCCGAGAGAATCAGTTCTAACCTCAGAGATAACCCCGAGGAATACAGTTCCAGTTCCGGAGATAACCTTGGAGAAGTCAGTTCCAACCTCAAAGATAACCACGAGGCCCTCAGTTCCAACCCTTGAGATAACCCCGAGAGGTCAATCACACCTCAGAGACAACCCTGAGGAAATTTAGTACTCACAACAGCCCAATCTCAGAGATAACCCTGAGCAACGACTTCTAAATCAGCCTAGAGCCGGAGATAACCCCGATGAGGGGAAAATCATGATGTTTCCACCTCAATACTATATTTGCGCTATCTCAACATCTTTTCATCATACATTCTATACAAAAGTGTCCCACGAGAACCATAGCTCAAAATCTCGAGTGACTACTACGCAAGACAACACACTAGATATAATTTGAAGACTTGAAGATCTGATCATGAACTCATCTTCCTGGCTTCGTACAACCTCTTATCCCATGTCATTGTGTAGCTCTCAACAACAGCATTTCAAAAAGGTATTATACGCCTCAATCAGATGCCCGAATTGAAATTTATGAAGGTTCAAGTGGACAATGCGTTGTACGAGTGCATGTACTTCGAGACGGCAATGCCCGCAGAGCCCTAGGCACCCCGAGCAGCCACAGGTAGACCCGTGGCTATCGTAGGTGGACCTGCGGCTCCCCTCTTTATAAATAAAGGGTTAAGGGTGGCTATTTTAAGAAGAAAAAAAGTGAGGAAGCCTTGTCCATTTTACTCTGTATACACTTTAAACTGAGTGCTTTCTTTTTCCAAACACTTGTGAGCTCATGTTTTGCTACATTTAACCGGTGGAAATCGAGTATTCATTCATTAAAAGATATCTGAGGTCTTCTTGGCAGCCCACTGTAAGACATCTCAGATTTTTAAGCCTTTTCTCACTTCCATCCACATATAATTATTCATGTTAAGAGTCATGTTGTGTGTGTATGCCCGGATCGTCGATCCGTGGCTTTTATTACTTTTGAATATATATAAATACTTATATATATTATTATTGAACTATGCTTCGATTAAGCCTGAATATAATATTCGGAGCATTTACCGCTTATATATATATATAAATACTTATATATATTTCTTCCTATCTAACTCTATTTGATTGAGCCTGGATTTACATCCAGAGCGTTTAATGCTTTTATATATATAAATACTTATATATACATATATATATATATACTGTTATCGAACTCTGTTCGATTGACCCTTGGTGTGATATTCAGGGTGCGTTTACAGCTTTTATATATGTATATATTTACATTTCAGTCCGGCCTGGAGATCACTTTGTGGCCATTTACCGCTTATATATATATAACTGTTTATCAACGTGCGGGTTAGATTTGCCTAAATCAGGCTATTTCTCACTTTAACCAGTTCATAGTGACTAAACTGGAACCGTTGAAGTTGGAAAGCTTAGATTTACTCAAATCTAGTTCATTTTCTAGCTTTTGTACATATTACTTTATCATGTGAGCCTAGGAATCATATGATCACATATTCAGTTCCTGAATCTAGATTCGATTCCCGTGATGGACATTTTTCAGCTACAGCCAGCTTGTAAATTATTCACAGTGTCTGAATTTCCTTAGATGGCTTTCATGCCCACAAGGAGTTCGACTGCTATGTATCTTATTTTCTCGAAGATGCGAAGCATCTCAAAAATAATAAAAGCAATCAAGTTGAACACTTAATAAAATAGAAGTATCAAAGGGCTCAATTACTATTGAGCACAAGGGTTTGAAAAACCTGTTTTACTAAACATCACTGCCATATCTCGTTAAAATTAAACTTTTATACAAAAGTCAAATCATTTTTATATAGGTGCAAACGAGACATAGCACTACTTCTAGATAACTGCACATAGACCCAAACACACACACATTCAGATAAAAGTTTAAAATGAAAAGTGGTGGTAACCATGCTATCACGGATGTCGGGGGATGGTTTGTCGACGTCGAATTTTTAATGTCCCTTTTTGTTACTTGTTCTTTAGTGTTCTCATGTTAATATGAGATTTGTTTGAAAAAACAAGTGAAAAAGGTCCGACATGTATAATGTCAACAATTTGACTTTAAGAGTCGCCAGTTGGTGTATTTAACTGGTTGCACCAACGCAATCGAAAAGGTTTGCACATTGACCCAGTGATGTGCCACTGCTAAACAGGTCTGTGAAACCGAGATTCATTTAGGGTTCGGGGGATTGGTTATACGGAGAGAAGGTGTTAGGCACCCCCCGACATCCGTGTTACCACGGTGACCGCCACTTTTCAAAGAAACTATTATATGAATGTATGTGTGTGTGTGTGGATCAATGTGCAATTATTTGGAAGTAGTGATATGCCTCGTTCGCACCTATATACATAGGGTTTGAATTTTGTAGAAAATTTAGTTTTAAGCAAGATATAGCAATGAAGTTTTATAAAAAAAAAGGCTTTTCAAACCCTGTACTCAATAGTAATTGAGGCCTTTGATACTTCCATTTTATTATTAAATGTTCGGCTTGTTTGCTTTTATTTTCGAGATGCGAGGCATCTGCGAGAAAATAATATATAGCGATCTTAGAACTCCTTATGGGCATGATGACCATCCAAGGAATTCGAGACATAATCGTAAATAATGTACAAGTCGCTACAAATGGAAAAAGTCCATCACCGGAACCGAATCTAGATTCAGTAGAAAAAATTTGTGATCACATGATTCCTAGGCTCACATAATACTGCAATTTGTATGGAAAAGCAGTAAGCAGTTATATATATATATATAAGCGGTAAATATATATATATATATATATATATATATATATATATATATATATATATATGTGTGATGAAATGAGCCCGGATTTTACATCCGATGTGTTTAATTGCTTATATATATATATATATATTTACATTTCTTCCTGCCTGGAGTTTACTTCGTGGCAGTTGATAGCTTTTACAGCTTTATTTACATTCAAGTCCCGCCTGAAGTTTACTCCGTGGTGGTTGATAGCCTTTATTGCTTTATCTACATTTACGATCCACCATGGAGTTGCTTCGTGGTGGTGATCATTCATATATATATATATATATATATATATATATATATATATATATATATATATATATATATATACCGCTTTTATATATATATATATAAGCGCTATCGATTTTCCATACAAATTGCAAGTATAATGTTAGCCTAGGAATCGTGTGATCACAGATTCAGTCTACTGAATCTAGATTCGGTTCCCGTGATGGACTTTTTCCAAATGGTGGCGACTTGTACATTATTTAGAGTATCCGAATTCCCTTGATGGTCATCATGCCCATAAGGAGTTCTAAGATCTTGTATATTATTTTCTCGCAGATGCCTCGCATCTCAAAAATAAAAGCAAACAAAAGAACATTTAATAATAAAATGGAAGTATCAAAGGCCTCAATTACTATTGAGCACAGGGTTTGAAAAACCTTTTTTATAAAACTTCATTGCTATATCTTGCTTAAAATTGAATATTCTACAAAATTCAAACCCTATGTATATAGGTGCGAACGAGGCATAGCACTACTTCCAAATAATTGCACATTGATCCACACACACACACACACATTCATATAACAGTTCCTTTGAAAAGTGGCGGCCACCGTGGCAGCACGGATGTTAGGGGGTGCCTAACACCTTCCCTCTACATAACCAAGCCCCTGAACCCTAAATGAATCTCTATTTCACAGACCCGTTTAGCAGTGTCAGATCATTGGGTCAATGTGCAAACCTTTTCGGCTGTGTTGGTGCAACCAGTTAAATACACCAACTGGCGACTCTTAAAGTCAAATCGTCGAAATTATACATGTCGGACCTTTTTTACTTATTTTCTTAAATAAATCTCACATTAACATGAGAACACCAAAGAACAAGTAACGAAAAGGGACATTAAAAAATCTCGACGTCGACAGGTGGCGACTCCGCTCACTCAATATTGTTTTCAATCTCAGATGGCTCCTGACCGGTACCAAATTACCAAGGTCAAGAAACAGTCTAATGAGTCATTCAGAGAGTATGCTCAAAGGTGGAGGCGCCTGGCTGATCAAGTTATTCCTTCCATGAAAGAATCAGAAATGGCCATGACTTTCATGGATGTACAGGAAGCTCCTTTCTATGAAAGAGTTCTAGCTGGTATTGGAAAACCATTCTTTGAAATGATCAAGCACGGAGAGATGGCTGAGATGGGATTGAAGTCTAGAAAAATTCAAGACCTAGCCGCTCTTAAAAGCTGTTGCTGAACACATCCAGTCCGGATCTTATGGAAACAACCCCCGGAGGGTCTATAAAAAGAAAGAGGAGGATGTTTCCTTGATACTACAAGGACAGAAAGGCAATCAAAGCATGCCTATACAAAGGAGAAACTATTCCCTTTCTCAAGCACAATCTTCAAACCCTCCATTGCCTAAAGGTGGAGATGCAAAGCAACCTCGGATGTTCACACACTTAGGGGACTCGCTCGAGAATATTCTTGCTCTTCTAACTACTCAGAAGAAAATTACACATCTTCTTCCACCAGCCAACCCTAATGGGAGGGGTTTTAATGCTACTCAGAAGTGTGCTTATCATGTTAGAGCACCTGGACATGATACTCATGATTGTTGGGCCTTGAAACACAAGATCCAAGATTTAATAGACAACGGTGAGATCGTAGTCACCAAACCAGATCAACCTCATGTGCAAGACAACCCTCTTCCTCAACACAAAGAAGAAGAGGTCAACGTGATCAGTTAGAGCACTGGCCAAAGTTCTAGTTTTAATGGCGAGCCATCTCAGACCATCAAAGACGGTGTTGACAGATGGGATTATGCAAAGTTCCAGTTTACTATGGAACGAAAGATGAAAGCTCTTTACAAACAAATTGAGCAATTGGCTGAACTGGTGACCCATCAACATCAAATCACACGCCAATTAATCAGACAGGAGCATGCCTATCTCCTTCCATTTGTTATGAATGCTCCACTATCACCTTTAGAAAGCGAAGCTATGAAGGATAAGGTGGCAAAGAGAGCAAATGCTATATCCCGTTGAGATTTTGCCAATCAAAGGGAATTTACCTATCTCGGCCAATCTATGGAGGAGATATTACAAATGTTAATCCACGAAGGAAGAATTACCTTCCTTCTACCTCCAATCAATCCCCGCTCCGGACGGTTCAATTCTGATTAAGTGTGTCAGTATCATTCACACTCTCGCGATCACAGCACAGAAGAATGCTAGGCACTCCGCCATCTCGTTTAGAATCTTATTGATAGCGGTGTCCTGTAAATCGCTGATGATTACACTGTGCAACTCAATAGTGGGAATGCATGTCCTACCAAATGGAAGGAATCAATAGCAGTTATATCCGAAGTGGATGATGAGACTGTTAAAGTATTTCCCATACAACCAATTCAACTCAAAGGAGCTGACAATCCTTTGAAAGTGGTCGCACCTGAGCCAATTCCTTTACCCTTCAGACCACAACATCCTGTTGTCAGCTTGCACAAAGTTTCATGGAATTATGGAGAAGCTGAAGGATCTACGTCCCATACTACTGCTACAGTGTCAAGGGATAATCCATTGTATCTTCCTCAATGGGTTATGATGCCTATTTGCAAAGCAAAGGGGAAGATTTCCCTGGAGAAGATTGAAAAATTCCTCCGCAATATGGGCCACAATGAAGCCAATGTGGTTTTAAGCTTACGACAAGCTCCACACCAAATATCTATATTGGATTTCATTTTCTCTTCCGAATATCATCGAAAGATCTTATTGTAGGTTTTGGAAGAAGCCTATCTGCCAAAATCAGTGGATGTGGAAAAATTTCAACATCTGGTTGATCACATTTTCAACAATAATGTGATATCCTTCATTGATGATCACATACCGCTCGAAGGGACCAATCATTGCAAGCCATTGCACATTGCCATTTTGTCTTCCGGATACATGCTAGCTGGAGTCTTGATAGATGGAGGATCGTCTCAAAATATCTGTCCTTATGCCACCTTGGTGAAGATGAATGTCAATCTCAAGCGGATCCAAAGCAGCCATACGGTTATCAGAGCTTTTGTTGGATCCCGGTGAAATTCTGCCAGAAAGATTGAGCTGCCAAATGAGATTGGTCCAAATACATTTAATGTATCCTTCCACATTCTCAAGATAGATTCAGGATATAACCTGCTATTGGGGAGACCATGGATACACATGGCTGGAGCTGTTCCCTCCACATTACATCAACAGCTCAAATACATTATCAACAACAGTCTAGTAACTATTAATGCTTTGAGCTAGAGTATCCTCGAACAAGGAGATCTCGCTAATCATCGATTTCAACTCAAGTTGAGCCACCCGGCCATACCTTGGAAGTGAGTAACACTCAATATCAACCTATTGAAGCACCACTTCCCGTACCCAAGATTTCTGCCGAAGTTATGTCGGCTACTCAAGAAATGATGTCATTGGCTTATCAGCCTAGACAAGGGCTTGGTAAAGATAAGTAGGGTATTAAGCACATTATTCAAATGTCCAGTCAAATTGGGACAGCCAGGCTGGGCTATTCTTCTAGTTCCAGTCATAGGAATCCGCATAAACACATGCCAGTTCCTCAAGCTTCCGCTACACGGCGATGTTTTCAATCTGAACCTCATAAGCTGATGCAATCTCCAGATAAGGTGCTAGCACATGTTATAACCCTATTGTTTCCCAAGCCAGTACCCTTCAAAGCAAAAGAGGTGCTGATTCCTGATCCCGAAGTGGAAGAAAAGGAACGGAAACGTAAACATGACATTGCCTTGATGATGGCAGGCATACGCGTCATTGTTCATGATGAACATACAAACAGATACACCCCAGATGATGATTGCCCAGATATCATGGTTATCATTCGGGAGAAGGAGGACAATGACGATCCTTCCATCACTGCAGTCCATCATGACTTTGCCCTCGATAATTGGAACAACATTCCATGCATTGGTCGACGAGGGTAAAATGGGCAGAAAATCCCTCTGCCCTGTAGATAACTTTAATTGCTTAATTTTCTTTACAATACTAGTAGTTATTTTATCAAGTGCATGCTAACACTTTTGTATGATCAAACAGTTGCATATATTAAGTGAAAGCATACTTTGTTTCAGGACTCTGAATTTAGATGTGCCTGTACTTGCTTATGAGGTGCCTTCTCTCCACAAGGGCTGTAACTTTGATGCAAAGTTGAACTCAGACTTGATGGACATTCAAGAGGACATTCAGACACCTCAGGAGATTAAGGAATGGGTTATAGAAAGCCTAAACCCAACCTTGACCAAACCACTCCTTTCAATCTTGGAACCTTAGAAAACCCTAAGCTAGTCCAAATTGGTTCAGACCTTACCACAAATCAGCGGAATGACAAGGTTGCACTATTAACCCAATTCCAAGATGTGTTTGCATGGTCTCATGAAGACATGGTGGGTTTGTCCACTGACATTGTTCTTCATAGCCTTCCTATTAAAGAAGGATTCAAGCGATTGAAACGAGAGTTGAGTTTAAAGGTCAAAGAAGAAATTGTGAAACAATTTCAAGCTGACATTATCATGGTGTCTACATATCTGGAGTGGATATCCAACATAGTTCCCCTGCCTAAACCAAGAGGAAAGGTGCGAGCCTGTGTGGATTACCGGGATTTGAACAAAGCTTTCCTTAAAGATAGCTTTCCCGCACCTTTTATCCACATTCTCATTGACAACACTCCTCAACACGGCATGTACTCCTTTGCTGATTGCTTTGCGGGGTATCATCAAATTATGGTGGCTGAGGAGGACCATGAAAAAACAGTTTTCATCACGCCTTGGGGAACCTTTTGCTACAGACGGTTGTCATTCGGCCTCATCAATGCCGGGGCAACCTACCAGCGAGCTATGATGGCTCTTTTCCACGATTTAATGCATAAAGAGATAGAAATCTACGTGGATGATATCATTGTCAAATCCTGAAGGGAGGAGGACCACCTAGACCATATCAAAAAGCTTTTCAACAGGTTGCGTAAGTAAAACTTGAAGTTGAATCCAGCCAAGTGCGCCTTTGGTGTCAAATTAGGCAAGTTGCTAGGTTTCCTAGTCAGCCACAAAGGGATTGAACTAGATCCTACCAAAATCCAGACCATCAAGGAAATGCCCATTCCTCATACAGAGAAGGAAATACGGGGATTTTTGGGAAGAATCAACTTCATTATCAGGTTCATTTCTCAATTCACAGCAACCTGTGAGCCCATCTTCAAGCTGTTAAGGAAGAACTCCTCCATGAAATGGAACGATGAGTGTCAGAAAGCCTTCCTTACCATTAAAGAGTAGTTGGTTAACGCTCCTGTTTTGGTACCTCCTAAGGATGATATTCCCCTGTTCATGTACATGTCCATTAATGACAATGCCATGGGCTGCATGCTGGGGCCAAAAAGACGATAGAGGCCAAGAACGAGCTATCTATTACCTCAGCAAAAGATTCAGCACCAGTGAACACAAGTACACTATGATTGAGAAGACTTGTTGTGCTTTAGCATGGCCTTCCATGAGATTACAACATTATCTCTATGGTCACACAACCCATCTCATATCCCGCGTGGATCCTCTCAAGTATGTGTTCAGTAAGCCCATACTGAATTGTCGGCTGTCTAGATGGCAGTTGATCCTACAACAATTTGAAATCGTCTACGTGACGCAGAAGTCTGTCAAAGGTCAAGGAATTGCGGATCAACTGGCTGCCGCACCTGCAGGGGACTACAAACCCTTGGAAAAATACTTCCCCGATGAAGGCGTAATGACAGTTCAGCAACAACATCAGTACGATGCATGCCACACATGGAAAATGTATTTTGATGGAGCTGTTAACACAGAAGGCTCTAGAGCTGGAGCAGTTCTAATATGCGGTACGGGGGAGCAGTATCCCATCGCCATTAAATTATAGTTTGTCAGCACCAATAACACAGCTGAGTATGAAGGCTATATTATGGGGCTAAAACTTGCCCATTCAATGGGCATCAAGCGGTTAACTGTCTTTGGGGATTCCGAATTGGTGATCAGGCAATCCATGGGAATCATTCAAACCAAAGAATTCATTTGCTGCCTTACCATCGGCAAGTTCTACAGATGGCTTTAGAGTTTGAAGAAATCTCCTTTCTACACATTCCTCCTAATAGGAATGATTTTGTGGATGCATTAGCAACGTTGGCCTCCTTGATTCAATACCTGACAAGGAAAACATGCCAAGCATCACATTTGCTATGCAAAAAGCCCAAGCTTATGGGAACTACGTTGGAGAAGTATCGAATGAGGTACCTCAGCATATCAAAGAGTATCTGCGAGATGGATTTACACCCACTGAGGCAGCCTAACTGAGAAGAGATGCACTCTACAAGAGAGATGCAGGACTAGGTCTCCTTAGATGTCTAGACAAAGACCAAGCTCAAAGACTTATGGATGAGATCCATGGTGGAGTATGTGGCCCACACATGAGTGGCCAGTTACTTGTCAAGAAAATTCTTAGAACAGGACATTATTGGCTTACACTCAAAGCTGACTGTGATGATTACGTCAAGACATGCTATCAATGCCAGATCCATGGGAATGTTATCCACGCCCCTCCAAGGGAGCTCCACAATATGAGTTTGCCTTTACCCTTCTCAATGTGGGGAATGGACATGATCGGGCCCATCGAGCCCAATGCCAGTAATGGTTATCGATTCATATTCACCATGATCGACTACTTCACCAAATGGGTAGAAGCAGCTTCCTTCCCCAGGGTTACCAAAAGAAGTTATCATTTCCTTCATCAGAAACAATGTAGTCTATCGATATGGACAACCAGAGGTCATTGTGTCAGAAAATGCTAAGAACCTCAACAACAAAATGATGGAGTAGTTATGCAGTAAATTCAACATCAAACACCTTAACTCCGTCATCTATCGTCCAAAGATGAATGGTGTTGTCGAAGCGGCTAATAAAAATATCAAGAAGATCATGCAGAAAATGTCCCCCAGTCACAAAGGATGGACAAACCTCTTGCCTCTAACTTTATTAGCCTACAGAACTTCTATGCGTACTTCCACTGGGGCAACCCCCTACTCATTAGCCTATGGGATGGAAGTAGTGCTCCCCATAGAGGTGGAAATGGAATCCCTCAGAGTATTGATGGATGCTCAGTTGGATGAGGACCAATGGGTACAAGATAGATATCACCAATTGTCTTTAATATACAAAAGGAGAACTGCGGTAATCTTCCATGGTCAATTATATCAACAAAGGATCGCACGATCCTACAAAAGAAAAGTCTGACTATGGCAGTTCAAACAACATGACTTGGTTTTAAAGAAGATCATTGACAACCAAGATCAATCTAAGGGAAAATTTGCTCCTAACTGGGAAGGCCCATTTGTTGTCAAGGAAGTATTGACAGGAGGTGCTCTCAGATTGCAGGAAATAGATGGCGATGAATTTCAACAGTTTATCAACTCGGACATCGTGAAGCGGTACTATGTCTGAAGTTACCATCAAACAAACATCCTGGTTTTGATCATCCAATCACTAGTCATTCCAGTTCTGAACCCTACCTTTCTACATACTCTTCTGCCCCTCAAGGAAACATACACTTCAAACCAGCGACCTGGATTTATCTCATTTCAAATCTTGCATACAATTTAGTTTATCCTGAAAATGGGATTAAACTTTTCACACTTGCAGTTTATCCTGAAGACAGGATTAAACCTTTATATGCCTGCAGTTTATCTTGAAGACGGGATTAAACATTTTTACGCCTGTAGTTTATCCTGAAGACGGGATTAAACTTTTCTACGCTTGCAATTTATCTTGAAGATGGGATCAAACTTTTTTCACACCTGCAGTTTATCCCCATTATGGGATCAAACTTTCTTCTCCCCGCAGTATAGCTTGCACATGGGATTCACACTTCTCTTTGGCTGTGATTTGTCCTGAGGGGAGAACTACGTCGACCTAATCTCCCTAACACCCGGAAGTACGTAGGCAACCATATTCTATATGGCCCAGTCGTAGTAAACAAAAAACAACAAAAACAATTCTGCCCTTTCTCTACAAAAAACAAAAACTACAAAAACATTTCTACACCTCTCTGCCTTTCACATTCAGCGTTGAACCTCTTACACCAGGTTCGAACTATGTAGACTTGATTTCCTCTTCAATAGGAATACGTAGGTAGCTATTCATGGTTCAGTCTAACCCCTACTAGAACAAAAATATTTGTCACACGGTACTGGGATCAACCTTCAATTCACCACATTTCATCGGTTTCAGATCAAAGGGATGGAATTATCCAACCTCTTCTCACAAATAGAAGATTTGGTGACCATCTAAGTTGCGATCGCACCTCGAAGAGCAATACGAACCCATAAGAGATGGAATTAACTAGGCTTCTCATAAATAGAAGTACTGGTGACCTTCTATGGTGCGCTCAATCTCAGAGAGGAAGAAATCACCCTCTTCTCCACATTCCATATAGATACCAGTCCCAAGACACCAAAGATGGTAGGGATATACCGAAATCAATGATCCATTCTGAGAGATCTTGCGACTTCTAAATTTCCACCTATCAAGGATAAGTTCATAATGCATCAAGATCATAAGGCTCTAAAGAAACAGGCAAATATCAAGCAAGTATCAAGGCATAACTAAAAGGGACGTGAATCAAAATATATTTCCCTGCCATACATTATACTGTTTGATATATAAATATGTGTTGTACATGACAAAATGGATAAGCTAGTATGTGTAGGAAAATACAAATCTATCTATAGATCTGTATACATGCGGACTATCAGATCTAACATGGCATCCTTCTCTGAAGGAGGTAACACTGCGAGCTCCTGCCGAAGGGTATCTACACGAGCTAGCAGATCAGAGGCTAACTACATGGTGGCATAATTCTCATCAATGTAAGCACTCATGTTGGCAAGACTGACAGTAATCTAGGATCTCACTGAAGTACTGTCTGTGATGGCCACATCCCTAGTAGATAAGCTGGCATCCCGCTCCACTATCAATGCATCCCTGGCTGATCTAGCCTCATCCCTCTCTAACAGAGCGGTGTCTCTCCCATCAAGAGTTGTCAACATCGCGGCCTTAGCCTGATCTCTCTTATAGGTCATCAGATGTAAGCTCTGATCCAAATGTTGTCTTAGAATACTAAGTAACAAATGGCACTTTTCGGGGTGGGAGAATCCTTACAAATCTTTGGCGACCAGCGATCGAAGTCATCGATGGGAATATCGCCCTCCTCTATAGGCTCCTCATCGTCAAAATCGGGTCTCTACCGTGGATACTACCATAGCCGATGCGATCTCTCTGTCTCCATCCATGTAGAATATATTCTCAGAACAACTGGATGATGACAAAATCACAACCACTCTCGGCCGATCCCAACAGATACTGACTGGATCTGTCCTCCGTGATAAATGGTTTTTTTTGAGCAAAATGGCCGACTCACTGCCCCCTCATAAGGATGAAAATCCTGAAACTGGTCAAACTAACATAGCACGGCCAGTGGGTGGTAAGTGATCATGCCCTCAATCCAGCCAGAGGGAGGTAATCCATGCCCAGAGCATGAGTAATGAAGCTGTAGGGTGAGCTAAGCCCTGAACACGATAATATAGCAAATGGATCCCTAATCCCTGCCAAGAAAGCTGACCATTGTGCAGCATCTGAACACTCCGCAGGCTGAAATGAGTATGACATGGCTATATCATGGGTGAAACAAAACCCTTACCGTTTAAGAGTTCCAATCGGTCTCATGTGTGACATAAACCACACATACCGCATGACCGAGCTACTTGTGAACACTCTTGCTGGATAAGTGCAGCAGTATGTAGCTGACCTCAGAGTCTCTACAATAATCATCGATATAATGGTACGACCCTCCCTGAGTGCTCTCACTGCCATTATAACGTCGATATCCAGCTCATCCATATATCGTGGCATGAAGATGTATGACAATACGCACAATAACAATACATCCACTCTGGCTGAAGGCCAATGGTCCTCCGGTGTGGTGAAATTCCCAGAATGCCATGCATAACTATCCTAAGAGCCAAATCTGTCAAACAGAAAATGCTGAGATATCACATGGCCGGATGTAATCTCGTCCTGTACCACTCTACGTCTTAATCCGGTGAGGGTCATGAACTGTCTACTCATGTCTCCGATAGCCATATGCACTCAAGGTCTGTCCAGCGGTAGCATCGTCAACCGTGCATACTCCTCCAAAGTAGGAGTCAACTCCTGGGTCCCAAATCAGAAAACTTGCCTCTCCGATACCTAGTGCTCGAGCATACCCTTTACAAATCCTGTGGGAACCTAAAACATCAACAAGGTCATAGTATGTTACAGCAAATCATCTACGATCACCATGTCTGATGGTGATATACTACCATACCATTAGCTCATACCAGCTACCACCAAAAATGGTGGGGTATGATCAGTACGGCTAACTGTCGAAGAAGACATCTGTACGAGCCGTGTTATAAGACCATCCAGGGGTCAATGATGAGTATCTCTGGATATACATACATATGCATAACATAATAACATGCATGATACAATAGATGGCAATATGTTATAGGGAATGAAAACGTATATACATTCCTAAGTATATCATCATCTAATACATCTCTGTACAACTAAAATACAGGGAAATGGGGCGAAGCTACCCAACAACTCAACAGAGGCCTATCAAAAGATATAGCGAGAATGGGGTGAAGCTACCTAGCAGTTAACAGAGGCCTATCAAAAGAGATAATGAGAAATACATCAGAAAAAGTCAATGGTATCAATGTCTACATCATCGATACTATCCACCTGGTGTAACTCCTCCTGAGTCACTAGATCTCTATCTACAAGGATATCAGGCCTATACAAGGGAGGATCTGCAGCAAAGCCATATGGGTCACCTGAGGGGCCAGCGCTAGAGCTGGAATGATCAAAAGTATCTACCTCTGAAGGATCTCTGACTAAATTCCGGATGAAGAAATGTTCTCGGTCCAACTGCCGGGTCAATCTATCAATATGTGTCACATGAGTCGGATCTCTGACACAGGATAGCTAATCCATAATCATTACGGATCCTAGAACCATATCCCCCATAAACTGTGTAGCGCGGGTCTGAGCTCCAATGGTATGAGGGGTCCACCAATGCTGGAATATCTCCTGAGTGCAGGGGCCCTCTGACAAAGTAAAACTGTTAATCCCTAACAACGGGATGTCAGTAACGGGTGATTGCGAACAGGCCAGTAACACCTGGAAGGAAGCAAGATCGGCATACGGATCTCTCCTGTAATGCTCCTGATAGCACGCTCTCCTAAGTAGACCTCCCATCCTCCATTTGTGAAGAGAGGAATCCTGCGGGTGGAAATGACGTACTCGACTCCAGTCGGGTACCCATCCTCAAATCCAACTCCCAAATGCTCCCCAGAGTAGGGAACCCATGTGATGACACCCGCTGTCAACAACTCCAGCTGTAGGCAACAATGAGTGAAACCCTCAGCAACAGGGACCTCTGCCTGTATGGAATGATGTCATCTCAGTCCTCATGGATAGGTATCTAAACCTAACACGCTCACAGGGGCCTTGAAACATGGAAGCCTCTCATAGGCCCAAAACTGCCAACACAAAGGCAAACATCTGCTGTCAGTCAACACTCTTAACCTGTACACGGGAAAAGACAAGAGAAATACTCACCAGCAGAAACGTGTAGAATCCTAACCACGCATCGGTCAAGCCCTGCGATCGCATGCGCATTCCCTTGAGGAAGTAGGCAAAGGTATAGGAACCCCAATCATAGTCTCCTATACGGTCCATGTGTCGAGTGGCGCAGATCAAAGCGAAGGACACTGTAGAGGAATTATCAGCTATGAAGCAGCCCCTAATGATCATTAGGAACAATCACCGAAGAATGCGGTTCCTGACTCTCACATCATCGGGTATGGGCTCACTCAACATCCCGCTCATAGCATCTATGCTCAAAGGACCTGTATGAACAGTCCTGCCCTTGAGCGCCTCCGGCGGAACTCCCAACAAGGATCTGACAATAGTAGGAGTAATATTCGTTGTGCAAGGCACTAGATCCCCTCCAAACTCCATACATGTGATAAACCTCCAATCCATCGGTGTCATCATCACCTCATAGTCCAGCAAATGGAGTGACTGAGTCTAGTGAAACCACCGCTCAGACAATGCCCTGAGGTAACCCCAGGGACAATGATGGGGAAGAATGGAAAAGAACACTCCAAATCCCCAGCCATGTACAATCGCTCTGTAGTCATCATGCAAGGCCTGATACATATAGTGGATGTTAAACCAATTCCCTTGAGGCTGTGTGAAGCCGGGAACCTACATCAAATGTAGATAAACATCAAAATCCTTTACTCCTCATCAATAAGAAATAAGGAAGATTAAGATCTAACTTCATACCTCGTTTGCGGGCATGTATACTGAAGGATGCCGACTCAAGTCACCTAGAAGATCTGGGTTCCACTTTAATACCTGGCAACTCCCTACGGGGAACAAGTACAATAGGAGAAGGAACCTCGACTGGTACATCCTCCTCCCCATCCTCGACATCTGGCACTTCAACCCAGATAAGACGTATCACCGCCTCCACCAAATGACGAGGCTGTCTGACAGACCGGCATTGACGCTCTTCAGAAGCCCTCCTCCGTACACCTGAAGTGGTCCTACGGGAACTACTCGGCTGATCCAAATCCATAATATTTGGACAACAAGTCTCCAAATCACCTCAGAAAGGGTGTGGTAAATTCTTACCTGGAGCTTTTCAAAATACATCTTATACATTACATGCATGCATGCATTGTTTTAACATATATCTATAGTAGAGTTAAAAATGCATGACTACTCATTCCTACATTTTGGAAAAATTTTGTTATAGCCCCTTTGTAAATGGGACTATCCACATGCACATAGGCATGGCTAGGTGGCCATTTAGTAGCACACCTATACACAGTCATATACATCCTATATGCATTTAATATATTGCAGTAAAAAATTTATAAGTGTAGTCTAATTACCAGGATTATTTTGCTTGTCTACCTTTACTCATTTGTCCTCAGATAGGATAAGAAATGACACTAAAAGTTGCCAATTTGACTGTTTCAAAAGTTAAATTTTTACACATCATTATGTTCAGCATGGTTTAGTACTAAGATTTACTATGTTGAATATTTTTTATCAAGTCATATCAGTATGCATATTCACTACTATGTGTCTAAATGCATTTCATGTGATAAGTCATTTTCCAACGGATAGAAACTGGAAAAGAATACATGCATACGTTACCAGGACAGTGAAGAACACTTGTACGGTAGCAAAATATGCAGAAAGTTCCCCGAACTCAACAAGTCTGAAGAGAAGCTCTCAGATTTCCTTCATCGTGCAGCTTAAAAATGGCTTATGAAAGCAACCTTTGGGCTTTACATATGCCACGGCTATCGCAGGTCCACCTGCGGCTACTGCAGGTGTACCTGCGGCACTCTAATATGGGTCCCACACCTCCGGCTCGCTCCAGTTTGAGTTGCAAAGGAGGTCTCGCAAGCTAAAAAGGCCAAATCAAGAATTAGAATGCTACGCAATTGAGCGGAATAGCCTGGAATCTTGGTTTTGTACGGGTCAGAATTGAACTCTCGTCATCTCATTAGTATTCGCCTGAATGCAGGGTATACTATGCCAATGAGCTCAGCTTTCACAAATCATGCTCGGCAATACCCCACAAAAGTCTGATGCCACCATTGCATGATTACAACCCTAAACCTCCCCAACGGGGGTTACAACGCAAAAAACAACAAAATCCTAAACATCCCTGGCGGGGGTTACAACGCCGAAGTTTCAAACATCCACGTATCCCCGGTGGGGGTCACAACGAACATCTTTCAAGTATCCATGTATCCCCAGTGGGGGTTAAAGCATATTCAACCATTGGTACGCACATCAATGAAGGTCAAGCAGCCTTGGCGTCATAGTTAGCTGATGGAAAGTAAACCCATCGAAGCAACTCATCAACCTTTCCCCGACGGGGGGTTACAACGCAATGCGACCATTAACACATACATCAATGAAGGTCAAATAACCTTGACAATGCACCCAGCAGGGATCTATCCGGTGATACACACATCAACGAAGGTCAGGCAACCCTGACAACAACAGGTTGTTGGCAGTAACTTCGACAGGATGAGGGAATATGTTATACACATCCTCAAGCAGACAAAGCTTTATCCTCATAGATCTCTTACACATAAGAGGCACCTCTATGGAATATAAGCCAGTGTCTAGGATTCGAGACTTTGGTGATAGCCGCAACGTCAACATCCTTGAAGACTTGGATCGCATGTCCAAACCATCACTGATTATCATCCTAGTAGGATTACCTGACAATCATGCATCATATATTTGCATCATGTTAGCTGCACATAGCATCATGTTTATTTCACTTGGATTTCAAGTGTCTAGGATTCTTTATCCTATCCATGCCTTGCATTGCATAAATATGATAAAGAGGGGCATCTATAGACACTCGAAATTTTTCTGCGCAACTGTTACTAACATTATAGGAGGGCAAAATTGTCTTTTAGAGATAACCCTGGAAGACAGTTCACAACCGTTCCGGACACTACCAGAAGATCAGTTCACAATCCGGACCACACACCGGGAACATCATTTCCAACCCCGGACCACACACCGGGAATCTCATTCTCAACCCCGTAACACGCACCGAAAGGATCATTTCTAACCTCGGAGATAACCCCGAGTTTCATCCTTGGTGATAACCCCAAGGAATTTTGTTGCAGTTTTGGCGATAACTCCGGAAATGTTTGTTTTAAATACATGCTATGAGCTTCAATCTCAGACCTCCTTCCGAGGCACTCATCTCTCAAACCTGGAGCTAACACTGGGCAGACAGGCACTCATAAGATGACCTTGCGGCATTCGAAAACTTGCAGCAGTCCAATCTCAGATATAACCCTGAGCAACGTCTGCTTTTAACTCAAACCGGCGATAACCCCGACGAAGAGTTAAACGTCATCTTGCCACATCAACACATGCGCGTCATCTCAACACTTTATACATACATACATACAACAATGTCCCACAAGAACCGAAGAGTTATAATCCTGAGTGACTATTACGCGTGGTAGTACACCGGATAGAATTTGAAGCTTGAAGACTATGGGCATGGTCCCCTCTTCCTGACTTCGTACAACCTCTAATCCATGTCATTGCGCAACTCTCAACACAAGCGATCCGAAGAAGGTCACATTTACCTTATCCGGATGCTCGGATTGATGTTCTGCAAGTTCGAGCGGAGATTATAGTGCACGAGTGCACATGCTTCGAGACGACGGGACCCGCCAGGCTCCGGGCCACTACGACCAACGCGGTGCAACTACGGTACATGTCAGTACACTGCTGACCATTAGTCTATAAATATAGACCTTGGGTCAGCCATTTTGAGGGAGAGAAGAGAGAGAAAAGGCAAGGAAGCCCTGTCCACTTTACTCTGTACACACCCATATTGAGTGTTTTCCTCATTTTAAACATTTGTTAGCTCACATATAGCTATACTTTCATCTGGCGGGAGCTGAGTGTTTATCCATATAGAGTCATAGAAGTCTACATTGGCAGCCTACTGTAAGCCTTCTTACATTCTATAAAGCCTTTCTTCTCATAATAGCACACACTGTTATACACATTGAGAGTCGTGTGTGTGTGTGTTTTGCCGGACTTCGGTTCATGGTTTTCATTTCTATCTGTATATACATACTTATATATATATATATATATATTTTTATACAGACTAACATTATCGAGTTATGCCTCGATTGAGCCTAGACTTATGTCAGGAGCGTTTATTTGCTTATATATATATATATATATATATATATATATATATATATATATATATATATATATATATATATGATGTCGAACTACATACGATGAGCACAGATTTTACATCCTAGTGCGTTTAATTGCTTTTATATATATATATACTTATATATATAACTATTATCGGACATATCCGATGAGCTTGGATTTTATATCTGGTGCATTTACTGCTTATATATATACATATATATATATATATATTTACTTTTCGTCCTGCTTGGAGTTTACTTCGTGACAGTTGATAGCTTTTACAGCTTTTTTTACATTCAAGTCCCGCCTGGAGTTTACTCCGTGGCAGTTGATAGCCTTTATTGCTTTATCTACATTTCTGATCCCCCATGGAGTTGCTTCGTGGTGGCTGATCATGCACATATATATTTACCACTTTTATATATATATATATATATATAACTGCTTACTGCTTTTCCATACAAATTGCAGTATAATGTGAGCCTAGGAATCATATGATCACAGATTCAGTCTACTGAATCTAGATTCGGTTCCCGTGATAGACTTTTTCCAGTTGTAAGCAGCTTGTACATTATTTAGAGTGTTTGAATTCCCTTGGATGGTTGTCATGCCCATAAGGAGTTCGGCACTGCTGTATATTATTTTCTCGCAGATGCCTCGCATCTCAAAAATAAAAGCAAACAAGCCCAACATTTAATAATAAAATGGAAGTATCAAAGGCCTCAATTACTATTGAGCACAGGGTTTGAGAAACCTTTTTTATAAAACTTCATTGCTATATCTTGCTTAAAACTCAATTTTCTACAAAATTCAAACCTTATGTATATAGGTGCAAACGAGGCATAGCACTACTTCTAAATAATTGCACATTAATCCACACACACACACACACTTTCATATAACAGTTTCTTTGAAAAGTTGCGGTCACCGTGGCAGCACGGATGTCGGGGGGGGTGCCTAACACCTTTCCTCCGCATAACCAAGCCCCCGAACCCTAAATAAATCTCAGTTTCACAGACCCATTTAGCAGTGTCACATCACTAGGTCAATATGTAAACCTTTTTGGTTGCGTTGGTGCAACCAGTTAAATACACCAATTGGCGACTCTTAAAGTCAAATCGTCGACATTATACATGTCGGACCTTTTTCACTTGTTTTTTCAAACAAATCTCACATTAACATGAGAACACCAAAGAACAAGTAACGAAAAGGGACATTAAAAAATCCCGATGTCTACATGGTTAACACCTTCCCTCCGCATAATCAAGCCCCCGGACCCTAACGAATCACGGTTTCGCAGACCAGTTAAACAGTGTCACATCACTAGGTCTATGTGCAAACCTTTTCTCGGTTGAGTTGGTGCAACCATTTAAAAATACCAACTGGTGACTCTTACAGTTAAATCATCGACATATACATGTCGAACCTTTTCAAACTTATTTTTTCAAATAAATCTCACCTAACATAAGAACACCAAAAGATAAGAACAGAAAGGGACAAATAAAAATCCCGACGTTGATAGTTTTTATGCTTAAATCACAGGGTATGAAAGGCTGATCCCTTGATTACCAAAACTTATGAAAAGGTCCAGTTTAAATGTTGAGAACCTTGGAAAATATTCATGGTTATTTCAAAACACTCAGTACATGTTATTCAATTATTTGAATATTTAGCTTTTGACTATTAATTCATGTTCCTTCATAATTATATACTGTTGTTGGACATTGAAAGAGAAACTTCTTTCTAATAATGATATATCTCCCTTGTGTATAAACTTGCCAAGCAAATTAGTTGCTTACCCTTGCTATATCATGACATTTATTTCAGCTAAGGCAGAAACGTCTAAAGGGGAAAAGGAAAAGGGAAGGTTCAAGAGTAGATGTTTGAGAAGGCTTATGTACTAGTTTATTTTAAATGTTATTTGGTTATTTTAAGAGTACATTTTAAGTTAAGGTTAAAGAACCTTGGGACTATAATTGTAAGACTTTATTACTATTATGATAAACAATATATGTTTATTCCTTTGTATTAGTTAGAAAGTATGTTTGTTGTTGAGTATCGTGAACACCAAATTCGAGGTTAGAAAACTCTGATTTAGGGGTGCCACAGATCGCATTCTTAATAGTAATGTGATATCCTTCACTGATGATGACATACCAGTAGAAGGAACATACCACTGTAAGTCACTACATATAGCAGTGATATAATTAGGATATATGATTAGGGGTCTATTGATAGATGGAGGATCATCCTTAAAAAATGCCCTTATGATACCTTAAAAAGGATAAAGATCAACCCAAACAGAATCCGGAGCAGTCATGTCGTTATAAGGGCCTTTGATGGATGTCAACGGGATACTATGGGAGAAATAGAGCTTCCATGGAGATTGGTCTACATACATTCCACATCTAATTCCAAGTGTTAAACATCACCACTAGATACAACTTTTTGTTGGGATGACCGTGGATTCATATGGCTGGAGTCGTCCCATCCACACTCCATTAGCAGTTGAAGTACATCATCAATGGCAATTTGGTGATTGTTAATGCCGAACTAGAGTACCAAATATCTATGTAAAGGGATATGCCTCTGATCAGTCTCAATGAAAGAGTTGAGCCTTCTAGCTTTCATGCATTCAAAGTGAGAAACACTCATTATCGACCTATCGGGGCACCAGCCTTAAAACCAAAAATCTCTCCTGAAGTAATGAATGTCACTCAAGAGATGATATCCTTGGGTTTCTGGATAGAAAAACAATTGGGAAAGAATAAACAAGGAATTAAGGATCCAAACAGATACCAAGCCAAGTAGGGGAAACTAGATTGGGCTACGTACTCTGGATTCAAACACGAAAAACCATCATAGACATATGCTAACTCATTTATCAACTATCTTGTTACCAGATCTCACTGATGTAGGATTCAGGAAACATGGGAGAATGATTCCTACCACTATGTCTAATTTGTTAATGCCAAAGGTCAATGCATTTGAGGATAAAAATGAAGCTCCCCTTCCCGCCAACGCAGAAAACATGCAGAATGAATGGTTTCTGTAAGAAATTAAAGATCAATTTGCAAAGATGTTCTACTTGGAACACATTGATGTCCCAAGGAAAGATACTGACCCTGATATGTATGCAGTTATTGTCATCATCAAGGAGGAGGACTACAATAACCCTTTTATTACACCAGTCAACCATGACCAAACTTTAGATAATTAGAGCAACACTCCTTACATCACTCGTAAAGGGTAAAAAGGGCAAAAAGTTCATCTGCCCTGAAGTGTAGATATTGTTAAACTGCTTACTTTTGTTGCATAGTACTAGTAGTTTACTTTTGTTATGATTTATATTGATACTTTATATTATCAAACAGTTGCATATATTAAGTTAAAGCATTTTGATTTTAGGTCTCCAAAGTTGAATTTGTTTAGCTTTGCTGATGAATTTCCAAATTAGAGTAGTGATTACCACTTTGATATAGAATTGGACTCTGACCAGATGGGAATTGATCAAGAGGAGATAGATGATAATGAGATCAAAGGACGGGTCAAAGACAAACCCAAATCAAACCTCGAACAAACCACCCCAGTCAATATCAGAACCACAAAAAATCCCAAAGAATTGCAAATTGGGAATGACCTTACCCCAAGCCAAGAGAAAGACCTAATTAAACTCTTAACCCAGTTCCAGGATGTGTTTGCATGGTTACATGAAGACATGATCGGATTATCCACTAATATTGTCTTCATCGACTGCCCATCAAAGAGGAGTTCAAACCAGTCAAACATAAACTCAGGAGACTGAAGCCTGAATGGAGCTTGAAAGTTAAAGAAGAAATTATCAAGCAATTCAAATCAGGCATTATCATGGTATTAACTTACCCTACATGGATGTCCAATGTGGTTCCTATGCCTAAACACGGAGGGAAGGTATGAGTATGTATGGATTATAGGGACCTGAAGAAGGCTAGTCTCAAAGATGACTTCCCAGTGCCTTTCATCCATATCTTGATAGACAATACAACATAATTCTCTATGCATTCCTTCGTAGATTGTTTTACTAGATACCATCAACTCATGGTTGATAAAGAAGATATGGAGAAAACTTCCTTTTATCACTTCCCTGGGGAACCTTATACTATCGGTGACTAGCTTTTAGCCTTACCAACGCCAGTGCCACATATCAGAGAGCCATGATGGCCTTGTTCCATGATAAAATAAACAAAGAAATAGTGGTTTATATGGATGATATCATCATCAAATCCAGAAGGAAGATGACCACGCCAACCATCTCGAAAAGCTATTCAACCGGCTCAACAAATAGAACTTGAAGCTAAACCCAGCTAAGTGTGCTTTTGGTGTTAAATCTGGTAAATTGTTAGGCTTTCTAGTGAGCAATAGAGGTATTAAGCTAGATCTACCAAAGATTAAGGCCATCACAGAGATGCTTATACCTAGACAGAGAATGAGATACGGGGATTCCTAGGGAGAATTAATTTCATAAGAAAATTCATCTCTCAGCTTACAACAACTTGTGAGCCCATCTTCAAGCTTTTTAGGAAAAATTCATATAGGAAGTGGAATGAGGAATGTCAAAAAGCATTCCTCGCAATCAAGAAATAGTTGTTGAAGCTCCTATTTTAGTGCCTCAAAGGGACAAAGTTCCACTTTTCATATATATATCAGTCAATGCCAACACCATGGGCTACATACTGGGGTAGAAAGATGATAGAGTTAAGGAAAGAGCCATCTATTACATCAGTAAAAGGTTCAACAGCTATGAAAAGAGGTACACTTTGATTTAAAAGACCTGGTGTGCTTTAGCATGGGCCACAAAGAGGTTATAACATTATCTCCATGGTCATACAACCTATCTTATATACCACATGGATCCTCTGAAATACATTTTTAGCAAGCCCGTATTAAATTGTCAATTATCCAGGTGGCAGTTAATCCTCCAACAATTTGACATCATCTATGTAACACAAAAAGCTATCAAAGGTCAAGGAATTGCATATCAGTTGGCCGAAGCACCAACATAAGATTTTGAACCAGTGGAAAACTTATTTCCCAGATGATGGGGTAATGATAGTTCAACAAGGCCTTCAAAAAGATACATGCCAATTTTGGAAATTGTACTTCGACGAGGCTGTAAACATGGAAGGTGCAGGATTAGGGGAAGTCCTTGTATCTTTTACTGGAGAACAATATCCCATGATTACTAAGCTGCAGTTTGTCAACACCAATAACACAACCAAGTATAAGGGCTGTATAATGGGATTAAAATTGGCCCATTTAATGGGTATCAAACAGTTAGTTGCCTTTGGAGATTCTAAGTTTGTCATCAAACCAACCACTGGGACATATCACACCAAAGAATTTCATTTGTTTCCCTATCATTGGCAGGTTATCAAGATGGCTATGGATTTTGAAGATATAGCTTCATCCACGTCCGTTGGGATCAAAATGATTACATAGATGCACTAGCAACATTGGCTTCCTTAGTCAGCATCTCTATGAGAAGAGGACTCACAGACATCAGATTCACAAGCCAATTGGCACCAGCCTATGGAAATTACAGTGGAGAAGTATCTGATGAAATACCTCCCATCAAACAGCCCTGATACCAAGATATCAAAGAATATCTACGGGATGGATCTACACCCACTAAAGCTAGCCAAGTTTAAAGGAAGAGGATTTATAAAATGGCCATGAAATTCTACTTAAACGGAGATGTTCTCTACAAAAAAGATATAGGAATGGGACTCCTAAGGTGTTTAGACAAAGACCAAGCTCAAAGACTTATAAATGAAGTACACAGTGGAATGTGTGGGCCACACATGAGTGGTCCCTTACTTACGTAGAAGATATTAAGAATACGACATTATTAGATCTCTCTCAAAGCTGACTGTGATGATCACATCAAGAGATGTTATCAATGCCAAATCCATGGAAATGTTGTTCACGCTCTTCCAAATGAACTACACTAAATGAGTTCGCCATGACCCTTTTCTAATTGGGAGATGGATGTGATCGGGCCAATTGAGTCCAAAGCCAGCGACGGTCATAGATTTATCTTCACCATGATCGACTACTTCACCAAGTGGGTAGAAGACGCCTCCTGTAAGACCCCAATTTTTTTTTTAATAAAATAGAAATTTCTCTATTTATTATTTTGAAATAGTAAGGGGTTGATTTGATTAATGTGGTTAGTTATGGGTAAAATGAGCAAATATTTTAAATAAGCAAGTGGTTATAAAATATTCATTGTTGTCGGGGAATATTCGTTTGGTCGTGGAATATTCTTGTTGTCGGGGAATATTCGTACGACGGCGTAACTATTTGTGGGCCCCATAATGGAAAACTGTCGGATGAAGAAAATGACAAGTATTAGTTTTTTATAAATAACTGGGATAAAGAAAATGACAAGAATGAGTTTTTATAAATAACGACGTAGTTGTTACCATTAACACTATTGGAATACCCGGTGGTTAAAACACAGTAATATGCGGTGTTGCATAGTAGCACACGGTATTGCACCAATTATTGTTTCTTACGTAAGAAGGCACTACTCAATAATTGTTACAGTAATTACTGTTCAATATTTTATTTTATTGATTCAATAATTGTTACGTTGATATTTTATATTAATGTTGTTTCTATAATTGTCATTGCACAGTATTTTCCATTATCAGATCAATAATTTATATTATTTTAATAATATTATTAGATAGCATTATTCGCAATGTCTAAGGAAGTTCTATCTAGGAAAGGGGTTTAGTCACCTAATTGTGTGCCAGTAAGGAAAAATCCTTATCGGAAAGTCACCTCTTTCTTGGGAACGACCTGGTTGTCATTATTGTGATTTTATAATATTATTTGTGAATAATTAATTATTGATTTATATGATAAGGAAAATATTTATTTATGTGGATATAAATGGAGGAATTTTTAGAAAAGTGACAATTGTTAAAAATTGATATTTTATCTTTTTTTTGATAAAATAATTCATTTAAATATATTATTATATTACATTATGAATGTATAATGCGATAATATAATAATATAATAATGGTGATATTTTTACAATGAATGTGTGATATATGAATAAATGAGGAGGTGATAAGTGGATTTCATATCCACGGATCGTTGTCCATTTCACGCTTAATTGTTGATATTTTCTTATTTTCATGTTCATTTTTATTTGTTTTGTGTTCTTTTATGTGTAGGGTGGTTGTTGTGGCATTTAACGTAGAATTGAAGTCATTTGGAGCATTTTTGGAAGTAAACATGAATTTAGCAAAAGTCATCCAGCGAAGCTACCCCAGGTGAACCCTTTTGCATATGTAACCCCAAGGCGGGGGTCTTCAACAAAGAACTAACGAAAGGGTTCCCACCGGTATGAACTGTTTTAGGCATATACCTCTCCGTAGAAATGGGGGGTCCACGATCTTGAGTCTCTCGATGTCTTTGAAAACTTTGTTGGAACATGGTTTGTTGGCATTTGGATTGCAATTGAACTCTAATGAGCTTAGAACTTTGACAAAAACGTGTGTTGGATGTATATTACTCAATTAACAATGAATTAAATGACACACAAGGCATAATACAAAGATCAATTCCAGTTTTTCATAGCAAGCGTTGGAGGGAGATTTTGAAGAGATTTTCGTGACGATTGCAGATTTAGGCTACGTGAAGGGTGTTTTTTACTATTCTTCTTCTTAGTCTTTTATTTGTACTGAAACAATGTTATCTTTGAATTATTCAGTTGTTATTTCATTTATGATGAACTAATTCACTTATTAAGCTTATGATGGATCCTTAGGTGAACCGATGATTTTGTAAACTTTGATTTCCAGTTCAATAAATTATTTTCCAGTTTATCTATATTAAATTGAGCTTGAATTTATGAATTGGCTGATCAACAATTCTTTGTGGATTTGTATGGAATCGAGAGAGGATATTCGAATCTAGACTTAGTTAATATTGTGAAGCCCCCAAATCCGGGTACTTGAAACCCGAACTCGGTGCTTCATGATACCATTTCTATGAGCAAAATTAATACTAATAATAATAACAATAATATAAATATCAAACTTAATTTAAATACATCAGAGTCTAATCCCAAGTACGCAACCTTTACAACAATACATTACATGATAGATAATAAATATCATTGGCTTAATATTGTCTAACTATTATAAAAGATAACATTAGATTATTCTGTTTGCTTTCCTTTTCCCTTGTTTTGGCCTGAACATTCCGGTTGATCATGCTTAGCTGTAAACATTTAAATTAAGCAAGGATGAGCATTTGATTGCCCAGCAAGTAATAGCAATAATAAATATAAGCTGAAAGGATTAAATGTTTTCTTTGAATGACACTTCTACAACAAATCAATAGTTGTGAAGTAAGTTGAACCAATAATAACAACATAACAATTCTATATCAAATTTTTTGAAACTATGTACTGACTATAACCGGAGATTAGTCGACATACTATGAAGATTGTTTTTAATTTTCGCTAAGGTTTAGCAGAACTTCATCTGCAAACCATCTTAACTTACGGGCACGAGGGTGATCATCCCAATGCGCCTGTATTGATCAATACTACATACAAGAATGATATTAACGTTCACTCTGTCAACCTTGGGTCCATAAAAGTTTTCCCTTGATCGGGATGTTCATACTTAGTCTGGAATCTGAACCAAAATAATTTGATTGGATACAAAAAGATTTATCATATTCAACGATATTTTTAAATCTGTGTCTAGCTGATCAAATAGCTTAGAGGTATATATATATATAAACATGTGATTAAATACAATGATTATCTAAGTAGGGACACTTGTATAACCATGTTTAAAAATTAACGAACAGAATATATATCTAATTTACCATATACTAACATGCTAATAAACAATGATCGGATATAGAATGTGACGCCCCCAAATTCAGGTACTTGAAACCCGAACTTGGTGTTTCACGATACAATTTCTATGAGCAAAATAATACTAATAATAATAACAATAATACAGATTATCAAATTTAATTTACATATTGTCAGAGTTTAGTTCCCAAGTAAGAACCCTTAAACATTAGATTATACATGATAATAATAATAATATTTATCATCCTTATCATAAAGTCAAACTATTACATAGGATAGCTTAAACATTCATTCAGCGACTTTCCCTTTTCCCTTGTTCTTGGCAGACCCTTCAGGTTGTTCACGTTTAGCTGAAAACATTTAAATTAAACAAGGATGAGCATTTGAGTGCCCAACAAGTAATAGCAACAATAATAATTAACTGAAAGGATTAAATGTTTTCTTTGAACGATACTTCTACAACGAATCAACAGTTGTGAAGTAAGTTTGAACCATTAATAAACAACATGTCATTTTTCAATTCAAATTTTTGAAACTACGTATTGATTATATATGAGGATCAATCGACGGACTATGAACATTGTTTTCTATTTTGAAAAGGTTACATAGAACTTCATCATAAATCGTCATAACTTACTTGGAAGGGGGTGATCAAAGACGTTATGCCTGTGTTGATCAATACTACATTATAAGAACGATATTATCGTTCATCCTTTTTATCCGCCTTAGCGCATAAAAATTTCCCATATTTGGGATGTTCATAATGATCTTGAATCTAAACCAAAACAATTCGGTTGGATAAAGTTTTATCTTATTCAACAACAACTTTAAATTTATGTCTAGCTGGATCAAATAGCTTAGACGACTTTTAATTCAACTTATACATACTGGACACCGATAAGTATGTATCAACATGTGATAAAATATAATGATTATCCAAGTGAGGACACTTGTATAACCATGTTTTAGAAATTAAAGAATGTAATATATCTTTGATCAACGATAACAGAATAAAGGAACTTGTACAACAACTATAATTTAATAACTTACTTATACAGAATCATTGCCTAAGTATATACAAAGGTTGAAATATTTGAACAATTGAAATGAACAGTTCAGATATTATCTTACGCATGTCCGTTGCATAAAGTAAATGCAAAGGGTTAGATACTTGCCTGGTCTGCTGCTTACACAACTTAGATTTATCTTTTAGGTCAAGCCCTATCATTAAATAGATCATTCGTTCGATTAGAATAACATATCATATCATATTGTACTGCTAATTGCAATCAGCACATAACCTAAACACACTGTCATATAATTTTAATAACCATTGAATCACAAATAAACATTTATCAAATCAATCTATCTAAGTCCAGATCAATTTCTGAAATGTGTCGGTGTATTGACAACTTTATCGGGTATTTATCGAGTCTAAGACTCTATCAATGAGTTCAATATACATTTAAATAACTTAAATACGGTCGCACTATTTTTTTCATGGCCTTATAATAATTTTAAATAATTATTACCATTTATCATAATTTTTGAAATATCGAAATCATTAATAAATGATTTAAATATTAAACAATTCTATTATTATTAATATTCAATTAATATTAAACTATTAATGAAACCATTGCTAAAACATTAAAGTTATTTATAATAACTAAAAATATTTTTAAAACATTTATATTACCCTTAACTACTTTTTAAAACATTTAAAATCATTTTTAAATAATTAACATTAATATTAAAATATTAATGTATTATTTATCTAAATATTATAAGTCATTAATTATAACTTAAAATATTTTTAATTCATTTACATCCCTTTTAAATGATTTTTAAATTAATAAAACCATTATAAAACTATTTATTTAATATAATTATTAAATAAATTAGTGTTAAAATTAATATCATTAATATTAAATTATTAATGAAATTATCCTTTAAATATTAAAAGTTATATTTTATAACATTAGAATATTTTTAAATACCTTATTATTATTTAAAATGATTTTTAATATAATAAAATCATTTTTAATTTATTTATTTAATTCATTTATTAAATAACTTAATTATCATTAATATTAATTTATTAATGAAATTTATCACAAAAAATATTAAAAGTCATTAAAAATAACTTAGAATATTTTCTTATATCATAATATAATTTTAAATGATTTTTTATAAATTAAAATCATTTTTAAATAATTTATTTAATATTATAATTAAATAAATTAAATACTTTTAATATTCCAAAAATATTAAATATTTATGAAATATATCCAAAATAATTAAAATATAATTTTCGGATCTTAAAATAATATTTAATAATTTATTTTGTATTTTTCGAAATTAAAAACTAATTAATACTAATTATCTAATAAAAATATAATTTTTATTACTAAAGCTGTCATTAAAGGGTGCTATAGCGGCGTAATCGTCGCTATAGGTGTTCTTCGCGTTCTTGACCTTGCCCAGAAATTCATAGACAGAAATCGAGTGAACAGGTTTGACCATGATTTCTGATCGGATCATGATGTTTGAGTGCATGTTTTTGGTCAAATCATGTAGTATAAATGTAACACTACAAGACCCAACAAGAAATATTAGCAAACAACATCACAATCAAAAGATATAAGCCTTGAAAGTGGTACATCGAGTTGTTCTTCATTTACGGGTTTGCCCGAAATGAAGAACAATTCAACTACCTTTTTGAGCTTCCACAACTTAGATTTTGTGTGATGTTTAAGTGATCTAAGGGTTCTAGCTTGTAGAAAACATGTAACACTATAGATCCATCACAAAACATCACTAAAACAACAACAAAAAAGCCAGATCCATCTCGGTCAAACCATGTCAGAAATAAGCCTTAAAAATTTAAAAATTTTCCGAAAACCAAAAACATGGCCGGGATGGTCTACTTTGACCATCCACCACCTTCGATTCGTATACTTTTAAGGAGATTTTAAGGCATAAAATTAGAGTTCATATACGGACTACAATCTAGATGCAACAAAACAACAAACAATTAACAACAACGAAGATCTGTGCCTTTGAACTTCTTGTCGAGACCAATCAGGCAAGTTCTTGGCGCCGATGCTTTCGATCGATCTTGGGTCAATGGTATTTGATCGTTAATACCTTCATTTCTATTCTAAACATCAAATGACCTTGATTCTTTTTGCATATTAAAGACCACATTACAGGCTACCAATAACAACTTATAAACAACAGAAATCATAAACAGAAAAAGATTTATAGGCTCTGACATTCACTGTCAGACCACCAAAAATAAAATTCCCAGATTTTTGAAATCTTCAAATCCGAGCCTCTAGATGTTATGGATTCAACATCTAGCAACCCAGATCATCATTAGACACTAAAAATAACATATTCTAACATTAAGAACTAACATCTAACTACAGATCATTGGACAGAATTTATGGCTAGGGTTTATACCTTTCTAAGAATGATTTTCTGACTTTTGGCTTTTGATATGTTATGATTAATAGTGGGGCTTGAAAATGGGAATGAAATGCTAGAGATTTTAGTTGGTTTTAGAGAGAGAGGCTCAAGGATGAGAGTTGGCAAAATTTTAGTGAACAAAATGCATTATTTCTCTCTCCAATCTATATATAATGGGTTGTAGTGCATGAATTGGCTGATAAAAGAGCTAAATGCTGTCAAATATGAGCATGTGGGGTTGTTGGATTTGGTCACCAACTTCCCCTAATTGTCAAAACCTATAAATTAGCCAAAATAATACACTAGGGGTAAAATGGTCAAATTGTAAATCATTTTAATGGCAACCAAGTAATTTGCCAAACCCTTAGGGTTTGACCCTTAGGATTTAACCCTTAGGGTTTAACCCTAAGGTTTAGCACATAACATAAATAAGATTTAGCAACTAGGGTTTGTAAAGAAATAAATTAATTTTAGTTTCTAAAATTTCAAAATTAGGGTTTTGTTAATTATAATTTAAATTTCTAATTATACATGAACATTAGGGTATTATAATATAATTAACCTTGCTACTTAAGTAATTAGGGTTTACAATTATCAATTAGGATTCCTAAATATCAGTTAGGGTTTTGATTTTGCAATTAAGGTTTTGCAACAATAATTAGGGTTTTCCTAATTAGCGATTATATGTATAATACCAGACATTGATCACATTATCGCAATTGTCCAATAATTTTAAACTCTAATTTGTATTTTAAATTAGATTTTCACACATAACACCATAATTGGCCAACCATCATCGGTTCACATATACAGTACATATTTATAGCACTGAAAAATCAAAATATTATAATATTATAATATTATTATCATTTCTTGATCAAAACTCAGAATTAGGATTTGGATTCCATATCTGATTTACCTTTCATAAACATCATTATTAATTAAGTCAAAATACTTAACTTAATAATCTGAATTAAAATTCATATAAATAAATAATAATTACAATAATCATTCCATATATTATTTAAATAATATAATATCATATTTTCTTTGAAAAATAAATAATAAAACATTTCTACTATAAAATTAATTATTATAAAAATATAATTTATAATAATCAATTATTCTAAAATAAAATTAATTGTAATAATTCATGTAATAAATATATTTTATTTATCACACATATATATATATATACATATATCTTGACACATAATTCCCCATATTTATTTTAATAAATAAATAAATAAAATTATACGCAAAATTTCTGATTTATTAGTATAAAAAATATCGGGTTATTACATTCTCCCTCCCTTATAAAGATTCTGTCCCCAGAATCACCATTTGAAAATCCATACATACCAGGGTACCTAGCATATCCAATCATTACAGGTAGATCTTGATCAACTTTGATCGGACTAATCTTTAACTATTTAAAGCTTATCTTTCTGATTACACAAAAATTTGATTTCTAAAAGAACTCAAATTCCTCCTTCCAGATTTCTGTATAAAATTATTTATTATTTATAGAAAAATCATATATAAGAAAATAAAAGTTATATGAAAAGTACACAGAGTTCCATTGCGGTACCGCCACCGAATCTGGGTCATCATGTTTGAAGACCCGTCAGATGAGATTTTGTCGACTTCTTTGGATGAAGTTGGTCGTGTGATTGCCAAAGTTCTGGCGCTTTTTCCCATATTCACGCTTTCTGCCTCCGTTCTCCTTTTCGGACAGTCCTTCACTTTATTCTCCTTCGATCTGCACAGAAAACAACCACTAATCGTTCTAGGATTGGGGCAGTTAGGAGAGATATGGCCATCCCGCCCACACTTGAAACATGCAAATTTACCTTTCGGACATTCCCCAAATGGTTCTTCCCACAATTCCCACATTGCACCACCAACTTCTTCTTTTTTACCTTCTTGCTTCACTGCACACCCCCCCAAGTTGTTCCCTTCCTCTTTTCACTCCTATTCCCTTGTTTGTTTCCACCTTCCCAGCTCCTTCAACTTTACCCTTGTTCCTTCTTTCTTTGTTATAGAGGCTCATGGCCTCACTTCCCTCTCAAATAATAATCGCTTTCTCCATGAGTGCTGCAAATGTAGGGATCTGCAACACTGCCACCTTATTGTAGAGCCAGGGTTTTAATCCTAGCTCAAACCTTCTCGCTTTTCTAGCCTCCGTATCAACTTGATGCGGGGCGAACCTAGCCAACTCATTAAATTTTGCGGCATACTCCGCAACAGTCATATTTTCCTACTTTAACTCCAAAAATTTTACCTCCATCCTAGCCTGCATACTAGGTGAAAATTAGTTTTCATAAAACAAAGTTTTAAACTTTCCCAAGCAACTGCACCTGCTCCTGCCCTCGCCTGATTCGCTTCCCACCAAAAATTTGCCTCACCCTTCATCATGTAGGTGGCAAAAGCGGTCTTTTGCCCCTCAGCTACCCTAGCTATTACAAATGCCTTTTCAATTTCTTTAACCCAAGTTTGGGCTTCTACAGGGTCAGTTATACCTCTAAATTTGGGCGTTCCTACAGCCTTGAAGTCCTTAAAGTTTGCCAAGCGGTTGTCTTCTTTGGTTCCTCACGGTGGTATTCCTTGTTGTTGCATGGCACGAGCTACCATGTTTGCGAATGCTTGCATTGGATCTGGTTGTTGTCCCCAACGTTATTGATGATTCTTACGCCCTTTGGTTTTCTAGTTTGTCGTCTTGGCGGCATTATCTATCATTAAATAAAACATAATTTAACTTACATTCTAAACCTTATCACATAAGTTTAATATATTAAACTTGTTTCATAACTCAAACATATTTCGTTTTCATTAGTTCAAAGTAATTTACATAACATAGCCCATATCTATCCTTTGTGACCACAAAAGTCAGGATTTACAGATTTGATCCATACAAAAGTTGAAAATATTACATTACACAAACATACCAATTACACATATTATATTAAACAGACCTACACCATAGAACCTATACTACTTATTCACTACGCCTTTTTCTTGATCTTGGACAACCTTTTGCCTGATGACCTTCTATCCCACAAATAAAACAGACACATTGCTTTGGATTGGGACAATTAGGAGAAAATGTCCCTCACGTCCGTCCATGATTGTAGCAAACATTCTCCCTTTCACTATATACGCGCCTTCATGTTTCTTATCACGGTTTGTACACTTTTCTATTTTGTTAAAAAGTCCTTGGTTGTTATCGAGTTTCCTATATCACGGTCTTTCATTTTCTTTTTCCTTCTTATTCGGAGTTTGACACAACTTGTTGCTTTTAGCTCCCATTTGGTCAATTTGGATTTTAAGCTTATCTTGTTCTTCCATTGTTTCTATTAATGCTTTTCGCAGTTGGCTATTTAGAAGTTTTTCTATTTCCCACAAATTTGTTCCAAAGAGGAAACTGGTCCCGATTGATTACGCACTTGGTTTTGATGCTGATCGATCGGCTCGAACTCAACTGTGTTCGAATCACTATCGGTTAGTTCCACTATTTCGGATCTGATATTATATTTTCCATAATAACCACCTCATCGAGGTTGCTTTCACTTTGAGCCTCTATTTCACTATTGGCTTTGATATCGGCTCCTTCTTTACGATCAGAGGGTATCTAATCCTTTTCACCGACATCTACACACATAAATTATCACGATTAGCATATAATATATACACATAACACATAATGGTTTTATATAAGTTATCTTTTTTTAGTTTGTTTGATGATGAATTTATCTCGATTCATCTATTTTAAACTCTATATGAGTTATTTATATTTTCAACGTTTCCCTCTATTCTAAGGTTATAGCCTAAGGTCTATCCCACCTAAGGTTTCTAACCCTATAGCTCGATACCATGATGTGGCGCCCCAAATTAGGTACTTGAAACCCGAACTTCGGTGCTTCACGATACCATTTCTATGAAGCGAAATAATACTAATAATAATAACAATAATATGATTATCAAATTTAATTTACATATTATCGAGTTTAGTTCCCAAGTACGAAACCTTTAAACATTTGTTACATGATAATAATAATAATAATATTTATCATCCTTATCATAAAGTCAAACTATTACATAGGATAGCTTAAACATTCATTCAGCGACTTTCCCTTTTCCCTTGTTCTTGGCAGACCCTTCAGGTTGTTCACGTTTAGCTGAAAACATTTAAATTAAGCAAGGATGAGCATTTGAGTTCCCAACAAGTAATAGCAACAATAACAATTAACTGAAAGGATTAAATGTTTTCTTTGAACGATACTTTTGCAATGAATCAAATCAACAGTTGTGAAGTAAGTTGAACCATTAATAAACAACATGTCATTTCGAATTCAAATTTTTGAAACTACGTATTGACTATATATGAGGATCAATCGACAGACTATGAACATTGTTTTCTATTTTCGAAAAGGTTACACAGAACTTCATCTGTAAACCGTCATAACTTACGAGCACGGGGGTGATCAGTCTGTTATGCCCTGTATTGATCAATACTACATTATAAGAAAGATATTATCGTTCATCCTTTGTCCGCCTTAGCGCATAAAAATTTCCCATATTCGGGATGTTCATAACAGTCTTGAATCCAAACCAAAACAATTTAGTTGGATAAAGTTTTATCTTATTCAACAACAACTTTAAATTTATGTCTAGCTGGATCAAATAGCTTAGACGACTTTTAATTCAACTTATACATACTGGACACCGATAAGTATGTATCAACATGTGATAAAATATAATGATTATCCAAGTGAGGACACTTGTATAACCATGTTTTAGAAATTAACGAACAGAATATATATCTTGATCAACGATAACAGAATAAAGGAACTTGTACAACAACTATAATTTAATAACTTACTTATACAGAATCATTGCATAAGTATATACAAAGGTTGAAATATTTGAACAATTGAAATGAACAGTTCAGATATTATCTTACGCATATCCGTTGCATAAAGTAAATGCAAAGGGTTAGATACTTATTGATGCTGTGCTTACACAACTTAGATTTATCTTTTAGGTCAAGCCCTATCATTAAATAGATCATTCGTTTGATTAGAATAACATATCATATCATATTATGCTATGCTAATTGCAATCGACCACATAACCTAAACACATTTGTCGTATATAATTTTAATAACCATTGAATCACAAATAAACATTTATCAAATCAATCTATCTAAAGTCAGATCAATTTACGAAATATGTGATTATATTGACAACTTTATCGGGTATTTATCGAGTCTAAGACTCTATCTGATGAGTTCAATATATATTTAAATAACTTAAATACCGATCATACTTATTTTTCATGGCCTTATAATAATTTTTTTAAATAATTATTACCATTTATCATAATTTTTGAAATATCGAATAATTATTAATAAATGATTTAAATATTAAACAATTCTATTATTATTAATATTCAATTAATATTAAACTATTAATGAAACCATTGCTAAAATATTAAAGTTATTTATAATAACTAAAAATATTTTTAAAACATTTATATTACCCTTAAATCGATTTTTTTAAAACATTTAAAATCATTTTAAATAATTAAAATTAATATTAAAATATTAATGTATTATTTATCTAAATATTATAAGTCATTAATTATAACTTAAAATATTTTTAATTCATTTACATCCCTTTTAAAATGATTTTTAAATTAATAAAACCATTTTAAAACTATTTATTTAATATAATTATTAAATAAATTAGTGTTAAATTAATATAATTAATATTAAATTATTAATGAAATTATCCTTTAAATATTAAAAGTTATATTTTATAACTTAGAATATTTTTAAATACCTTATTATTATTTAAAATGATTTTTAATATAATAAAATCATTTTTAATTTATTTATTTAATTCATTTATTAAATAACTTAATTATCATTAATATTAATTTATTAATGAAATTTATCACAAAATATTAAAAGTCATTAAAATAACTTAGAATATTTTCTTATATCATAATATAATTTTAAATGATTTTTTATAAATTAAAATCATTTTTAAATAATTTATTTAATATTATAATTAAATAAATTAAATACTTTTAATATTCAAAAATATTAAATATTTATGAAATATATCCAAAATAATTAAAATATAATTTTTGGATCTTAGAATAATTTTTAATAATTTATTTAGTATTTTTCAGAATTAAAAACTAATTAATACTAATTATCTAATAAAAATATAATTTTTATTACTAAACTGTCGCTAAAGGGTGCCTATAGCGGCGTAATCGCATCGCTATAGGTTTTTTCTTCTTGGCGTTCTTGAGCACCTTGAGAAATTCATGATGAAAACCAAGGTGAAACGTGTTTTGACCGTGATTTTCGATCGGATCGTGATGTTTGAGTGCATGTTTTTGGTCAAATCATGTAGTATAAATGTAACACTACTGAGACCCAACAAAAACATTAGCAAACAACATCACAATCAAAAGATATAAGCCTTGAAAGTGGTTGTCGAGTTGTTTTCTTCATTTACGGGTTTGCCCGAAAAAAAGAAGAACGATTCAACTACCTACTTTGAGCTTCCACAACTTAATGATTTGTGTGATGTTTAAGTGATCTAATGGTTCTAGCTTGTAGACAACATGTAACACTATAGATCCATCACAAAACATCACTAAAACAACAACAGAAAAGCCAGATCCATCTCGGTCAAACCATGTCAGAAATAAGACTTAAAAATTTCTGGAAATTTTCCAGAAACAGAAAACATGAACGGATGGTCTACTTTGACCATCCACCACCTTCGATTCGTATACTTTTAAGGAGATTTTAAGGCATAAAATTAGAGTTCATATACCGGACTACAATCTAGATGCAACAAAAACAACAAACAATTAACAACAAGCAAGATATGTGCCTTTGAACTTCTTGTCAGACCAATCTGGGCAAGTTCTTGACTGCCCAGAATGCTTCCGGTCAATGCCGGTCAATGGTATTTGACCGTTAATACCTTCCATTCTAAACATCAAATGACCTTGATTCTTTTTGCATATTAAAGACCACATTACAGACTACCAATAACAACTTATAAACAACAGAAATCATAAACAGAAAAAGATTTATAGGCTCTGACATTCACTGTCAGTCCACCAAAAATAAAATTCCCAGATTTTTGAAATCTTCAAATCCGAGCCTCTAGATGTTATGGATTCAACATCTAGCAACCCAGATCATCATTAGACACTAAAAATAACATATTCTAACATTAAGAACTAACATCTAACTACATATCATTGGATGAGAATTTATAGGTTAGGGTTTATACCTTTACTAGAATGATTTTCTGACTTTTGGCTTCTAATATGTTATGATTAATAGTGGGGCTTGAAAATGGGAATGAAATGCTAGAGATTTTAGTTGGTTTTAGAGAGAGAGGCTCAAGGATGAGAGTTGGCAAAATTTTAGTGAACAAAATGCATTATTTCTCTCTCCAATCTATATATAATGGGTTGTAGTGCATGAATTGGCTGATAAAAGAGCTAAATGCTGTCAAATATGAGCATGTGGGGTTGTTGGATTTGGTCACCAACTTCCCCTAATTGTCAAAACCTATAAATTAGCCAAAATAATACACTAGGGGTAAAATGGTCAAATTGTAAATCATTTTAATGGCAACCAAGTAATTTGCCAAACCCTTAAGGTTTGACCCTTAGGATTTAACCCTTAGGGTTCAACCCTAAGATTTAGCACATAACATAAATAAGATTTAGCAACTAGGGTTTGTAAAGGAATAAATTAATTTTAGTTTCTAAAATTTCAAAATTAAAGTTTTGTTAATTATAATTTAAATTTCTAATTATACATGAACATTAGGGTATTATAATATAATTAACCTTGCTACTTAAGTAATTAGGGTTTACAATTATCAATTAGGGTTCCTAAATATCAGTTAGGGTTTTGATTTTGCAATTAGGGTTTTGCGACAATAATTAGGGTTTTCCTAATTAGCGATTATATTTATAATACCAGACATTGATCACATTATCGTAATTGTCCAATAATTTTAAACTCTAATTTGTATTTTAAATTAGATTTTCACATATACCACCATAATTGGCCAACCATCATCACGGTTCACATATACATATATTACATATTTATTTATAGCATTAAAAATCAAAATATTATAATATTATAATATTATTATCATTTCTTGATCAAAACTTCGAATTAGGATTTGGATTCCATATCTCGATTTACCTTGTATAAACAACATTATTAATTAAGTCAAAATACTTAACTTAATAATCGAATTAAAATTCATATAAATAAATAATAATTACAATAATCATTCCATATATTATTTAAATAATATAATAAAAAATAAATAATAAAACATTTCTATTTTCTTTGAAAAATAAATAATAATAATTCATAAAATTAATTGTAATAATTCATTAATTATATTTTATTATAAAATATATAATTATATAATAATCAATAATTTTAAAAATAAAATTAATTGTAATAATTCATGTATATAAATATATTTTATTTATCTACATATATATATACAAACTTTCTTATTATCTTGACATGCATAATTCCCCATATAATTATTTTTTAAATAATAATAAAAATTTATTATATATCATTAATAATCATTCGTTCATTTAGAATATATATGAAAATATCGGGTTATTAAAACGACTTTATCGGGTAATTATCGGGTCTAAGACTCTATTCTGCAGTTTAATATCCGATTAGATAATTTAAATATCAGACATATTACCTTTCATAGCTTTATAATAATTTTCAAATATTTATTATAATTTATCATAATTTTTCAAACACGAATAATTATTAAATGATTTAAATATTAAACAATTCTATTATCATTAATAATTAGTTAATATTAAACTATTAATGAAACCATTGCCAAAATATTAAAGTTATTTATAATAACTCTAAAACATTTTTAAACATTTTATTACCACTTAAATGATTTTTAAAACATTTAAAATCATTTTAAATAATTACCATTAATATTTAAATATCAAAATATTAAAAGTCATTAATTATAACTTAAAATATTTTTAATCCATTTATATCCTTTATAAATGAATTTTAAGTTAATAAACCATTTTAAAACTATTTATTTAAGATAATTATTAAATAAATTTAATATCCTTAATATATCATTAATATTAAATTATTAATGAAATTATCATTTAAATATTAAAATTTATGTTTTATAACTTAAAATATCTTTAAACACTTTATTTTCATTTAAAATGATTTTTCTAATATTAAAATCATTTTTAAATTACTTTATTTAATATAATTATTAAATAATCATAATATCATTAATATTAAATAATTAATGAAATTTGCTTTACAATATTAAAAGTTACATTTTATAACTTAAAATATTTTAAATACCTTATTATCATTTAAAAGGATTTTTTATATAATAAAATCATTTTAATTAATTTATTTAATGCATTTATTAAATAACTTAAATATCAATATTATTTAAATAAATACTAATATTTATGGAAAATATGTTAAATTATTAAATGTTAATTTTTATAACTTAAAATAATTTTTAAACTATTTTTTTTGTAATTTTCAGAATTAAATTTCTATTTTTAATTGATTTTAGGTAATTTAATTAATTAATTTTTATAATTATGTCGCTAAAGCCCTTTGGCGACAGTAAGCGTCGCCTTAGGTGTTCTTGAGAAACCTAGGTGTTCATACTCAGTGTTCGAGTTAGCTTGTTTGACCAACGATTATTCCTTGTGTAATGAGTTTCTGGTCTAGTTAATGGTTAGATATTAAAGTACGGATGTAATATTACTCAATATAACAACAAACGTGGTCAAAACATACATTATCTGTAATATCTAAGCTCAAGAACAAAATTGTCGGTTTGTTTTGACATTTCGGCCGCCTGAGAAAATAAAGTCGTGGCCGGTCAACGCTTTTGATGGCCCTCTAACATAAACTCTGTTCAAGGTAAATGTGTTCTGGACGTCGGGATGTCTAAAGTAACCTACAGACAACATGTTACAATCCATGGTAAAGTCAAAACATAATTAATCAAAGAGATTTGAGCTAGCAAACATGGTGTCAAAGTGTTTCTGGGTTTTCCCAAGAACCCAGCAGTTCAACCTATCACTTTCATGCTCGATTTCCCTTATGTTCTGGTCATTCTTTATGTCGTTTAATGGTTCAAATCTATAGTATACATGACAAAGAACATTACCATCACAATACATCAGTAAATCAACATCACTTTTAAAAGATCTAATCCGGTCAACCTATGTCAGAAAGTTGTTCTTCATGTTTCTGGGAAATTCCTAGAAATCAAAATCGTGAACGAGTGGCCAGGTTTGACCATCCACTAAGTTCTATCAATTGATTATTTAAAGGATCAAAAGCCACAAATATAAAGTACATATGAAAGGCTATAAACTGGATACTATAACATCATCAAATAATTTACAAACTGACAGATCTAAGCCTTCCAAAACATTGTCAGACACTGAAAAAGCTTTCTGGGTTGCCCAGATTCATACTCGGTCATGGTCGATCAACGACCTTTGACCATCAATAACTTTTGATCTAGACATCCAATGACACTTCTTTCACTTTCAGATGAAAGAACTCATATTAGTATATAGATCCAAACCATAAAAAAACAAAAATATTAAACATCAAAGAATCTATAGCCTCTGACATTCGTTGTCAGAACATAAAGTAAAATTTTTCCAGATTTTGAAAAATGACAAATCTGAGCCTCTAGATGTTATGGATCTAACATCTAGCAACCTAGATCACTTAAATAGACTACAAAAAACATGTTTTAACATTAAATCATAACATCTAACACAAGATCAAAAGTCAAATTTCTAGATTAGGGTTTACCTCTTTATGATCCAATTCTGATTTCTTTGCTTCTGATTTGATGTTGGTGTTCGTGAGGCTTGATTTGTGACTGATCTAACACTAGAATTTTGTGGGTTTGAGCTTGAGATAATATGGCTAAGTGTTTGTTGCACAAATAAGGTAATAATACATTTTCTCTCTCTTAATCTATGCAATTAAATTGATGCAATGAACTTAGCTGGTGAATTAAATCTAATGTGCTGGTATTGTAGCTCATAGCTAGGTTAGGGAAATGATGACTTGCAAGATTTGATAAGATTTTCTAGCAATAATGCATGAATGGAACAAGAAGGGCACTTTGGTAATTTTACTTATAATCTCAAGGGTATTCTTGTCCAAGGTACTTGAATCTAGGGTTTAATCACTAGATTTTAAATTTTAAAGTTTCTCAAATAATTTCTAGGGTTTGAAAAATTAAAATTAAAGTGTAATAAAATTTTAATTTAAAACACATTAATTAAAATTACGGTTTTAATAGAAAATTAGGGTTTTTAAATTAGGGTTCCTTAATATTATTAGGGCTCCCAAATTAACAATTAGGGTTTCCTAATTATCATTATAATTTACTAAAATAGTAATTAGGGTTCCTAATTTTTGCAAATTAGGGTTTTTAAATAGCAAATTAGGGTTTCTAATTTTAGCAATTAGGGTTTAAATAATAATTAGAGTTTCTCCTAATTACAGAAATTCTATAATACACAGTAAAATTCATATAACACAATTACTACACAGTCTCGAACTCATAACTGAGTTTAACAATTAGGGTATAAAAACACGATATAAGGGTTATGACATAATTTACCATAATTGACCAACCATTATCAGTCTACACATTTATAGTACATATTATAGCACTGAAAAATTAAAATATAATTAATATTATATTATTATTCTCATCCCTTGATCAAAATCCAATTTTAGGGTTTGGATTCCATATCTGATTTATCTTTCATATATAACATTATTAATTAAGTTAAAATAATTAACTTAAATAATTTAAACTAAAATTCATATAATAAAATAATATAATTATTATAATAATTCTATAAGCATTTTATATATTATTTAAATAATATAAAATCATATTTTCATGAAAAATAAATAATAAAAATATTTCTACTACAAAATTAATTATCATAAGAATATACTTTATAATGATCAATAATTCTAAAACAAAATTATTTGAAATTATTCATGTAATAAATAAATTTTATTGATCACATATATACATACACATTACAGCACATATTCCCATTATTAAAATAATAAAAAAAATTATATAAAAATTTCTCATTTATTTATATAGAAAATGTAAGACCTCAAAAATTTTTTAAATAAAAAGGAATTTCCTTTATTTATTATTTTGAAATAGTAAGGTTGATTTGATTAATGTGGATAGTTAAGGGTTAAATCTGTAAATATTTCAAAATAAGCAAGTGGTTATAAAATATTCATTATCGTTAGGGAATATTCGTTTGGTGGTGGAATATTAAATCTTTTCGGGAATATTAAATGCGACGGCCTTGACCATGTGTGGGCCCCATAACTGGAAAGCGATTGGATGAAGAAAGCGACAAATATAAGTTGTTTTTAAATAACTATGCGTGGTTATTCACAGATTATCTTTTGTTGGAATACCCGGTGGTTAAAACACACTGTCTGGCGTTGTTGAGCAAGATAGCTTTGCGGTATTGCACCAATTATTGATTCTTACGTAAGAAGGCACTACTCAATAATGGTTACGATAATTCTTTATTCGATATTTTATTGAGTTAATAATTGCTTCGTTGATATTTTATATTCTTTGTTGTTTGATAATTGTCATTACACGTATTTTCATTATCGAAGCAATAATTCATATTATCTAAATAATATTATTAGATAACATTATTGGCAATGTCTAGAAAGTTACATCTAAGGAGAGGTTTGGTCACCTAATTGCGGCGCATGATGAAGAAGAAATTCTTATTGGAAAGCCCCTCTTTCTGAACCGCACAGTTGTCGATATTGTGATTACGTAATATTATTTGTGAATAATTAATTATTGATTTATATGATGAGGAAAATATTGATTTTATGTGGATATAGATGGAGAAAAGTTTAATGTGACAATTGTTGAAAATTGAAATTTTATCTTTTTACGATAAAATAATTCATTTAAATATATTATTATATTTTAATAATATAATAATGGTGATATTTTTACAACGAATGTGGGATATATGAGTATACGAGGAGGAAGAGTATTTTTGTTGCAATAAATATTTAAAACATGTTAAACATGTCGGTGGACCCCATTTATTGACTGAAATTTGATTATAGCCTGTAAAATCGCTTGTTTGTGGATTTCGGTCAATTTCTGATTGGAATTTGGAAACACTTTCTTCTGCAAAGTTGTAGAGAATTGAATTTTCTATAAAAACTCATAAGATTCAATTTTTTCTGATGAAAGGGCTATTTATTATGAATTATTGAAGTTACGAAGCTCAAAATAATTGATTTTTGTAAGTTTTAATTATTTATTTTATGAAAAACGTTTTTATCATTTCTTTCTAGAAGGTTGGCATGTGGGAAATGTTGGGATCTGATTTCCAAAGAGGCGTGGAAATTTATTAATAATAATATATTTTATTAAATTTTACTGCTTTTGGTGTTCTAAGCATTTTTCTATAAATAGGGTGCTTAGGTTAGAATTGAAAATCACACCAAAATGAAGTTTTCTCTCTCTATATTATCGGCGTATTCTTGTGAGTATTTTGAGTATACTTTGAGTATTGCTATACGGTGCAAGTCCAAGTCATAGCTTTATATCCTGTGTTTAATTTAGAAGTCTTGATCTTTCGAGGTAAGGGATATTATTTTTTTAAGTAATGATATTATTTCTTCAATATCATTATCTTTGAAATATTGATCTGAAGTTTTATCAAATTTGGAACTTTTTCATGTCGGGGTTACTATTCATAAAGTTCTATTCATGAGTTACTATTCACGAGTTACTATTCATGAGTTCTATTCACGAGTTACTATTCATGAGTTACTATTCACGAAGTTACTATTCACGAGTTACTATTCACGAGTACTAAGCGTGAAGATGTTTTTGTGGAATTTCTATCTTTTGGTGTTTGAGTTACTATTCACGTTATCGGCCTTTATTCACGATATATCTGACACTATTCACGTATATGGTACTATTCACCAAAAAAATAAAATTTCTTCTTTTCGTCCAAAACATCTATTCTGGATACTAACTCTGATTGTATCCATGTTTTGATCATTCTTGAATTTTACACCACTATGATTATTTTTGAGGTATTTTTGGACGTGGATAAAACCAAGTCTGAATCCTTAATCCTTAATCCTTGTCATTTTGTTTCCTTTGGATTCGTTTCTTTAAAAAAAAATATTTTCATCATCCTCGGTCTTAAATGATGATATTATGGAATATCTTTGGCACATGTGGTGCAAAGATGAATGATTTCTGAAGAATATCTTTGGCCCGTAGTGCAAAGATGAGCAGTGTTTAAATGAACATGACCAATGATGAATATCTTTGGCACATAGTGCAAAGATGAATATTTGATTCAGGATGTATATTGATTGATGTTACGAGGATAAAGGATGAGCGATGAACTTTTAAATTCATACATAGAAGATAGTAGTTTGCATTCTCTACTTAACTCTTCTAATGAATTATTATTTCATTGCGAATATTGATTTAAAATTTGTTGTCTATTGTATTCTATTAGATTTTTCCTGTTGAAGACTAACGATAATTTGTTGTATATTATCTTAGTCATAATATTCTTTCTTGAGCTAGTTGAGCTCACCCTTTCCTTTTTGTTCCATTTTTCTCGGGAGGCGAGAATATAGCGAGTGCGAGTCGGGGTATGGAATGAAGGTTTTAGAAAGGATTGTTTAGTAGTCCTCACCATTTTGTAAAATAATGTATCAATAAATGTGATGAGGATTTATTTGAGTATAGATATTGTCTAGAAGATAATATTTGTATTCAAACTCACAGTTTCTTGTTGTAATAATAAAGTTGTAGTTGTTTACATACCATGTATTGACAACTCGAGAATAGGTGATGTATACCTATTTTGGGGGCGTCACACATTTAGTATCGAGCTTAGGATATGATCTCTGGCGGAGATCGGGAATAGAACTAGGAGGGAGGCAGAGTAAATCCTTAGCTAGTGTGTCCTACCTAAGCTTATTTGTTAGTTGGTCGATATATAGGGATATAATGTGATATATTGATTTCCTTAATTAACCCTTGTTTTATGGCGGTATTTGAGAATGTCGTTGAGAATATTAACAATGGAAATGAGGCCGTGTGGAGATGCAGTACTCACCAATGAGGAGAGCGTGCACAGCAGTGGCAATGTTCCTCCTGTGAACAACACCATTGAGCGGATGATGAGCGAGGGGATGTTTAGAAGTTTTTTGCGGTTCATGCAAAATCGGACGAGGAGACTCGTGTTCAAAATACTGAGGAGGAAATGATAGCAATTCACGGGTTATCCAAACAAGCGATTCAAAGAGTTGGGACCACGAATTTAAGGGAAAGCCGGATCCGATCATGGCGGAAACATGGGTCAAACAAATTACCAAGATATTCGATGTCTTGGGATGCGGGAGAACAGAAGGTTCCATTCGCCACCTTTATGTTAAAATGGCGAAGCGGACTCTTTGGTGGGAGTCTGTGAAGCGTACCCATCCAGCCTTTTCGGCATGTCTTGGGAGACGTTTGAAGCTATTTAATGACAAATACTTTCACGAAAGTGTTACGTCATATGAAGGAAGTGGAGTTCATCGATTGGAACAAAACAACATGGCGGTGTCTCATTCTGAGGCAAAGTTTGCGAGAGTTATCGAGTTTGCACCTCATTTGGTGGAGAATGAGGAGCGTATGGCGTGGATGTTTCTTAGAGGTTTGAAACCCGTCGTCGGTTTCTCATTTCTCATAAATTTTCTCTCTACTAAGATGTTGTTGTAAATGAGGGCTCAATTATTAGAGCGAGATAACGAGTACGGTCAACCGAGGGACCACAACCGGGATAATCTGGAGATAGCGATCAACAAAACAATGATAACCAATGGGAGAAAGAAAAAGACGGACAAAAATGGTAACCACTCTGGTGGTAATCATGGCCATGAAAATAGAAGAAGCGAGTCGGGAGGAGATTTTAAAAGAGGAGATTTAACAACGACCATGTGAAGGCAGACATTGTTTAACAACAACTAGTTCTAAGGAGGAGAACAACCACCGGTCGTATATGCTATAAATGCGGGAAAGAGGGACATATCGGTCAAACCGCCCTAGCAGATTCAAGGTATGCTATAATTGTGGAAAGGAAGGACATATCGCTCGAGATTATCTGTAGAAAACCTAGTTCAAGAGGACGGTGACTCAAAAGACATCTAGAAAAGTCAAAGTCAACGGTTCTGGAAGAAGCGTTTGTTGTGGTGGTCATAATGCGAGGAACCCAAACGAGGTGATCACGGGTAAGCTATTTATAAATTCTTACGAAGTTTATACCTTACTTGATCTGGGTGCTACCCATTCATTTATCTCTCTGCATGTGCTCAACGTTTAAACTTGACTCAGAAAAAATTAGACTTTGACCTATCTGTGGAAACTCAGTTAGGAGAAACTTTCATCACATCCAATGTTTATAAATCTTGTTTGATTCAAGTTGGCACCATTACCTTACTGTTGACCTTATCTCTTTAAAGATACTTGCTTTTGATGTGATTTTAGGGATTGATTGGTTAACTACTCATCATGCCAAAATTGATTATTTTCGTAAGGTTGTTAGTTTTCATATTCTAACCAACTTTGTTATGCAATTCAAGCAACTAAACCATTAAAATCAATCACTATCATATCTAATCATAAAGCTATTCGTTTATTGAAAAAGCGGATGTCAAAGCTTTCTTAGCCCATGTTATGGATTTGAATAAAGACACGTCAAATTTGAATAATATTCCTGTTGTTATTGACTTTCGGACGTATTTCTAGAAGAACTTCCCGGTCTACCCCGAACATGAAGTTGAATTCTTTATTGATCTTGAACACGTACAAAGCCCATTTCTAAAACCCCATATCGAATGGCTCTATTGAACTTGAGTTAAAGGTCCAACTACGAGAATTGTTGGACATTGGTTTCATTTGTCTAATACATCTCCTTGGGGTGCTCTGTTTTATTTGTAAAGAAGAAAGGCGGGAGTATGCGACTTTGTATTGACTATCGGGAATTGAACCATGTCACCATCAAGAATAGGTATCCTCTACCTCGTATTGATAACTTGTTTGACCCGATTGCAAGGGGCACAATTCTTTTCAAAAATCGATCTTAGATTCGGATATCATCATGAAGATTCGAATCGAGGATATTTCAAAGGCGCCTTGAAACTTCGGTATGGGCATTATGAATTCTTAGTCATGTCTTTGGACTAACTAATGCTCCTGCGGCTTTCATGGATATGATGAACCGAGTATTCAAGGAATATTTGGATCAATTCGTTGTTGTCTTTATTGATGACATCCTCATATATTCCAAAAGCCGTGAAGATCATGAGCACCATTTGAAATTTGGTACTCAAAGGCTTCGTGAAAACCAACTATATGCCAAATTGAAGAAATGCGAGTTACGGCTTGAGGAAGTAGCATTCCTTGGGCGCGTGGTGTCGAAACATGGAGTATCTGTTGACGGCGAAGATTGAAGCAATCTGAAGTTAGAAGCAACCGAAGTCGGTGGTTGAAGTACGTAGCTTTTGGGCTTTATTTGGTTATTATCGGAGATTCGTGGAAGGTTTTTCTCGGTGCTACTCCATTAACTCATTAACTTTCGGAAGGATACAAAATTCGTTTGGAGCGAAGAATGCGAGAAAAGTTTCCAAGAGCTTAAGAGGAGACTTATTTGACTGTTCTAACAATACCATCTGGTTCGGATGGATTTGTTATCTCTGACGATACTTCGGGCAAAGGGTTAGGATGTGTTCTCATGCAACGTGGGAAAGTCATAGCCTATGCCTCATGACAACTTAAAGAGTATGAGAGAATTATCCTACTCATGATCTAGAGTTAGCGGCAATATCGTTCATGCTAAAAATATGGAGGCACTATCTATATGGGGAGAAAGTGGAGATATATTCGGACCATAAAAGCCTTAAATATTTCTTCACTCAAAAAGAACTCAACATCTGCGGCTGACGTTGGCTCGAGCTATTGAAAGACTACGACCACACTATTCAATACCATCCCGATAAAGCGAGCGTGGTAGTATGCATTGAGTAGAAGATCATATCACGAGAACGCAGAGTGCGATGATGTCAAGTATCGCGTAGAGCCAACTTTAATAGAAAAAGTTAAGGTTGCTCAAGCCACCCACCCGGAAATGATGCGTATGAAGAAGAAAGTACAAGAAGGAGCTATTAGGGCGAGAATTGATGAAGAAGAAATACTTGAGTCCACTCTAGACTTTGTGTTCTAACGACTTTGATTTGAAGTACAAGATTATGATGGAGGCACACAATACACCATTTGCAATCCATCCTGGAAGTACTAAAATGTATCGTGATCTTGACATACATTTTGGTGGAACAATATGAAGAGAGAGATTGCAAAGTTTATCTCGATGTGTTTAACTTGCCAGCGTGTAAAGGCGGAGCATCTTGTACCTAAGGGTCCGTTGCAACCACTTGAGATTCCTAAATGGAAGTGGGAACACATTACTATGGATTTAGTTCTGAGTCTTCCTACGGTTTCTCAAGGCATCAATGCTATTTGGGTTATTGTTGATAGATTAACCAAGTCTCGCTCATTTCTTGCCGTCGACACGGAGACTTATTCCTTGAGCGTCTTGCTAGTATGTGCGTGAATGAGATTGTGAGGTTACATGGCATGCTGTATCCATAGTTTGGATCGTGACCCAAGATTCACTTCAAGATTTTGGGTTAGCTTGCAAAAAGCTATGGGCACAGATTTGCGATTTAGTTCAAAGATACCATCCCCAAACGGACGGACAATCGGAGAGGACTATTCAAACTCTTGAAGATCTATTAAGACTCATGTCCTAGACTTCAAGGGTAGTTGGGATAAGTATTTACCATTGGTGGAATTCTCCTACAACAAGATTATCGAGCAAGTATAGGTGTGGCTCCATTGAAGCATTATATGGGCGAAAATGTCGTTCTCCAATATGTTGGGATGAGGTGGGTGAAGCAACATTGTTGGGACCAGAGTTAAATGTACGTATGACTACCGAAAAGATCCAAATGATTCGACAACGTATACAAAGCGGCACAAGATCGACAAAAGAGTTATGCGGATCTTCATCGAAAGGGCGTGGAATTTAATGTAGGGGATCATGTATTGTTGCGAGTTGCTCCATGGAAGGGAGTTACAAGATTTGGGAAGAGAGGAAAGCTCAATCCACGATTTATTGGTCCATTTCAAATTCTTGACCGAGTAGGAAATGTAGCCTATAGACTTGCGTTACCTCAAGAGTATGTCTCGTGTTCATAATGTGTTTCACATATCATACTTAAGTAAATATGTGAAAGACACGAACCACGTTATTGAGTTAGAACCGGACGAGATAGCCGGAAGACTTAACGTATGAGGAGGTACATGTCAAAGATCTTGGATAGGAAGGAGCATGTCCTATGCAAAGAGGTCATACCACAAGTTAAAGTTTTGTGGAGGAATCATGCTATATAGAGGAAATGACACAGGAATTGGAAAGCGGAAATGAAAGCGAGGTATCCTCACCTTTTTCAAACACACAGTGCGTACATCAATTTCGAGGACGAAATTTCATAAGGAGGGAGGTTGTAAGACCCCAAATTTTTTAAATAAAAGGAATTTCCTTTATTTATTATTTTGAAATAGTAAGGGTTGATTTGATTAATGTGGATAGTTAAGGGTTAAATCATAAATATTTCAAAATAAGCAAGTGGTTATAAAATATTCATTATCGTCGGGAATATTCGTTTGGTGCGTGGAATATTAAATGCTTGTCGAGAATATTAAATGCAATAGTAGCGACCATGTGTGGAGCCCATGTGTGAAGCGATTGGATGAAGAAAACGACAAAATATAAGTTTTTTTAAATAGCAGGCGTGGTTTATTCATCAATTATCTTTGTTGGAATACGGTTGGTTAAAACACACTAATACGCTTTGTTGAGCGAGTTGCGGTATTGCACCAATACTATATTACAGAAGGTCAATAATGGAATTTCGACTGCGATATTCCCATTCTCAGGATCAATAATTCATATTATTTGAATTAATATTATTAGATAACATTATTGGCAAACGATGTCTAGAAAGTTACACATCTAAGGAGAGTTTGATCTTATAATTGCGCGCCAGTAAGGAGATCCACGTAATAAGATATCTCCCAAATTTTGAGCCGTTAAAATACACGCACTGATTGTCATTAATAATTACATAGGATATTTGTCGCTTATTGAGTTGTTTAATTCTTTAATTAACATTATTGGTGGTGTTGTTACTATTCGTCATTCGATAATGGTTACAATAAGGAAGCTTACTGGTGTTGTCTGCAATCATAATCCACGGGTTGTCACGTTCATAATTTAAAGTATTGCATTCGCAATATATTTGTTAGATATTTTATTTGAAGGCTTCATACAGTTATCACTTAATGGTTCAAATGATACTATTTTATTGAGTTAATAATTGCTGCGTTGATATTTTATATTCTTTGTTGTTTGAATAATTGTCATTACGATATTTTTTCATTATCGAAACAATAATTCATATTATCTGAATAATATTATTAGATAACATTATTGGCAATGTCTAGAAAGTTACATACAGGAGAGGTTTGGTCACCTAATTGCGCGGTATGATGAAGAAATTCTTATTGGAAAGCCCCTCTTTCTGAGGAGCCTCACAGGTTGTCGATATTGTGATTACGTAATATTATTTGTGAATAATTAATTATTGATTTATATGATGAGGAAAATATTGATTTTATGTGGATATAGATGGAGAAAAAGTTTAATGTGACAATTGTTGAAAATTGAAATTTTATCTTTTTCGATAAAATAATTCATTTAAATATATTATTATATTTTAATAATATAATAATGGTGATATTTTTACAACGAATGTGGGATATATGAGTATACGAGGAGGAAGAGTATTTTGTTGCAATAAATATTTAAAACATGTTAAACATGTCGGTGGACCCCATTTATTGGTGAAAATTTGATTATAGCACAATAAAATCGCCTGGTTTGTGGATTTCGGTCAATTTCTGTTTGGAATTTGGAAAACTTTCTTCTGCAAAGTTGTAGAAATTGAATTTCCTATAAAAACTCGCGAGATTTGAATTTTCTGATGAAAGGGCTATTTATTATGAATTATTGAAGTTCGAAGCTTCAAAATAATTGATTTTGTAAGTTTTAATTATTTATTTTATGAAAAACGTTTTTTATCATTTCTTTCTAGAAGGTTGGCATGTGGAAATGTTGGGATCTGATTTCCAAAGAGGCGTAGGAAATTTATTAATAATAATATATTTTATTAAATTTTACTGCTTTGGTGTTCTAAGCATTTTCCTATAAATAGGGTGCTTAGGTTAGAATTGAAAATCACACGAAAAGCTGAAATTTTCTCTCTCTATATTATCGAAGCGTATTCTTGTGAGTATTTTGAGTATACTTTGAGTATTGCTATACTCTGGTTGCAAAGTCCAAGTCATAGCCTATATCCTGTGTTTTTTATTTAAAGTACCGATCTTTCGAGGTAAGGGATATTATTTTTTCGTAATGATATTATTTCTTCAATATCATTATCTTTGAAATGTTGATCTGAAGTTTTAATCAAATTTAGAACTTTTTCATGTCCGGGGTTACTATTCACTTATTCATGGGTTACTATTCATGAGTTACTATTCACGAGTTACTATTATTTCAGCGAGTTACTATTCACGAAAGTTACTATTCACGAGTACTAAGCGTGAAGATGTTTTTGTGGAATTTCTATCTTTTGGTGTCTGAGTTACTATTCACGTATCTGGCACTATTCATTCGTATACTGATTACTATTCATAGAAAAATAAAATTTCTTCTTTTCGTCTAAAACATCTATTACGGATACTAACTCGATTGTATCCATGTTTTGATCATTCTTGAATTTTACACCACTATGATTATTTTTGAGGTATTTTTTGGAGGTGGATAAAACCAAGTACTGAATCCTTAATCCTTAATCCTTGTCATTTTGTTTCACCGGATTCGTTTCTTTAAAAAAAATATTTTTCATCATCCTCGGTCTTAAATGATGATATTATGGAATATCTTTGGCACCAGTAGTGCAAAGATGAATGATTTCTGAAGAATATCTTTGGCCCGTAGTGCAAAGATGAACAGTGTTTAAATGAACATGACCAATCGATGAATATCTTTGGCTTTGTAGTGCAAAGATGAATATTTGATTCAGTATGTATATTGATTGATGTTACGAGGGATAAAGGATGAGCGATGAACTTTTAAATTCATACATAGAAGATAGTAGTTTGCATTCTCTACTTAACTCTTCTAATGAATTATTATTTCCGCTATGAATATTGATTTAAAATTTGTTGTCTATTGTATTCTATTAGATTTTTCCTGTTGAAGACTAACGATAATTTGTTGTATATTATCTTAGTCATAATATTCTTTCTTGAGCTAGTTGAGCTCACCCTTTTCCTTTTGTTCCATTTTTCTCGGGAGGCGAGAATATAAGCGAAATACAGTCGGGGTATGGAATGAAGGTTTTAGAAATGATTGTTTAGTAGTCCTCACCATTTTTGTAAAATAATGTATCAATAAATGTGATGAGGATTTATTTGAGTATAGATATTATACAGAAGATAATATTTGTATTCAAACTCACGATTTCTTGTTGTAATAATAAAGTTGTAGTTGTTTCTGTACCATGTATTGACAACTCAGAATAGGTGATGTATACCTATTTTGGGGGCGTCACAGAAAATATTGGGTTATTATAAATATAGCATGTGTTCATTAATTTTGTGAATAACAGAATCTTGATGAATATTAAGGTAGAGATATGCTTGACATCGCATGTAATCGGATAGAGAACTTAATCTTAAACCTTCTTTAATTGTAATTCACATAGAGATATAGTGAGTTAGTTGATTAATGTGTTTAACTTATTTCTATCTAAATTATGGATTTAAGTTAATACGGTATTAGTGCATCGAGAGGTGGTTAGTACTACATTCGTGTCCTTGATTAATAAACTGGGATAGTGATTTGAATTGGAATAAAGATGTAGAAATCAGAGTGAAGCTTATGGTGAAATCATAAGTTTAATTCTCTATTAATTGTTTGAAATTCCAGATTTTGATATTTGTGATTGTTTTGTGGTAGTTTATTTATTTCTTAATTTAGTTAATATAATTTTAATCATTAAATTGGATAGTTTAATAAAATTAGGATTAATAGGAAATTGGTAATTGTAAGGTTAAATTTCTTACTAATTTGTCTCTGTGGGAACGATACTCTATTCATTACTATATTACTTGTTGACCACGTATACTTGCGTGTTGTGCATATACAGATTTTACCCAACAAGTTTTTGGCACCGTTGCCGGGGAATAATTTAGTATAGATCTTAATATTTTTAAAATATCAGTTTAATTAGTCCAGTTTTACTTAAACATTTTTATTTTTGTTTTGTTCCTCTTATTTCAGGTTTTTGAAGTGGTTTATGAAAACTCGGTCCAAAAATCCAGATGAGGATCAAAAAGCGTTAAGGGACTTCGCCACACCCAAGGTGACTGAACTGTAGTCAAGCATCACCAGGCCCGCAATTGCTGCAAATACATTCGAAATCAAGCCTGGGACAATTCAGATGATCCAGAATTCAGTTCAGTTTGGGGGATTGGCAAATAACGATTCGAATGAACATCTAGTCAGCTTTCTAGACATTTGCAACACCTTTAGGTTTAATGGGGTGTCGGATGATGCGATGAGACTTCTCTTGTTCCCATTCACCTTACGGGACAAGGCGAAGAGTTGGTTACACTATCTACCGCCGGGATCTATAACAACGTTGGAAGACTTAGCTCAAAAATTCCTCGCCAAATTTTTCCCACAGGCGAAAACTGCAAAAATGAGGAATGAGATAACAATGTTTGAGCAGCAATATGGGGAGTCGCTTTACGAGGCATGAGAGAGATACAAGGAGTTACTCAGAAAGTGCCCGCGTCATGGATTGCCTAAGTGGCTGCAAATGAATACTTTTTATAACGGACTACATGGGACTCTCCGGACCAGTATTGATGCAGCGTTGGGTGGAGCGTTCGTGGCTAAGAGTTATGAGGATGCCTATAATTTGATTGAGACCATGGCGGCTGACAACTACCAGTGGCCCACAGCAAGAATGACACAAGCAAAGGCAGCTGGGGTGTTAGAAGTCGATGCGGTGACAGCAATACAAGCACAAATTTCTACGCTGTCCAAGAAGTTGGATGCCATGACAGGGGCTCAGGTACAGCACACTACAAAAAAATGGGGCTTCAACAACAACCAATTTTCGTTGCTAAAGGTGCCAAATTTCGTTGCAAAAGGGTTTTGGCAACGACTTTACTGTTGTTGCGCAATGAGCGTTGCTAATTGTTCCACAACAACAAAAAAAAATTCGTTGCAAAAAGTAATACATTTTGCAATGAAATTTGGCTTTCGTTCAGAGACGTCGATCCTTTAGCAACAAAATGTATTGTTGCAGAATAATTAAAATTTCGTTGCTAAAAACTCCATTTCATTGCAAAAGCCTGCTAATTGGCAACGAAATGAATTCTTTTTTTTGCAACGACCATTCATTTTCGTTGCAATTGACACCATTTTGCAACGATATTTTTCGTTGCAGTAAATTATGAAAATTGTTGCCTAAACTTGCTTTCTTTGCGGAATGTAAACTTTTTAGCAACGATTTTCGTTGCTGATTATATTATTTGGCAACGAAATTATGCTGAATCAACAACAAAAATATTTATTGCTGGTTATTTTTCAATAGCAACGAAAGTCATCGATTAGCAATGACATTATATGTTGACGTTTCTTTATATGTGCAACGAAAGTTGATATGATTTGCAAAGATAAAAAATGTTACCTTTTATGTTAATATTAGCAACAATATCCTCTTCGTTATTATTAGGTTAATTTTTTGTTGCCAAATATTATATTTTTAATGCCATTAGCAATAAATTTGTTTTGCTAAATGTATAAAAAATTGTTGCTATATTAAAACTTGTTCAATGCTTTGGTAACGAATTATATAGTTGTCAAATCAAAATTTGACATTCTTTTTGTGTACCTAGCTGGCTCAATGTCTCCATAGCAAATAATGGCAAAAATACAAAAACTAAAATATTTTTAACTTAATAAAATTATCCACTACATAATCATTCATTATCTTTAGAATTAACCATCTAAAGCTACCACAGTTCTTCAATCTAAGTATATATCTACATATATAGAGAGTGTACACTTCATAATTTCGTCCCTTGTCTTCCGTAAATGTAGCACAGAAATTTGATACCCAGTATTGTAAGGCAGGTCATAAAAGCAATCTTCCTGCATATATTTAAAAATAATAGCAAAGTCGGAAAAATGAAGCAAATAGGTCACCAAAGGCACTTAGTGCCAAAATCAATACACAAAGACAATAGAGTTGCTACGTGGTACTAATGTACACCGTATTGCACATAAGTAGAAAAAGAAAATAGAGTTGCAACGTGATACTAATGTACCCTATAAATTAGGATACTTATGTATATAAGCCAATGTAATTGAGAAGAATGATACATTCCCCGCCTATCAAATCTGCATAAATAATGACTTATGGAGGAAGTTAGAAACAAAAACCACAATAAAAATTAGGTTGATCATACCTGCTCAGTAGGAAGGTTAAAAATTTTGCCACCAATAGTGAAGGCAACGCTAGGCATAGAAGATATCTTGGCCCAGTCAACACCTGATTGTCCCATTGGGCTAGGTAGACCATCACAAAGCTGCAATATTTTCAGAACTCTCGTCAACATGAACCATAAAAAATTACAAACAAATAATAATCAATAAAGACTATTCAGCTCATTTACTCATTTTTCCTCCTATGTTTTGGTTGAAATAGAAGTATAATTGTATTAGGAGTATATAAAGACTTAAACAAAAAGGTTTATATATATAGTATACCTCATTGACATAGTTTAGAATACGATCTTTAAGCGTCGGTTTTGCCTAAAAGTGATTTTGCATCCACACCACTACCATTTCACAAGAAGAGCACATAGCATCACCAAATCTGGATGACCTGCCATTGCTTTCATCTACGACACTCTCAATGCTCATGCTGTATAAAAATTCATAGCATCAGTAGGTGAAATAAGGAAGAAAAGATTCATAATAATATCAGTATAGGGAGTCTTTTGTGTTAACGTTAATATAACGATGTTCAGAAAGCAACTACGCAACCAAATGTAATCTGATGTAGATAAGAGCCTGACCTAACACCACGAGCTCCATCGAAGGTGCACAATCTAATTTGGGAGCATATCTTCTTTGGTTGTGCATGTTTTTATTTAGTTCAGTAGGAGAAATCAATACAGGCTTACCAAAATGCAGTACAAGTGATCTAGCTTAGAGTCCAAAATTGACATATATGTACTTATCATCTAAAAACCTCAAATTATAATCAGTAATAAAGCAATAGTTCGTTTACCTCTGTTAAAAGCAAATCTATAATTGTTTTTCCGTATCTTTAGACCATAGCCTTGCATTCTTGGCTAACACCACCAGATGCTCCAATGGCATGATTAATCATAGTGATCATAGTCTGCAAAAATTGGTAAGAGAAAAGAGGGAGAACAGTTAAAAAGTTAGGAGCTTTATGATAATAGCACCACTGTCAGGACATTAAGCGATAGTTTTCTTCATTTGGTAACATGAAGACTATCAGCCCACACTAGTGACCTCAAATTTAGACATGGAAAACATTGCCGAAATAGGGAATGATATTTAGAAGTCTACATTTCCTCCCACAAGATAAACGAGGTCCAATTGCAGAAAATGCATATACTTTAAAAATATAAAGGAAGAAGATGTAAAATTTAACAAAACCTGATGCACAAACATACTGTTGGACCTGCTAGCAAAGAAGTTCAAGAATCTGCAATTGCAGAGCAGCCTTTATCACAGTAACCTGCATGATAAATTGACAACATATGCTGATGAATGATGAATATATCATAGCATTGCATGCTGATGAATGATGAATATATCATAGCATAGCATTGCATGCTGATGTAAAATTTAACAAAACCTGATGCACAAACGTATTGTTGGACCTGCTAGCAAAGAAGTTCCAGAATCTGCAATTGCAGAGCAGCCTTTATCACAGTAACCTGCATGACAAATTGATAACATATGCTGATGAATAACGAATCAATGAATCAAGCAAAAATTTGTTGATGAATGATGAATATATCATAGCATTGCATACTAAGCAGCTAAAGTAATGGCATTAAGAAAAAAAGAAAAAAAGAAGAGATAAGATATTTATTCTTGCTTTCAAACATCTTTCAACCCATATGACAAGTCAACAACAAAAAATCTCCTTTGCAAGTGACTCTTATGTTTATGACATAAGAAATGTTTTTTAAAAGTAGAGTTAGATCTCAACCTCAAAGATGCATATGATTACAGTTCAATTAGTGTAGTTAATAGAAATAATCAAGGTAGATAATCCAGAATTGAAATACCAATCATCTAAAATGAAATTGTCACAATACTTCCTTTATGAAACGAAGAACTCTGTCTTTGTCTAAAAGTTTGTTTACAGACACCTTTAAGCTCTGATAACAATTATTTTTTACTATTGTGTTATAGAAATACAATATTAGCTAAGGCTAAAAGGAAAACCAGGAATCATAATATACAAACTGAATATATTTTATAAGGGACAAAGTTACTGTACCTTCTGGATCACTCGGCTATGCAAAACACCTTCTTAGTTCTTTTTGGAAATACTAAGAACTGCCACTAATAACAGAAGCATTGATGTAAAAAATACTTTCACATAAAACTTTAGGAAAATAATCAAAGGCTGACTCATTAATTCACTTGCACGGTGTAAGCGAACCCCATCTATATATGATCACAGGTATGAAACTGAGTTACATTAATATAGAACATACTAGAATTAATTCAATAGTGAAAGCATACCATATTAATTGACAAAATGAAAATAATTTCATGTAGCTCACTTTTGCATAATGTTAGATGTGAAAGAAGATAAATGATTTTGCTAGCACAAAAGTGAACACAAACACATAAACAAACAAATACTTGGGTGTGATTTGAAACATTTCAATTGGTACTTGAATGTCATTTATTTCATCAAGAGGAACATTTAGGATCCGTGGTGAATGTTATATTAATACCCCTACATTTAAATCAAAAAACTTTCCGTTTCTAAGCAGAACAGACAGATATTCTCCAACATAACAGTAAATTGTATTTACATATATAGTATTGGCATGTATCTGCAATACAAGTTGCAAGATTTCAAGCATTACCTAACACAGGCCATGAGAATGATTTAAAATGAAACAAATTTTGTTGCCCCCAAATCCCAATGGATGATGAAAAATGATTTATATGTGAAAATTTTATAACAAAATTGAATTACTCCATCACAAAGTTAATATGTAACATATAAAATTAGTACTTTGAAGAAAACAAATCAACAACCTATGAATCATACTGAATATGCACAACCAATACCTCTAATTTCAATTGAAAATAAGAATGAAACCCTATACCTCTAAAGGTCTAATACTTTATATAAGCATCTTATTAGTAAACTAATATGGTCGATCGAACATATGCATTTATATTGATGGACAAGAAGCAAATTAATATATAAGCAGATAAACTAATATATATTAGCAAACTAATATGGTCGATCGGACATATGCGTGTATATTGATGGACAAGAAAACAGATAACGTATGAGATCGAGAGATCGAGAGAAAAGAGACGAAGAAGTTTCAGCAAAAGAAGGGAAAGAAGACAAGAAGAAATTAAGTAGAGTTCCAGTCGAGGAGGACTCACCGTCGTCACCGACTTCCGATTCAGAGTTCGAGTCTTCGAGATTTGCTATAGATTTGGGATGATTCATGTCACTAGAGAGTTGAGAGATTCAAATTGAGAGTTTGAGACTTGAGATGAGACGAGAATTGTTCGACTTCACACTTCAGAGTCGGCTAGGGCTAGTAATGCTAATGTGTATATCAATATATTAACTATGATTATGTAAAAAATTAATATTTTTTATAAAAAAATATTTCAATTAATAATATATATTATTATAAATAGGGTTCGGAAGAGAGATTCTTATTTTATAAGTATATTATTTGCAAGATAGCTGACTGTTTATTTTAATTTATGACTTATGAGTGGTTTTAGTTTCATGTCGTGTATTTGTTTTATAAAAACAAATTTAAAAAAATTATCATAATATTTTTTAAACGATTTTATTTTTTTTAAAAATTTGAAAAAAATAAAAATGTGATCTAATGCCAAACTAACTGGCATTGTAACTTTATTTAAATTTTTTTATAAAGTAAATTTGTAAAAAAGAAGAGTAAGATGTAACATCACTTTAACTGACGTTGGAATCTCTTTTCTTTTTTTAATTTCTTTGATCTCGTGTACGTGTTTAAAAACATCAATATTTATTTATGTTTATTCTATATCTTCGGCGTTGGAAATGAAAGAGTATATAAGACTTCAGCTATAAAAAAAATAAAAATAAAAATTCTAACGCCAATTAAAGTAACGTTGCATCTTACTCTTCTTTTTTACAAATACATTTTTTAAAAACAAAAATTAAATAAAATAGGGATAAAATTGATATTACATTAATATGGGTCAAACTAACTTATTAGGAATGACTTATAAATTATTTTTAAATAACTTTATTCATTTTAGTTCATAAAACATAATAAATTTTTCTTCATCTTTTATGTTTTCTCTTAACCCGATAGTATTATAATTTAATTTTATAATATATTTGGAAAAAAATAAAAGGAAAACTAGGAATAAGTAGGGTATACCATTACTATTCTTCTTTTATGTTCTATTTTTGGACATAAAAATATGTTAATGATTTAAGTTATCTGCCTAAGAATAAAAGTTCTTATTATTTTATGTAATCTCAAGTTAAATATTTACTTATATTAAATAATCTATTTTTTTACAATAATTTGTGCGTAATATTCTTAGTATTAAATGTCATATTTTTATTATTTATAAATATTTATATAATATCACTAGTTATGTATACAAAAATATGCAATTAGATGAGAATTTAAATATGAATAATTTTATCATTTGCCATTTTTTAAAATTCGCATAAAATCAATCATCACTTTCATTCTCGAAGTGAGGGAGTACTTGTAAGTATATCCTACTTTTATCTAGAAAAAGGAAATATTGGGAAACATAGATATAATAATCAGATTTAATGAGGTTGGGTTTATTTGGGTCGGAGACCCAGAACTAGCATGCTTGGCAATCGGTTATCATGGGTACTATTTCAACAACCATAATCTATACCGTTGATCGCAACATTGGATGACCTGAGATTGAATGGATTCCCCTAGCCTACAAGTCAGTGGCGACATGAAAATTACTCATTCGCCCCTCATTTGCTCATTTGCTCATTTGCTCATTTGCTACAGTGTCTACCGCTACAAGTTATGGCGGTAGTTTAGTTAACTAATAAATTAGATTGGCTCAGTGGTAGCTTAATGGCCTAATAACCCATAGGTCTTAGGTTCGAAACCTAGCTGTGATATTTTTGCTTCTTATGCTATATTTTTTGTGTATTAGATAAATTCTATTATCATCTATATATATACCTAGGGGTGTTCATCGGTAAGAAACCGGACCGGATCGGCCCGAACCGAACCGAACCGAATCGAAGCCAGAATCTGAATGTAATCTTTGAAAATTGGGTGCAATCAAAATTGGTACCAATATTGAGCCGTTATCTTAGGGACCATTAGCCGATCCCGTCTTAGGATCGGTTCATTTTTACCCCAACTTGTCTGCGAATTTCATTGAAACAATTTTCAGCCCAAAAACCGAATTTTTAGCCCAAAAACTCAGCCCAAAGCCTTAAATATTAATTTGGATTTTTAAGCCCAAAATTATGGGGCTTAGTAAGATAGACCTATTACTGCCCAAACCCAAAATAATAAGTCAAAAATTGGCCCAATTGGTATTTATTGTTACATGGTAAACATTTTATAAGGAAAATCTCCTTAAAGTTCTACCAATTTAACCAATATGGGTCTTAGAGACAACTAAATAGTAAAGGCTTCACTTGGTAGTGTTTTTATAAAGAAAACTTTCTTAAATTTTTGTAATCTAATCAATGCGGGACTTATAAACAAGTTATGTAAGATGGTGCCATAAGTTCCCTTATGTGATTTCCTTGGCATTCATTAGTGTCATTATTTGATGAGAATCTAAGTTGGTATTTACATTCCAATATTAAATTTACATCCCTATATTAAATAATAATAATTTGATTACTTGTTATCTTGAATTCATTATTACATGTAATCATTTTATAAGGAAAATTTACTTAAAGTTTTAGCAATGGTATTTTTATAAAGAAAACTTTCTTAAATTTTTATAATCTAATCAATGTGGGACTTAAAAACAAGTTATGTAAGATGGTGCCATAAGTTCCCTTATGTGATTTTAAATTTTTATAATCTAATCAATGTGAGACTTAAAAACAAGTTATGTAAGATGGTGCCATAAGTTCCCTTATGTGATTTCCTAAGTTTATTTATATCCCTATATTAAGTGATAATGTTTTAATTACTTGTCACCTTGAATTCATTATTACATGGTAATCAATTCTTAAATTCATTATTACATGTTTCACTTGATAGTGTTTTTATAGAAAAAAACACTTTGATTACTTGTTATCTTGAATTCATTATTACATGGTAATCAATTTATAAGGAACATTTCCTTAAAGTTTTACCAATTTAGCCAATATGGGACTTGGAGACTGAAAGTAGTATGCACACAAGCCAATCATGTTTGATGATAAAGCATATACTTTGTAACAATCTTATTCATTTATTAATAAAAGTATTAATTTATTAAAGGCTTTTAATTATCTACATGATCTTTGTTTTATAATATGTGATAAACCCATAGTTTTAAGCAAAGCTTTTAGAATAATGATGATGATCATTCTAATGAGATCTAAATTCTTAGAAAGCTTAAAAACTAAAATAGTTCCCAATCATTGGATTACTAAATTGGGGATTAGTGAATCCGGATAGATTGGTACATCGTTGCTTGCTCATTGGATGAGGATGATTGATCTCATGATCATTTGTGTGGAGACACTAAAGCAAGTATGTAGGTGCTTATTAGAGAATAAGTTCTTGAGCGTTGGCTCGCTAAGGAATACCTAATGGAGTTTTATTTGCTGTCAATAGGAATTCTGTAGTGATAGTAGTACAAGTAATCCTTGGACTTGAGATCATCATAGTATCTTATGTATGATGAGTTATACTTTGACTTATTCCTTAAGACCCTTAGGGTATATCAAAGGGTATGCTTGGGTATAATAAGTTGTATATGGAGATAATGTATGATCAATAAAGAATCTACCACTTCTAATAAAAGAAGAGAAATGTCCTATGTGATTCGATAAATGACAACCCAGTAGTCCTTGGCCAAGGCAGAATGAAATTAGAAAGGAGTTTCTAATTTGCATTATTTGGAGTTGTGCATTTAATGATCGAAATACATATAATTAAATAAAATAAGACTTGACAATGAATTCCATGTCTTATATTTAATTGGGACATTGTATGGTGGAAGGATTGAATTATACGGTAACTATTTACTCAAAGGTTCTTTAATGATTAATATTGAAATCTATATTATCTGGAAAGTCGTTGATCGCTAGGGAGGCTTATCCTATTGTAGAATAAATATTATTTAAATAAATTAATTGTTTAATTTATTTATTTAAATAAGATTAGAATTGTTCTAATTGATTTATTCATTAGGTTTAATATGGAGAACCTAAAGGGTCACACCATAAAAGGAAGAATAATTATTTAAGAAGTTAATGGCATAATCGTAATAATATGTTAAGTATATTTAATTTAATCTATGGTGATAGAATAAATTAAATAGCTTAATATTTATTATTTAATATTTTAGAAATATTAAATATAAATTAATAAGAGGAGTCTTATTAATATTATTACAATTATTATTATTTTAATTTCTAAAAGAGTTTAGGAATTAATTTAATATAAGTACTCTCATTTATTCCTAATTGGATTAGGAAAGAAAATTAGTTAAAGGAGTTTAATTAATTATCCCTAATAAGATTAGGGAGCTTAATTAATTAAAAGAATTTAATTAATTAAAACCCAATTCCTTAATTGTTAAGGTGGGTTGCCCACATCTATAAATAAGAGGAGTCTTATTATGGGTGGTGGGGGTTGTTGACTTTTTAACATACGACATAATTCCAATTGTTGGGAGAGTACACCTTTTCTATAGAGATAGAAAAACTAGGGTTTAGCCAACCACCCTTCTTCTTGAATTTTCTTCTTCCTTGGTGGATTACCTCTAGAGGCCAAACATATGGGTGGCTAACGTTGATCAAAGGAAGGAACCAAACCCGGTGGATTCAAGTTGAACGAAAAGGATTTGGAGGTGAACTTGTACTGAGGAAGCTCGATCTTCTTGGTATGATTTTATTCTTTATCTTTTTCGTTTAATTAATAATTATGCATAAAGGGTGATCCGGGTATATGGTTTGTAAATTTTTAAACTCGATTTTACCACGCTTATTTAATTTATGCAATTTGATTGCGTTGATGAATATTACAAACCTAACAGTGGCATCAGAGCCAAACCTTTATGCGAATTATTAATTGTTTTAATTTGATATTATATTGATATGTGTTTAGAACAATTTTTTGTGCATAATTTTGTTGTATAAAATTTATTAAAAAAAAAAAAAAAAATAAAGAAAACCATTTTTTATTTGGAAGCATGTTAATTTTTTAAGAACAGGACTCACGGTGAATCTAATGCAGCACGGAAACCGATGTCAGCAAATAGGATTTCATGAAAAAGTTAACAGGAAGCACATGCAAACCAAAAAAAAAAAAAAAAAACAGAATTATTCCTCGATTTCCGTGCAAAATCAAAAAAAACTACCGCTTTTTCTTCTTTACATTTACATACTACCTTGTTTTTTTTTTTAAATCACGTGATTGCCAATATATATTAAGTTTAAAAGAAAGCACGGATGTAATATATATATATATATGTGACGCCCCCAAAATAGGTATACATCACCCATTACGAGTTGTCAATATACATAGTGCAAAAACAACTACAACTTTATTATTACAACGATAAAGCGTGAGTTTAAATACAAATATTATCTTCTAGACAATATTTATACTCAAATAAATCCTCATCACATTTATTGATACATTATTTTACAAAAATGGTGAGGACTACTAAACAATCCTTTCTAAAACCTTCATTCCATACCCCAGGCTACGTACTCGCTATATTCTCGCCTCACGAGAAGAATGGAACAAAAAGGAAAAGGGTGAGCTCAACTAGCTCGATAAAGAATATTATGACTAAGATAATATACAACAAATTATCGTTAGTCTTGAACAGGAAAAAATTTAATAGAATACAATGAATAACAAATTTTCAATCAATATTACATGGTGGAAATAATAATTCATAGAAGAGTTACGTAGAGAATGAAATCTACTATAATCTATGAATTTAACGATCCATCATCAATATTTTATCCTGTAACATCAATCGATATTCATCTCAAATCAAATATTCATCTTTGCACTACTGGCAAAGATATTCATCAATCGGTCATGTATTCATCTCAACACATTCATCTTTTACTCTGAGCCAAAGATATTCATCGATCGGTCATGTTCATTTAAACACTGTTCATCTTTGCACTACGGGCCAAAGATATTCTTGAAAATCATTCATCTTTGTACTACTGGGCGAAAAGATATTCAATAATATCATCATTTAAGGCGAGGATGATGAAAAATATTTTAAAAAAGCGAATCCGGTGAAACAAAATGACAAGGATTAAGGATTAAGGATTCAGTACTTTGTTTTATCCATGTCCAACAATACCTCAAAAATAATCATAGTGGTGTAAAATTCAAGAATGATCAAAACATGGATCTGATCAAAGCTAGTATCCATAATAGATATTTTGACGAAAAGAAGAAATTTTATTTTAGATGAATAGTCTGAATAATGTCTTATCGTGAATAGTCTTGATATCGTGAATAGTCTGAGATACGTGAATAAGTAACTCAGACACCAAAAGATAGAAATTCCACAAAAAAATATTTTCACGCTTCATGAATAGTACTTTCGTGAATAGTAACTCGTGAATAGTAACTCATGAATAGTAACTTTCGTGAATAGTAACTCATGAATAGTAACCCCGACATTAAAAAGTTCCAAATTTGATAAAAACTTCAGATCAACATTTGACGTAATGATATTGAAGAAATAATATCATTACGAAAAAAAATAATATCCCTTACCTCAAAGAATCGATTACTTGGAAGGAAAGGTCGGAGTGATCTTTGAATGAAACTTGTCTTGAAGCAATGACTCTCAAGTATCTAAATACTCACAAAATACGCTCGATAATATAGAGAAAAGAGAAAACTTTGTTTACGGTGTGATTTTCAATTCTAACTTAGCCCTCTATTTATAGGAAAATGTTAGCCCGCAAAAGCGGACTTGACTTTTGCTTACGATGGCTTTACTCGCTACTATTGCCACCACCACATTTGAAATAAAATTCAGCACATTTCTTCACCAACCACAAGTGGGGCCCTCAATTCTAGAATTTTCCACCAAAATCAATTTTAAACCTAATTTCCTAATCGGACACCTCTTAAAATTCATAACAAATCATTCGTTGCATTTTAACGGTTCAAAATTTGTGGACATATACTCAACTTATGTATGTATAACATACCCAAAATTACCACAATCCAACGGTCGGATTAAAAATTATAATCCCTTATGATATATCTCAAAACCCCGATTTAATTTTTAATACCTCCAATCTGTAAAATCTTGATAAAACACCTCAACAATAATTTCTTCATTTATAACCACATAAATAAATCCATCATTTATATCCACATAAAATAAATATTTCTTTATCATATGAATCAATAATTAATTATTCACAAATAATATTCTGAGAATCACAATTATGACAACCGGTAGTTCCGGAAAGAGGGCTTTCAGATAAGGATTTCTCCTTCTTGGCGCCGCAATTAGGTGACCAAACCTCTCCTTGATGAGAACTTTCTAGACATTGCCAATAATGCTATCTAATAATATTATTTAAATAATATGAATTATTGATCGATAATGGAGATAATGTCGCGGTGACAATTATTGAACAACAATAATATAAAATATCAACGCAGCAATTATTGAATCAATAAAATAAAATATTGAGCGATAACTCTTTGTGAAAATTATTGAGTAGTGCCTTCTTACGTAAGGATCGATAATTCAACAATCTTGTGCAATACGTCTGGTGTATTCTTTGTGACCACGCAGCGTATTCTTGTATTTTAACCAATTGGGTATTCAACGATCTTAACGGTAACAAACTACGCGTTATTTTTAACCAACTTATATTTGTCGTTTTCTTCATCCAATCACTTTCCGTTATGGGGCCCACACATGGTATTTGTTGTAGTAAATAATATTCCCAGACAATCTGCGAATATTCCACGACCAAAACGAATATTCCCAACAAAATGAATATTTTATAACCACTTGCTTATTTTGAAATATTTACATATTTAACCCTTAACTATCCACATTAATCAAATCAACCCTTACTATTTCAAAATAATAAATAAAGGAAATTCCTTTTTATTTAAAAAAAATTTGAGGTCTTCTGACCTCCCCTCCTTATGAAATTTAGTCCTCGAAATTGGCGTCGATACTGGTGTTTGAAAAGGTGAGGATACCTCGCTTTCATTTCGTTTCCAATTCCCGGTCATTTCCTCTATAGCATGATTCCTCCACAAAACTTTAACTTGTGGTATGACCTTTCTTGCGTGGGACATGCTCCTTCCTATCCAAGATCTTGATAGGTACCTCCTCATCGTTAAGTCTTGGCTATCTCGTCCCGGTTCTAACTTTCAATAACGTGGTTGGGTCTTTCACATATTTACGAAATGCGGATATATGAAACACATTATGAACACGAGACATACTCGGAGAATAACGTGAGTCTATAGGCTACATTTCCTACTCGGTCGAGAATTTGAAATGGACCAATAAATGCGTGGATTGAGCTTTCCTCTCTTCCCAAATCTTGTAACTCCTTCCATGGAGCAACTTCGTAATAAATACATGATCCCTACATTAAATTCCGTCCTTTCGATGAAGATCCGCATAACTCTTTTTGCCGATCTTGTCTGTTTGTATCGTTGTCGAATCATTTGGATCTTTTCGGTGATCATACGTACTAACTTTCGGGTCCCAACAATGTTGCTTCACCCACCTCATCCCAACATATTGGAAACGACATTTTCGTCCATATAATGCTTGAATGGAGCCACACCTATACTTGCACGATAAGCATTGTTGTTGGAGAATTCCACCAATGGTAAATACTTATCCCAACCGCCCTTGAAGTCTAGGACCACGAGTCTTAATAAATCTTCAAGAGTTTGAATAGTCCTCTCGATTGTCCGTCCGGTTTGGGGATGGTATCTTAGAACTAAATCGCAAATCCGTGCCCATAGCTTTTTTGCAAGCTAACCCAAAATCTTGAAGTGAATCTTGGGTCACGATCAAAACTATGGATACTGAGCATGCCATGCAACCTCACAATCTCATTTACGTACATACTAGCAAGGCGTTCAAGTGAATAAGTCTCCGTGTCGGCAAGAAATGAAAGCGGATTTGGTTAATCTATCAACAATAACCCAAATAGCATTGATGCCTTGAGAAACCGTAGGAAGACCGTATATGAAATCCATGGTAATGTGTTCCCACTTCCATTCCTAATCTCAAGTGGTTGCAACGGACCCTTAGGTACTAGATGCTCCGCCTTTACCGTTAGCAAGTTAAACACATCGAGATAAACTTTGCAATCTCTCTCTTCATATTATTCCACCAAAATGTATGTCGAAGATCACGATACATTTAGTACTTCGAGATGGATTGCAAATGGTGTATTGTGTGCCTCCATCATAATCTTGTTCTTCAAATCGAGTCGTTAGGAACACAAAGTCTAGAGTGGACTCAAGTATTCCTTCTTCATCAATTCTAAACTTAGGAATAGCTCCTTCTTGTACTTTCTTCTTCATACGTGTCATTTCAAGATTGGTGTGGCTTGAGCAACCTTAACTTTTTCTATTAAAGTTGGCTCTGTCGTATACTTGACATCATCGCTTTTCGTTCCGCATATGATCTTCTACTCAATCGTCGGCTACCACGTTAAACTTTACGGGGATGGTATTGAATAGTGTGGTCGTAGTCTTTCAATAGCTCGAGCCAACGTCATTTGCCCGCGTGTTGAGTTCTTTTTTGAGTGAAGAAATATTTAAGGCTTTTATGATCTGCGAATATATCTCCACTTTCTCCCCATATAGATAGTGCCTCCATATCTTTAAGCAGCAATTGCTTTGACTCTAGATCATGAGTAGGATAATTCCTCTCATACTCTTTAAGTTGTCATGAGGCATAGGCTATGACTTTCCCCACGTTGCATGAGAACACATCCTAACCCTTTGCACGAAGCATCATTTGTAGATAACAAATCCATCCGAACGGATGGTATTGTTAGAACAGAGTCTTAGAAATAAGTCTCCTCTTAAGCTCTTGGAAACTTTTCTCGCATTCTTCGCTTCCAAGCGAATTTTGTATCCTTTCGAGTTAATTTGAGTTAATGGAGTAGCGATTAGAAAACCCTTCCACGAATCTCCGATAATAACCAAATTAAGCCCAAAAAGCTACGTGACTTGATCCAAACTTGGTTGCTCCCAACTTTGTATTGCTTCAATCTTGTGGATCAGCGGATACTCCATGTTTTGACACCACATGCCCAAGAAAGGCTACTTCCTCGAGCGAACTCGCATTTCTTCAATTTGGCATATAGTTGGTTTTCACGAAGCCTTTGGAGTACCGACTTCAAATGGTGCTCATGATCTTCACGACTTTTGGAATATATAAGGATGTCATCATAAAGACAACAACAATCGATCCAAATATTCCTTGAATACTCGGTTCATCATATCCATGAAAGCGCGGAGCATTAGTTAGTCCGAAAGACATGACTAAAATTCATAATGCCCATCTGGGGAGTTACGAAAGGCGATCTTTGGAATATCCTCGATTCTAATTTTCAAATTGATATCGAGCGAAAGATCGATTTTGAAAAGAATTGTGCCCTTACGGTTGGTCGAACAAGTCATCAATCGAGGTGGAGGATACCTATTCTTGATGGTGACATGGTTCAATTCCCGATAGTCGATACAAAATCGCATACTCCGTCTTTCTTTTTTACAAATAAAGCAGGAGCACCCCGAGGAGATGTGTTGGGGCCGATGAAACCGATGTCCAACAATTCACGTAGTTGGACCTTTAACTCCCGAAGTTCAATAGGAGCCATTCGATATGGGGTTTTAGAAATGGGCTTTGTACGGGTTCAAGATCAATAAAGAATTCAACTTCACGTTACGGGGTAGGCCAGGAAGTTCTTGAAATCGTCGGAAAGTCGATAACAACAGAATATTATTCAAATTTGGCGTGTCTTTATTCAAATCCATAACATGGGCTAAGAAAGCTTGACATCCGTTTTTGAATAAGCGAATAGCTTTATGATTAGATATGATAGTGATTGATTTTAATGGTTTAGTTGCTTGAATTAAATACAACGGGTTGGTTAGGAATATGAAAACTAACAACCTTACGAAAACAATCAATTTTGGCATGATGAGTAGTTAACCAATCAATCCCTAAAATCACATCAAAAGCAAATATCTTTAAAGAGATAAGGTTAACGGTAAGGTAATGGTGCCAACTTGAATCAAACAAGATTTATAAGCGATGGATGTGATGAAAGTTTCTCTAACGGAGTTTCCACGAGATAGGTCAAAGTCTAATTTCTCCGGAGTCAAGTTTAAGCGTTGAGCACATGCGGAGAGATAAATGAATGGGTAACCTAGGTATCAAGTAAGGTATAAACTTAAGAATTTATAAATAACTTACCCGTGATCACCTCGTTTGGGTTCCTCGCATTATGACCGATCCACAACAAACGCTCTTCCGGAATCGTTGACTTTGACTTTTACGGGACGATCTTTTGAGTCACCGTCCCCATTGAACTAGGTTTCGCTTCTGCGTCTGATCTCGGCGATATGTCCTTCCTTTCCACAACTATAGCATACCTTGAAGCTGTTGTGGGCGGTTTGACCGATATGTCCCTCTTTTCGCATTTGTAGCATATGGCCGGTGGTCGTTCTCCTCCTTAGAACCCGATTCTTTCTTAAACTTTGTCGTCTTCACATAGTCGTTGTTAAATCTCCTCTTTTAAAATCTCCTCCCGACTCGCTTCTTACATTTTCATGACCATGATTACCACCGAGTGGTTACCATTTACATCCGTCTGTTTCTTTCTCATGAGTTATCATTATTACATTGATCGCTATCTACGAGTACGATCCTCGTTTATGGTCCCTCGGTTGGCCGCGTACTCGTTATCTCGCTCTAATAATTGAGCCACATTTACAACATCTGAATAGAGAAAGTTTATGAGAAATGAGATCTTGGCGTATCTTAGGGTTTCAAACCTCTAAGAAACATCCGCGTCATCGTTCCTCATTCTCCACCAAATGAGGTGCAAACACGGATAACTCTGCAAACTTTGCCTCGTCTTTGAGACACCGCATGTTGTTTTGTTCCAATCGATGAACTCCACTTCCTTCATATAGACGAACACTTTCGGGAAAGTATTTGTCATTAAATAGTCTCTGAAACGTCTCCCAAGACATCTTTGAGTCGGTGGATGGAGTGCGCTTCACGACTCCCACCGATGATCTGCCTTCGCCACGGAACATAAAGGTGGCGAATGGAACCTTCATTCCTCCGTGCATCCCAAGACATCGAATATCTTGGTAATTTGTTTGACCCATGTTTCCGCCATGATCGGATCTGCTTTCCCTTAAATTCAGTGGTCCCAACTCTTTGAAGCTTGCATTTGTGACAACCCGGTGAATTATATCATTTCCTCCTGTATTTTGAACACGAGTCTCCTCGTGCGATTTTGCATGAGCGCAAAAAAACTTCTAAACATCCCTCGTTCATCATCGCTTTCGATGGTGTTGTTCACGGGAGGAACATTGCCCGACTGTTGCCGTTCTCTCCTCGTTGGTAAATCTGAGCATCTCCACGGTCTCATTTACTCCATTTGTTAATATTCTCGATCGACATTCTCAAATCTTTAATAAAACAAGGGTTAATTAAGGAAATCAATATATCACATAATATCCCTATATCTTGACCAACTAACAAATAAGCTTAGGTAGGACACACTAGCGAAGGATTTACTCGTCTCTCCCTCTGAGTTCTATTCCCCGATCTCATGGAGATCATATCCTAAGCTACGATACCAACCGTGGCGCCCCCAAAATAGGTATACATCACCCATTACGAGTTGTCAATACGTGGTGCGAAACAACTACAACTTTATTATTACAACAATAAAAGCTGTGAGTTTAAATACAAATATTATCTTCTAGACAATATTTATACTCAAATAAATCCTCATCACATTTATTGATACATTATTTTACAAAAATGGTGAGGACTACTAAACAATCCTTTCTAAAACCTTCATTCCATACCAGGCTACGTACTTTCGTATATTCTCGCCTCCACGAGAAGAATGGAACAAAAAGGAAAAGGGTGAGCTCAACTAGCTCGATAAAAGAATATTATGACTAAGATAATATACAACAAATTATCGTTAGTCTTCAACGAGGAAAAATTTAATAGAATCTGATAGACAAACAAATTTTCAATCAATATTCATGACGTGAAATAATAATTCATAGAAGAGTTACGTAGAGAATGAAATCTACTATAATCTATGAATTTAACGATCCATCATCAATATTTTATCCTGTAACATCAATCAATATTCATCTCAAATCAAATATTCATCTTTACTTTCTGAGGCCAAGATATTCATCAATCGGTCGTATCATCTCAACACTTTTTCATCTTTGCACTAAAGGCCAAAGATATTCATCGATCGGTCGTATTCATTTAAACACTGTTCATCTTTGCTACTTCTGAGCCAAAGATATTCTTGAGAATCATTCATCTTTGCCTTTCTGAGCCAAAGATATTCAATAATATCATCATTTAAGGCGAGGATGATGAAAAATATTTTAAAGAAACGAATCCGATTGAAACAAAATGACAAGGATTAAGGATTAAGGATTAGTACTTTGTTTTATCCATATCCAACAATACCTCAAAAATAATCATAGTGGTGTAAAATTCAAGAATGATCAAAACATGGATCTGATCAAAGCTAGTATCCGAGAATAGATATTTTGGACGAAAAGAAGAAATTTTATTTTTCTATGAATAGTCTTGAGTATCGTGAATAGTCTTGAGTATCGTGAATAGTCTTAATATCGTGAATAATAACTCAAACACCAAAAGATAGAAATTCCACAAAAAAAACATTTTCACGCTTCATGAATAGTACTAAGTGAATAGTAACTTCGTGAATAGTAACTCATGAATAGTAACTTCGTGAATAGTAACTCATGAATAAACCAACCCCAGCATGAAAAAGTTCCAAATTTGATAAAAACTTGGATCAACATTTCAAAGATAATGATATTGAAGAAATAATATCATTCTGAAAAAAATAATATCCCTTACCTCGAAGAATCGATTACTTGGAAGGAAAGGTCGGAAGTGATCTTTGAATGAAACTTATCTTGAGCAATGACTCTCTCAAAGTATCTAAATACTCACAAAATACGCTCGATAATATAGAGAGAAAAGAGAAAACTTTGTTTACGGTGTGATTTTCAATTCTAACTTAGCCCTCTATTTATAGGAAAATGTTAGCCCGTAAAGCGGACTTGACACACTTACACGATGGCTTTACACCTACTATTGCCACCCACCACATTTGAAATAAAATTCAGCACATTTCTTCACCAACCACAAGTGGGGCCCACTCAATTCTAGAATTTTCCACCAAAATCAATTATAAACCTAATTTAAGAATCAGACACCTCTTAAAATTCATAACAAATCATTCGTGCATTTTAACGGTTCAAAATTTGTGGACATATACTCAACTTATGTATGTATAACATACCCAAAAATTACCACAATCCAGCGGTTTGGATTAAAATTATAATCCCATGATATATCTCAAAACCCACGATTTAATTTTTAATACCTCCATCGGTAAAAATCTTGATAAAACACCTCAACAATAATTTCTTCATTTATAACCACATAAATAAATCCATCATTTATATCCACATAAAATAAATATTTCTTTATCATATGAATCAATAATTAATTATTCACAAATAATATTACGAGAATCACAATTATAATGACCGGTAGTTCGAGGAAAGGGGGGGCTTTCAGATAAGGATTTCTCTCTTCTTGGCGGCATGATTAGGTGACCAAACCTCTCCTTGACGAACTTTCTAGACATTGCCAATAATGCTTTATCTAATAATATTATTTAAATAATATGAATTATTGATCGATAATGGAGATAATGTGCGGTGACAATTATTGAACAACAATAATATAAAATATCAACGCAACAATTATTGAATCAATAAAATAAAATATTGAGCGATAACTTCTTTGTGAAAATTATTGAGTAGTGCCTTCTTACGTAAGGATCAATAATTCAACAATCTTGTGTGCAATCTCAGGTATCTTCTTTAATGCGACCACGCGTATTCTTGTATTTTAACCAAAGGGTATTCAACGATCTTAATTGATAACAACTACTGTAGTTATTTTAACCAACTTATATTTGTCGTTTTCTTCATCCAATCGCTTTCCGTTATGGGGCCCACATATTCTTGTGCGAATATTCGCATTACGAATATTCTGACAGATCACGATATTCCACGACCAAACGAATATTCCCAAAAAATAATGAATATTTTATAACCACTTGCTTATTTTGAAATATTTACATATTTAACCCTAACTATCCACATTAATCAAATCAACCCTTACTATTTCAAAATAATAAATAAAGGAAATTCCTTTTATTTAAAAATTTTTGGTCTTACAATATATATATATATTATATTATAAAAAAAATAATATATATATATATATATATATATATATATATATTATTTTATAATATATTATATATATATATATATATATATATATATATTATTATTTAATAATTTTATAATTAAAATAAAATTTAATTTTAATTTTAAAATAAAAGGTTTATTTTAATCTTAAAAATAAAAGAGTTTATTTTAATTTTAAAATTAAATTTCATGCTAACTAATTAGAGTTGGAATTGGATTCCATGATAACTAATTGGAGTTGAAATTGGATTTTACTTTTCCTAAAATAAAGGAGTTTATTTGTGAATAGGAAGTAAATCCATCTTTCCTTAAATAAAGAAGTTTATTTAGATATGAAATAGATTTCATATTATTCAAAATAAAAGAGTTTATTTGTGAATAGGAAAGAGAATCCTAATTTCCTTAAATAAAGGAGTTTATTTAAATATGAAATAAGATTTCATATTATTCAAAATAAAGGAGTTTATTTGTGAATAGGAAAAGATTATCCGTGTTTCCTTTTAATATAAGATTTTTTTTACATGGAATTGGATTCCATAATTAATTAAAATAAAAGAGTTTATTTTAATTAAAGATTTTTTTTACTTGGAATTGGATTCCATAATTAATTAAAATAAAGGAGTTTATTTTGATTAAAATTTTATTAAAATAAAATAGTTTATTTTATTCAAAATTAGATAAATTAAAATAAAATAGTTTTATTTTGATTTAAATTTGGATTAAAATAAAGGAGTTTATTTTGATTCAAAATAGATTTTATACTAACTAAATTTGCCCATTAAATGATATCAATATATATATTAAATGTTTATTATTCATAAGATGAATATTATTTATTGATGCGTATGGTGATGTGTATGATAATAAATGGGATTGATTATGGACTATTGACCGATATGATTGGATTTTATTTTAGTTGGATGCATGAATGTATGGGTTTTATTAAATGGGGTCTGCGTGCCTCGTCTTCTCTAATTTTTTCTTAATGTAAATTCTAACTCCTCCTATGTACTTCCCTTATTTGCGATCAAGGTTTCTATTTATTTTAAATAGTTTTGTAATAGGAATAATTAGAATTAATTTTAAAAAATTGGAGATCAAGGAACAAAGGCGCTTGAAGACCCGTTTGTAATGGATCCGGGTTTAAATGTAATAGTTATATTTAAATATTATTTCTTGCACCCCTAAGGGTTTGACCTTTTGGTTCACTTGGTGGCTCTAGTGAACCAAACTAGAATAAAAGTCCATAATCAATCAAGGGTAGAATATAGTATTCTATATGTGCATGCGTATACTATATATATATATATATATGCAAACATGCTTAGCATGTTAATTAATATAATGGCGTATTTTATATATATATATGTGCATGCAGCTAAACAAGATGAGACAAATTAATAACAAACCCTCAATTTTTTATATTAAGTCTAAGCGTTCAAAGATATTTGGAATATCGAGCGTCGCCTTCTAGCATGATAAAATTAATAGAGTATTAAATATTTAATATGAGTTTGTTGTGTCACCACAAGGCAAGTATTAAGTATTTAAGATGTTAATTTATCACATTTGATGCTTATAAAGAAAATTGAACAATATTGTTTTGTTGTGTCACCACAAGGATGATATTTTTCTTTTTGAATATATGGAGTGCTAGGTCGGACTTAACTTGGATAATTTTGATTCGGATGTGCCACCACTTGATCAAAATAATCTAAGAGGCAAAATCTGAGGAGTTGCATAGTTGATGTAATTGACAAAAGTTGTCTACCTATTTATTTATATATAGTTTGTTGTGTCACCACAAGGCTATATACATTTGAAATGGGATCCTTATTCTCACTAGCAAATCTTTAATTAGATTTTGCCGAACTATATAAGTGAGGTAATATAGTTTGAAGAAAATAGTGGGAGATACCAATTTAAAACAAGACCTAATTTATTTTGGTAATTAATAAAAAGAATGTATGTTAAAATGTTGTTAATTACAAATTCATTTACGAAATTTTACAATGTCTAAAATTATTATCAACTGCGAAGCATATTAGATGCTAAATTAACTGGAATCGAATTAAATGGATTGGTTAAGGAATTTGAGAATAGTTCTCATATTGAAAAGCTATCTTATGTCCTTATGTCGCTTATCCTGCGCAATGGTTGCAGACAATGCCTCTGAGGAAGAGATTGCTACTTTTAGAAAGTGGCAAGATGATGCTGTGATTGGCTCGATGCATCATGCTCAGATCCATGAGTAACAAGCTTGACGTCGACAAAAACTATGGATACTTCTACTATATTCTCGCACATCAAGTAGTTGATGGTGAGGAAAAATGGGGCCGATAGATATCGATATCTCTAAGGAGCTCTTCCGATCTAGAATGGCCAATGGCACTATAAAATGCAGACAAAAAGTTCTTAACATAATCAATTTGATTGATCAATTAGGACAACTGGTTTTGTCATGGATGGAGAGTTGAGCCAAGATTTGATCTTGCACTCACTCCGGACTCCTTTCACAATTGTTGTGAATTTTTCATATGAACAAGCTAGATATCGACCTCATTGATTTGCTTAACATATTGAAAATGTTGAGAGTCACTTTCTAACCAAGAAAGATCAAGTCTTCTTGGTAGAGGCCAAAGGATCTTCCGAAAGAAGAACGATTCAAAGAAGGTATATAGAAAGGCATAAACAAAGGATAATAAGAACAAAAGCGTCACGGATAGCAAAGGAGTTTGCTTCCTTTACAATAAGCACGGACACTTTGGAAAGAAATCTGAAAGCATCTTGCGAGAGGCTAACGAAAGAAGCTTAGTGAAGTTTCGGTTCTAATCTGATTTTTGTTCATGATTGAAATAAATTTTCTTTAAGTCAAGGTTCTACTTGGGTATTGGATACCGACTTTGGTTATCATAAATATAGATTTATGAAGGGACCAAGCGAGTAGAAAGTTAAACAAGATAAGTAATCTATGTGGGAAATGAAGCAAAGGTTCTTTGCATTTAGCCATAGAAACTTATAGTTTAGCAATGCCTACTGGCAAATCTATTAAGTCGATAAGTTGTTATTGTATTCCGGTTCTTGTTAAAAATATTTTCCATTTTATTGTTGAACAATGAAATCTTTGGTATTATAATTAAGAACAATTGTTGTTCTATTTATAATAATAATGTTTTGTATAGAACTGGAATATTACTTAATAAATTTTGTATACTTGACTTACATGAAAATAATTTTGCATATTGAACAAATTAGTATAAGAAAAGGAGATGATCATTCAAAGAGTTGAATGTATGTATTTGCTTTGAAATACAAGTGTGAATTATTTGAAAGGTTCAAAGAATTCAGAAGTGAAACAAATTGGCAAAGTATTAAGATTCTTTGATTAGATCAAGGAATAAATACTTGTGCAATAAGTTTCTAGATCATCTCAAATGGTTTTCTCATAATGGACACATCCTGATACGCAATAATTGATTGATGTATCTGAAAGGAAAAATCGTACCTATTTGAACATGGTGCGATCCATAATGATTTTACCGACATTCCAGTATCCTTCTGGGATAATGTCCTAGAAATGGCTGCATATCTACGAAAATGGTAACCTCAAAATCCGGCCCCAAGACTCCATAAAAGTTATGGACAGGGAGGATTCCTAATCTTAAGTATGTTAAGATAAGGGGTTGTCCAACTTATGTGAAAAGGTTTCAAAGGATAAGCTTGGGACAAGATTTGACATGTACAGATTTGTGGGACATCCTAAAGTAAGTTTAGGGTATATGTTCTATAATTCTACTTAGCAAAAGGTGTTTTGTTGCGAAACACGCCTTCTAAAGATAAAGGTGTTTATTATTGAAGGGGCTAGTGGGAGGATAATAGATCTTGAAGAGTTCAAGAACCACAAAACACTATAAGTCAAATAAGAGGAACCTAAAGATAGACCCTATTGTACCACAACCGAATCGTAAATCTGAAATAGTGATGAAGAAGATACCTAGGAGGTATGGATTCATCATAGATGATGATGATGAGGTACACATCATAGAAGATGATGATCCGAGTTACATCTCGATGAGGTAAGACTTCTAGTGTATACAAAAGGGTCGAAATGGGGAGCGTCGTGACATTCCTAATATTATATGTTGATATACTACGGATAAGGAATGACATACCAATGCTACAATCAAGAAAGATAAAGTTGTCTAAACATTCCTCCATGAATGGTTTGGGAAGAGTATCTTAATTGGGGATATAAATCTATATAGATAGATTTAAGAGGATGCTCGACTTAACCCAAGGAACGATATTCATTTGATGCTAAAAGTCGTTTAGCATGGCAAACTCAAGAGATGTCTCATGTTGATGAGCTATGGAGTGTATCTCTCTTAATAGTCCCCATAGACTCTCAAAGAGAGATCGCATGAGTGAAAATCATGTATGCAATGAAATATCTGAGACACGATGTTGATCGGTCACATTTCGAGAAAGATCACTTGTAAGACGGTGAAAAACATCTTAAAGTGCTTAACCTAAGCACTAAGGATGTGATCATATTCATGGTGGGTCTAAATTAAAACTAGAGGGCTTAACGGACTCAAGTTTTTCAGACAGACCAAGATGACAAAAAATCCACTTTAAGATAAAGGGTTACTTTGAACAGTGGTGCAGTGAATTGGAAAGGTTCCAAACAAAGAAAGAGTTGTTTGGTTTAGTGATAAAGACAAAGTATATAGCTATAAATGAAGGCTGCAAGTTGATTGTTTGGATTAAAAGTTCATTACTGAGAACTAGGAATAGTTCTAAAGTCTCATCTTGGATCTAAACATGTGTTGTGGCACTTTCATTTGATTATTAGAATCATTGAAAGATGGAAATCACTATAGAGATAGTGGACTCTCAAGAACAACATTACATATCCATTAACTAAAAAGCTTATCCAACAATGCAGGATAATCGTCACTTAGAGAAGAAGAGTATAAGATACCATGACGATTGGCTTTAGTGCAAGTGGGAGATTGAAAGTAGTATGCACACAAGCCAATCATGTTTGATGATAAAGCATATACTTTGTAACAATCTTATTCATTTATTAATAAAAAGTATTAATTTATTAAAGGCTTTTAATTATCTACATGATCTTTGTTTTATAATATGTGATAAACCCATAGTTTTAAGCAAAGCTTTTAGAATAATGATGATGATCATTCTAATGAGATCTAAATTCTTAGAAAGCTTAAAACTAAAATAGTTCCCAATCATTGGATTACTAAATTGGGGATTAGTGAATCCGGATAGATTGGTACATACGTTAACTTGCTTTCATTGGATGAGGATGATTGATCTCATGATCATTTGTGTGGAGACACTAAAGCAAGTATGTAGGTGCTTATTAGAGAATAAGTTCATTGAGCGTGGCTCGCTAAGGAATACCTAATGGAGTTTTATTTGCTGTCGATAGGAATTCTGTAGTGATAGTAGTCTGAGTAATCCTTGGACTTGAGATCATCATAGTATCTTGTGTATGATGAGTTATACTTTGACTTATTCCTTAAGACCCTTAGGGTATATCAAAGGGTATGCTTGGGTATAATAAGTTATACATGGAGATAATGTATGATCGATAAAGAATCTACCACTTCTAATAAAGAAGAGAAATGTCTATGTGATTCGATAAATGACAACCCAATAGTCCTTGGCGGCGAGAATGAAATTAGAAAGGAGTTTCTAATTTGCATTATTTGAGTTGTGCATTTAAGGATCGAAATACATATAATTAAATAAAATAAGACTTGTGATAATTCCATGTCTTATATTTAATTGGGGACATTGTATGGTGGAAGGATTGAATTATCGGATAACTATTTACTCAAAGGTTCTTTAATGATTAATGTTGAAATCTATATTATCCGGAAAGTCGTTGATCGCATTTAGGAGGCTTATCCCTATTGTAGAATAAATATTATTTATTTAAATAAATTAATTGTTTAATTTATTTATTTAAATAAGATTAGAATTGTTCTAATTGATTTATTCACAACCGGTTTAATATGGAGAACCTAAAGGGTCACACCATAAAAGGAAGAATAATTATTTAAGAAGTTAATGGCATAATCGTAATAATATGTTAAGTATATTTAATTTAATCTATGGTGATAGAATAAATTAAATAGCTTAATATTATTATTTAATATTTTAGAAATATTAAATATAAATTAATAAGAGGAGTCTTATTAATATTATTACAATTATTATTATTTTAATTTCTAAAAGAGTTTAGGAATTAATTTAATATAAGTACTCTCATTTATTCCTAATTGGATTAGGAAAGAAAAAATTAGTTAAAGGAGTTTAATTAATTATCCCTAATAAGATTAGGGAGCT